>LNAC01000448.1:1233272-1260197 GCA_002007465.1 Ailurus styani | reverse complement strand
CGGGGCGGGGTCAGCGGGGGTGGGCGGGGTCAGCGAAGGACTGAGCGGGGACAGGCGCCCCGGGAGGGAGCGGAGCGGGGCCCGCGGGGACCGGACGCTAAGCCGGGGACGGGGGCCCCCGGGCGAGGCCGCCGCAGGGAAGCAGCGCGTTGGGAGTCGAGGGACGGAGGGCGGAAGGCAGAGGCCGCTGAGCGCTCTCCGGAGCCTCGCGCGCTCTGAATGTACTGGAGCCACATTTCGAAAAGAACACGAAGAATCAGGGTAAACTCTTGACAATAGAGCTTCACCCAGTAAGTCCTAAGTCTTATCATTTCATCCTACAATCAATGTAAGTGCTAGATGACGCATTTTTATTCTTCCTTGCACCACGTCTGCAAACCCCGGCTGTAGGTTCGGGGGCCTGTCAGTCTGGGCCAGCAGCCTCTGGGGCACTTGGCAGCCGCCTGTGGCCAGTGGCTCCTGGCCTGGGAGGTGCGGGCACAGGGCTGGGGCAGGTGGGCCAGGAGCCCAGCCCTTGAACCGACGACGGTGGTGGGGGGAGGCGATGGGCGGCCTCCAAGCCGCCAGGCACAGGACAGCACTCCCTGACTGACGTCCCTTCTCGCCCCTGAGAGCCTGAGACCCCTGCCAAGTCCTGGGCCTGACCCGGAAGAAGCAGGTGTAGGAAGGAGGTGCCGGCAGGGCCTGGGGCTGCACCGCATTGAGCTCCCTCTTCCCAGGCGGTGGGGGTGCACTGCGCCCTGGGCTTCGGCCGCACTGGCACCATGCTGGCCTGCTACCTGGTGAAGGAGCGGGGTCTGGCTGCGGGAGATGCCATCGCTGAAATCCGGCGCCTTCGACCCGGCTCCATCGAGACGTACGAGCAGGAGAAAGCAGTCTTCCAGTTCTACCAGCGGACTAAATAGAGGGACTCAGCTGCGTCTGCGACCCCAGGCCCCGACCCGCGTGTTCAGGGGGCCAGAGACACCGACGTGCACTTGAAGCCCGAAGCCCTCCCCCTCCTGCCGGCTCGGGAGACTGAACAGCCAGCCGTTCCCTGCAGGCGGGTCCTGACTCAAGAGACGGGTGCAGCTGCACGGGGGTGCGGGGTTCCCTCTGCTGTTCCCGTGAATAAATAACTTCTAACCATCGCCCAGTGCAGAGCACCTGCAGTTTGCCACGCACGCCCACCCGTCCGCTAATCTCAGCCTCACCCGAGCCCCGCCACCTGGGAATGGCAGCAAGGCCATCCCTGACCTTTGGGTGACATCGCTAAGGCTCAGGCCCAAGGCCACACTTGTAGAAAGTGGGTGGGCCAGGCCCTCAGCCTCTTAAAGATTCTGATGCTCTGTGTTCTCGGGTGACCTTTGGTGTGTCTCTGGGGGAGCTGATCAACGAAAAGGGCATCAATTCCCAGGTCTGGGTCTGGGGGTCTCTGATGCTAACAGGCCAGGATCCTGTATCCTGTGGACACAACCCCCCCGAGTCAAGGCGCCTCTGCCCTCTCTTGTGTCATCCCGTTAGCCCTCTCGAGACACAGACGTGCTCACAGATAACCACTGTCTCCAACTCCCCAGGGCTGGGCACCCCTCGCCAGCCGTGGGCTGCTCCGCTCCCCTGTGAGCCTCCAGCCGAGCAAGGCTGGAACCGAGCCAGCCTGGGTGCCTGGGCGGGGAGGGTATTCGATGGGTATGAAGACACTGGGGGGCCACGACTCTGGGCCGTGGTTCACCTGTTAACCTTCACGCCCCAGCTGGGTTCCATCCTAGTGGCCCCAGCACCACGCTTTGGGCTTTGAGAGACAGGACGGATGGGATAGACCAGCCGGGCGGACTCTTTGCCGTAACTTGGGTCTGTTCCGTGGCAGGCCGGGCTGGACAAGGTAGAAATTCATCATGAACCGTGGACCTAGTGCCTGCATGTACTGGGCTTTGTTAGGTGCGGAGGCTTCCCAGCCCAGTGCGATGATGCACAGCCTGGAGGAGGTGACGCACACAGGGTCCAACCCCGGGCGGTGGCACTGTGACAGACGCGCGTCCCAGATGCAGGGGAGACAGAAAGGGAGGAGGCCAGGGTCCCCCTGAGGCCCCCGTCCTGTGTCGCCTAGGCCAGAAGCAGGTCTAAGGCACCTGCTCCTGACACATCTTCCTCCTTTCCACAGCTGCCCGCCCAGCTCAGCCCCTGTCCAACACTCACACGGTACCTCTCAGCCAGAGCCTTGCCATAGGTCTCTGGGAGGGGGGGACAGGTCGTAAGACGCCTCCCCCTTTCCTCTGAGGCGTGTCAGAGCTGAGGACTCCGTTCGCCATCCTGTGCCCTCGGCCCCCACCCAGCCCAGCCAGGTGGGGGTGTGGAGAGACCCAGTTCCAGGCACATGGGCCGCCACAGAGATGTGGGGAGCAGCACAGAGACAAGAGGCACTGAAGCCCCCCTCCCTCCGCACCTGCTGCTCCGCGAAAGAATCCCAGGCTGTTTGTTGATGCAAACCAGAGCCCCTTCCAAAGGGGAACGTGTGCACTCTTGCACACGCGCGCGTGTGCGTGTGCGTGTGTGTGTGTGTGTGTGTAAGTGAAGGCAGGACGCGTGCGGATGGCCCACTTCCTGGATCCCTCCCATCCGCCTACCGGGGTGGAGACCAGAGGCGGGAGGCTTGAAGCTGCACCCCGGAGCCCCCTCCGCTCTGACTCCGCTCTGATGGTGCCCCCCCCAGGTGGGACAACCAGTCGTCAGCCCCGCTGCCCCCCCTTCCTCCGGCGCTCCGTGCGCCCCGCGTCTTCTGCGCTGCCGGAGAGGAACCTGCCCTTCCCTTCCTCCCAAGGCTCCTTCAAAGGAGACAGAACATTTTTCTAACCCCATTAGAGCCCTGTGTACAGCCTCCGTCCCCATAATTTAAGCAGGTCTCCGCTGCCTCAAGAGTTCCTCCGGGAAATAAACATATAATTATGTGCTTAAGGAAATCGGTTTTTAAATAAGTAAGAGTTGACGCGAAATGAAAAACTCTGCCCTTCTTCTTCATCTACCTTAGGAGGTTAGCCCGAGGCTCCTTTGGGGCTCATCCCCCCCACATGTTTGGCCTGCTCCCCACCTCCTCCTCCGCATGTGGCCACCAGCAGCGGGGCTGGCGGTGCCCCTGCCCCATTCCGCCTTCACCGAGGTGCCGGGTGTGAGGAATGAGCCACGTCCCGCGACAAAGGGCCTTCGCACCGCGTTGCACCAGGGTCTGTCGGCCTCAGCGCCGCTGACATTTGGGGCCGAGACGTCTGCGGTGGGGCTCTCGTGGGCACTGCGTGGTGCAGAGCAGCATCCCTGGTCTCTGCGCACGAGATGCCAGCACTCTGCCCCCCCAAACGTGGCAGCAGGAATGTCCCCGGACATTGTCCTCCAGGGGGACAGAATCGGTCCCAGTGGAGAAGCACTGGTCACAGCAACAGGGCCCAGGTGCAGCCAGACGCTTTCGTGTCCTAGGGGACGTGCCTGGGAATCTCTCCCGCGGATGCACGTGTCCTGAGAGGGGAGAAAGGACCAGACCCCGTCACTCCCCCTCGAGCGGTGCCCGCTACCCGGCCCCGCCCTCCCACCCCGGTGGCTCTTCAGGACGGCAGCAGACCCCATTCCCTCTGCACATTCCGGAGGGTCTATTCTCCGTGAGCGGCTGAGGGCACAGCTGCAGTGACGTGGACTCGCCCCCCACGTCTTTAAGGTTCCTTTCGTGTTTGTTCCCTGCAGTGTGACTTGCGTTCCCTGCTGGACGGAGGCCATTCCGTGGGGCAGACACCCCTCCATGTCCGTCGGGCTCTGCAGCCCTCACTCCTCGGTTCCTCTCCCAGAGAACTGTTCTGATGCGCAAGCGACGGGCGTCAGGACAGGGGGGCGTAGGCGCTCAGACCCTTCCTCCCTGGCCTGGTCCCCCCGCGCCCACTCGGTCCAAGCCCGCACACACGCTCCGTGGGCCCCAGGTTCCACAGCTGCCTCCCAGGCCTGTGCCCCAACACCCGGCCTCCTGCTGCCGAGATCAGCCTGCACCCTGGCCACTCCCCAAAGCTCCCTGGGAGCTCGGCCTCCTCAGCACCCCTATCGCCGTCCCTAACACGCAGGGACCTGTCCTACGGGGTGGCTCCTCATCCGTCCCCCCCAGGGGAAGGAAGCCCACTCCTCATGCACAGCGCCCCCACCTGCCCCCCAAGACCCCTCCAGATCTTCCCAGGGAACAGACGAGCATGTCACGGGGGCGGGGATTTGAGCCAAATCATCAGCTATCTCCCAGAATGAACTGCACTCATTTGCTAAGCCTCCAATCCAACCGTCTGCCGACTGTGTAGCCCTTCTTTCCAAGAAGGAAACAAGTTGGTCTCACAGGATCGTTCTGTCACAAAACAACACCAGTTACCACTAATGGGTTTCGCAGTTGGTCGTGACTGCACTTCGTTTACTTAGATGGTTACAATCGTCATATTTACAAAGCACCTACCCTAGAGCAGGTGTTTTTACGTGCATCACATTGTATCATTTTATCCTTCCAACCACCCTGCAGATCAGGTGTTTTTCCCTCTTCAGAGATAAACTAAGGTTTATCGAGCTGGCTGACTTGGCCAGTGCCTCACACTTGCAGTGAAAGAGCTGGGATCACATCCAGACGTCCCTCCTGCCAGGACCTGCCCCTGGCTCCAGCGACACGGGGCAGCCTGCCCTCATGGTCAGAGCTGGGAGTCAAGGGCCGTGTTACCAACTCAGCCTCCGACGTCTTCTCTCCCCATCCTCCTAGGAGGCCAGAGAATAAACATCCGACGCCGAAGCCAACACATCTGTGCTATGGGCTGTACTTGAAAACGCAGCCCAAACATTTAAGTCCAGAACAGTGAAGTTGACTCGTCAGGTCACTCCGTCCCCTCCATGACCACATAACTCAGAGCAGGCGTTGTCGTCGCCCAGCAGGACGATCTGGAGGCACACGTGAATGGCACCGAGCCCTTGCAAGTGTCTTTTGGGGTCTGATGATTTATTAAAAACTCAAATATCCTTTCTGTTTTTGTTGTTATTGGAGCCCTGAATGCACGCCAGGCCCTATGCCAAGTGCTTTATAGACATTATCTCACTTAATCCTCCAAACAACCCCACGGACAAGGTCCTATTATAATGCCCAGTGCACATATGAGTAAACTGAGGCCTGGAGGGTTTGAGCAGCACACCAGTCACGTAGCTAGAACAGGATTCAAGCCTGGGTTTACCTGACTATAAACTGCCTTGTCTCGGGAGTGCAGAGGAGACGTCATTGTCATTTGAAAGTCTGCAACGGCATCTGTGTCCCCCAGAAGCGAGGCACTGGGACTCACGGGCCGTCGGTGGGATCTGGGACCACTGCCCCCACCCCTGTCAGACTTGGGCAGTGCCGCTCTGACCTGCCAGCCCGGCCACCACCCCAACAGGCTTCCCCCCAAGCCTCCTGCTCCGTCGAAACTATAGCCCCCATCAATTGAGAAATGAGTTATATAAGCACGTCCTCCATTACTTTTAAATTTTTCTCTGGCTATTACGGATTCAAGTCATACTCCTGAGAAAGCAGCGTGCTTGTCCAAGCAAGCAGAAATTTGAAAAACACTTGGTGCACATCCACACCTGAAGTTGATGACTTATTTGCAACCTTGATAACCGAATCCTTTGTGCCAATAAATTCTGTAAATTGCTTAAACCACTCTCCCACCTTATTTTTCCCTTGACTTATTCTGTCACCATGCTTATGTGACCACGAAACAGACGGGTGATGTCACCTCTGAGCTTTCAGTATGTGGGATTCAGTAAGGCCAACGGTTCTGGGATTCTCCCCCTACCTTCCATACTAAAGACCCCACTGTCTCTTCCCTACCAATATGTATGGAGTAGGGACTGTGCTCCCAACCCAAGGCGGGACATACGGACGGTACTCTGTGTGGCTGTCCCATGGGTCGGGGCGCTTCTCGCCTCCTGCAATGGGTTCTCTGTGCCCTTGGGCTCCGCAAGCCCACTCCAAGCAAATTCGCCCATTTGCATGTTTTCTGTAGACACTTTCTCGAGGTCTAGCTGGAGCTGAGTGCAGCCTCGGGCCATGGAATAGAATTAAATAAAGTAACCACATTGAGGTCAAGCCTGCAGAGAGAACTATGCTGTTTTTGACCATGACCTGTAAGGCCCCTAAGAAACCAATCCCTTCCTCCAAATCCTTCCTCCCTCCCCCATAGGCCTTGTTTTCCCTGCTCTGCCCGTGTTGGGGTCCCCAAGACCACCCTCGCTGGAAGGCCTCACGGAAAAGCTGTCATACTCTCAGTACTGGCTCGTTGCGGTGAGAAAAGACAATGATAATCAGCAAGGGGAAGGGTGCACGGGGCAGAGTCCAAGCAAAGCAGGCACGGGCTTCGGGGGGCATCACTGGACACACAACTCTCCCAACGACTGTGGAAACACACAAGTACCGTCCGACGGTGCAGTTCCCCCGAGCCAGGAGCCCAGGCTGTTGTTGGCGGCGGGTCCCGTGGACACACAGCCCCTGCGAGACTGACCTTAGCCGCTCAGGCTCCAGCCCCCGAGGTCAGCCTTAACACTGCACGGCCCCAAGCAGCCTGGCGTAAACACAACCACGCTGTGAGCACAGACCATCTGCCCGGCCCAAGGTCTAGGTCCACAGAGAACTTCTTGTCAGGCAGGATGTCACAAGAGCTCAGCGGTCAGCCCGCAGGCGCTGCTTGAGGCGCAGGCCTGACGACCTTGGGCACATGTGAGGTTTGGGCCCGCCAGCCTGCTGAGCCGACCGGGCCCCACACGCGGCCGGGCGTCCCGTGCTCCCGCTGCACGACAGTCAGGGCGGGCTGCCCGGGAGGCATTTGTCCCCCGCTCTGCCCAGCTCCCAACTCCCACTCCCCTCTGGGCTCAGTTTAACACCATCTCCCCGGGAGAGGTTTAGCCGCCCCCACGTCAACTCACACATACTCCCAAGGCATCTGTCCCTCCACCTCACGGGCCCTGGCTCACCTATGATTCATCTCGTCGTTTAAGGTCTCTCTTTCCTGCCAGAGTCGAAAGACCGTGCCCAGGCTGCTCACGCCCAGCACGACGCCTGGCACCCGGGCGCTCGAGGAACCCGTGACAGCGGAGCCCCTGCCCAGAGACCAAGAGCTGGGAGGGCTGACTCTAGGGGCTGCATCCTCGGGGGTGGGGGGGGACGTGACCCGCGCACACCCGCAAGTGTGACGCCAAGATGCGGGGCATAAATACTTCAGCCGCGTGGGCGTGATTAAAGAGACCAGAGGAGGCGTCCAGGCAGATTGGGGAAGTTCCCCTTCCATCAGAGGCGACGGCAGGGTCAGAGAGCCTAAGGGACACACACGCACGGTGGGTGTTAGGAAAGCGGCAGGTGGTGTGACAGGTGCGGAGTCCGCCCGGGGAGGCTAGAGAGGCGGGCAAGGTGCGTGGGTGGGCGGGGATGCTGCGAGGAGCTACAAACCTCTCCGGGGGCAGCAGAAAACCCAGGGGGATTCAGATGGTGGAGGGGCCGGAGGGTCAGGCTGGCCGCTGATGCCGCGTGGAGACACCGTGGGCCTCTGAGCGGAGGACAGCTCGCTGGGCTCCATCTGTCCTACGATCCAGCCAGACCTAATGGCCCCATTCCTGAGCGGCGGGACGGTGCTTTATGACTCAATGCTGCCAAAGAGAGACCAGGTCTCACCGCGGCGGATTTTTAAGACTTTTCAGAAGATGCGAGTTAAGGAAGAACCTGCTTTCCCTGCTTGCTGCAAGTTAATGACTTTAATGCTTTGCCAAAGAAAGTAAAGGGGTTGTTAAGTCGAGCGCTCGCCCTCTGGGCTGGCAGGTTATGATTTTTTAATGCTCTTCAAATGGGAAAGGATCTCAAGCGAGCGTCACCCCTACATGCTAGAAATGTCTCTTTCAGATGGCAGCGGCCCTGGCTCCCACCCACCTGCTGCCCCGGCTGGTTCACTGGCGGCACATCTCAAGTCTCGGGGTGTGGCCGTAGCCCAGTGGGCCCGATTCAAAGGTCTGCAGGGGTGGCGGCCCCGAAGCTGCCTTCAGTCCAGGGCCCTGGTATTTGTCCCCATTGTCCCAAGGCCAAGGGCGTCTGTGAGCTCAAATTGTCCACCTTAACTGTACCTCCAGCTCCCTCCCCAATGTCCCCTTGTGTCTGTGCCCTGACCCGCAAACTTGTCTTCCTTTGGCCCAATGGGGGTCAGTGTGTCGAGTACAGAGGAGCCAAGCAGACCGGATGGTATGTCCGCTGGTAGGTGCAGGGATGGTGTGTGCCAAGGAGGACCCATGCCGGGGACTCCAAAGGCTGCTCCCACCATGTGAACACACAGGTGCTCGGAGGAGTCAAGGCAGCTGTGAACACCAAAGCACCCTGAGCCCCACCGCACCCTTGGCTGGCCCTCCTCAACTGGAGACCTAGAGAAAAACGGACCAGCCTGGGCACCCAGGGAGCCCTCTTCTGCCCCTCGCGGGAGCCTGAGGAGCTCAAGATGGAACTAGGCAGGGACAGTGACCATGGGCGGCCTCCACACTTTGCTCCTCAGTCCTTCGGGTCCTGGATCAGGCCTGGCACGTGTGCTCAAATCCCTCCAGGAAGGGAAGGAGGCTGGGAATGCAAGGAGAGCTCCAGGCCCATGCAGGGGTCAGGCTGTACCCTTGAGAGCTGAAGGGTGACCTTCAATCCGCCCCAATCCACTCTTCTGCTCATCCGATAACCCAGAAGCCACAAAGGAAATCATGGAGGGTGTGGTCAGAAAGGAATTAGGGAAGTACAAATTAAAATAGCAGTAAGATATGATTTTATATATATCAGGTTGGACACACACGTATACCAAGTCTCAAAACACCAAAGTTGGCAAGGCTGGAGGAAAGGGAACTCTGAAGTTGCTGGAAGATACCCAAATAGGTACAATAGCTTTGAAGAGCGATGTGGCCAGCTCACCGGAAAATTCCAGTCACTTCACATCCATATGTATATTCTGGACAAATTCTGCATGTGAGCAGCCTAGGACTATGTATGAGGCTGCCCATGTATTCATCAAGCTCAGTGCCATGTACCGAACACTTACTACATGCCAGGCACGCTGCTAGGAGCTCAAACGTGAGCGTGAGCAAAACCCAAAAGCTTCTGCCCTTGTGGAGTGTGCACATAGCGCTGTTCAAAGGGCCAAAACCTGAGAACAACGTTAAACTATATTGTTAGGAGGATGGATGAACGCCAAACTGGATATATAGGCATTGACACAGATTTATCTCAGAAACAGTGTTGGGCACTTAAAAAACTTGCAGAGTATGTGGTACAGAACTGTTGTGTGAATAAAAGCAAACACTATTGTAAATTGCTTACAGTTTATAAAATTTATAAAATTTTTGCTCCAGCAAGATAATTAATAAAATTATAGTTTACAAAATATAGTTTAAAAAATTGATGTTTCGGGCGCCTGGGCGGCTCCGTGGGTTAAAGCCTCTGCCTTCAGCTCAGGTCATGATCTCAGGGTCCTGGGATCGAGGCCCACAGTGGGCTCCCTGCTCGGTGGGGAGCCTGCTTCCTCCTCTCTCTGCCTGCCTCTGCCTACTTGTGATCTCTCTCTCTCTCTGTATCAAATAAATAAATAAAATCTTTAAAAAATAATAATAATAATATTGCATTTAATTACATCCCCAAAATTGTGTACATTAAATATATCAGTTAAGGGGTGCCTGGGTGGCTCAGTCACTTAAGCATCTGACTCTTGATTTCAGCTCAGGTCATGATCTCAGGGTCCTGGGATAGAGGCCCACATCGGGCTCCCTGCTCAGTAGGGAGCCTGCTTCCTCCTCTCTCTGCCTGCCTCTGCCTACTTGTGATCTCTCTCTCTGTGTCAAATAAATAAATAAAATCTTTAAAGAAAAAAAATTAAAAAATAAAAAATAAAAAATTAATGTTTCGGCTACGCACCAAACTCAAAGGCGGAGCCTGCTGGAGGCTTGGGGCTGAGGGAGAGTTGGCGAAGGACTAGGGTTAGGATTGTACTTGGTGCATGTTGGGCACATCGGTGTCGTTTTCGCATCCTGGGTCCTTTTCGGTTTGAGCTCAAGGCCGTGGAAGTTGTGTGTATTGCTTTCACTTTAGAAAAGAGTTGGTTGAGATTGGGCTGGAGCGCCCCCCGCGCGCAGCGTCTCTGGGTCCAGCCCCCAGGGCACCCCGGCAGGTGCAGGCGCGGCCCGCGAGCGGCGTGGGCGCCCCCNNCGACCCCTGGCGGCGAGGCCGAGCGCGGCAGCCACGACGGCGCCCAGTCCGCCGCAGGTGCACCCGAGCCGAGCACCAGGAGCCCGCGGGCAAGGTTGGAGAGGCGCCAACGCTCTTCTTCCGAAATGCTGCTTTTAGGGGTCTACCCTGGAGAAACAACTACGTGCCAAAGGAGACGTGTACAAATGTTCTTTGCAGCGGCATTTAGAGTGGCCAAAAATTGAAAATGGCACCACCATCCATCCTTAGGAAGATGGGTAGTTAGACGCATGTAGCGGATGAAAGGCTGGTGGCGGTGGGAGTGACCGCTAGAGCCACGTGTGTCCGCGCGCACCCAACGCCCGAGCCACGCCCCTTCCTCGCGTAATAAAGCACCATTTACGTAAACTTTAAACATGCCCCAGATTCTGTCTATTGTGGACGGACGCACACGTGGCATGGAAGTGGCATGGCAATGATGGATACCAAGTCCAAGGATCGCTTCTGGAAGGGAGGCCGGACGGTAGAGAGCGGGCGGGACTTTAGCTGATTCCAAACTACTTCACTTAAGGAAACAAAAATCTAAAGCAAACGGGACATTTTGGGATTAAATAGAGCAGGGGGTGGCTCCCCAGATGCTTGTGCTATCTGTTATGCTTTCTTTCTCTTAAAGATCTTATTTCTTTATTTGAGAGGGAGCGTGCAAGTGAGAGAGCAGAAGCAGAAGGAGCACCAAAGACAAAGGGAGAAGCAGGCTCCCCGCTGAGCAGGGAGCCCGATGCAGGACTCGATCGCAGGACCCTGGGATCATGACCTGAACTGAAGGCAGGCGCTTAACGACTGAGCCACCAGGCGCCCCTCTGCTCTGCTTTCCAGACTGTTTAATACCATGGAACACACACGGGCAGAGTCCAGAAGTGGAGGGAGGAGCCAGTGAGGGCCCAGAGGAGAGGATCTGTGGCTGCTGGCAGAACCCAGGGGGCGTCCCCGGCACGGAGGGAGAAGGCGGTGGCCTCCCATAAGGCTGGAGAGGGAGATGGGGCCCAGCCTGTCCCGCAGGATACAAAGGAACATGTTTTACTTTCCGGTGATGGAGAGACAGTGGGAGTTTTAAACAGAGGGGTATTTACATTGGGCCTGTTCATATTTTGAGTGGTTCCCATCTTTCTTCCGCGTGGGAAGTGCATGGGAGAAAGCCCAGGGGCCGGGGAAGAAGGGAAGAGGCTCTCCCAGCAGCGCAGGCCAAAGCTGTGAGGGCTCCCGGGAAGCGGCGGCGGTGAAGTTGGGGAGAGTGGGGGGAGCTGCGGCACACTTTGGAGAGGGGCCTACAGAACCAGGGGAGAGGTCCTGGCTCGGGTGAGCCTGGAGGTTCTGTGGGAGTCACTGCTGGCCGGAAGAGGCGGTGGGCGCTGAAATGGGCCATCTGCGTGTTCTTTCATCCCCAGCGAGCAGGAGCCGGGCAGGGTTCTACTCCGGATGTGTTACATTCGGGATGTGTTACATTCAGGATGTGCTGCATTGGGGATGTTCAGGAGCTCCCCGAGGGGAGGAGGAGAGCCCGCCTGTATGTTCCAGTCCGAAGTCCACGGGAGAGGTCGGCACATCAGGAGATAGGAGTCTGGGGCCACCACACGTGGTTGAAAGTCACGGGACTAGGGCAGAGTGGGCAGTGGGTGGAAGAGAAGGGGAGGGGTGGGGAGGGCGCCAGGACCGAACTGGAGGACCTGCCCCCCACCGTGCCATGTCAAGAAGAGGAGGATCCAACCAACAGATTGAGAAGGAGCCGCCAGGGAGGAGGGAAAAGGTCAGGAGGGAGCAGAATGGATGCCAGGGAAGAAAAGCCTTTGGCGAGGGAAGCAGGGTTCAGCTGTTGAAAATGCTGCCGGGCAGCCCAGTCTTCGGAGGGCAGAGCTCAGCCCCAACTGAGTCATTGGGATGCTGACCCCTGCGGTTCAGAGGTGTGTGGCCGAAGCCAGACCCTCCACAAGAGGAGGGGTGGTGATCGCAGTAGAGGCGTGGATGCGGGCGACCCTTGAGAAGCCAGGCAGCAAGGGGAGGAGAGAGGGGGGTGGGAGCTGGAAGGGGGCGAGCGAGGCCAAGGGAGAGGTCTGTCTTGCTGGGGGTGACGTCTGCTGGTCCATGTGCAGATGGGGACAGGAGCACAGAGAGGGATTGGTGGGGGGACAGCGAGAGGGGAAGGAAGGCAGGGAGGAGCGCTTAGAGGAGGGAACAGAGCAAAACCCAAGCCCAGGCCTGATGCAGCTGAGTGAGGGTTCCTGTCTGACTGCAAATGCCGTGCTCTTGTCCAAATATCTCACTGCCTCCTCTTAGTTTGTTCTCGCCCCCAGGCATCCAGCTCCCGGGCCCAGCATGCAAAACCCTATGGCCACCTCCCCTGAGCACACATCTCACAGCCTGTCCGTTTCCATCTGGGCTCCATGTCTACCCAGGGAACTGGAGGAGAAAATAAGCAAACTGCAGAAAATGAAATCTGACCTATTTTATGCATTCCGTATAAATGCGTGAAATAGATTATGTTTGACAGTGGTAAACAGAGAACCAAAAAAAATCCAATTTATCACCTTAATCACATATGCTTTTCTTCCCCGATCTCCAGGAAAGAATGTGCCTCCATCCACTTCCAGCCCCCTCTGCAGCGCTCTTCCCTACTCTCCAAGCCTGCCTCTGGGGAACCAGGCAAACGTGGCCCGTGCCCTCAGCAGGCCAGCGGTCCTGGGGGACGCAGACGATAGGCAATCGGTGCCGGGTGGACAGATGGACAGACGGATGGATGGACGTGCTACATGAGGCCACAGGATGTGTGCGCACCTGACCCCTCCTGGGTGGGGCGCGGTGGTCAGGAGCGCTGTATAAACTGAAATCTGGGGCATGACCCGGCTTTCGCCAGACCGGCAGTGGGGGCGTGCAGTGGGGAAATTACACACCACAGAAGCACAAAGCGTGTGTTGCACGCACGCACACACACGCACGATAGCTGTCATCCCAAAGGGTCACATTCGGGGCAACATTGGTGCTGAGCTCCTTTGTGCTTTGGGGCCAGAGTGATGACACCACGTTTCCACTTGCACAGACTCCTCAAGAAAAAAAGAGAGGGGCCGAGTAAATAAAATAATAAATTAAAGAGAGGTTACAACTGTAACCTCGGGGGGCGGGTGGGGGCGGGTGTGGACGGACCGTGACCTCCCCCCATTAACCCGCGCCCTAGCGCGGCGGCTGCCCGTGTGGCCACCAGGGGTCGCTGCAGACCTGACTCCCGCGCACTCCGCGGGCCGTCGGGCGCCCTCTCGCGGCTTCTAGAAGGGCGGGGAGGGAGAGGGTGGTGATCCAACGCCTCCACCTGCAGGCCCGCCCAGACCTCCATCCCCCGCCTGGCTCCGCCTTCACGGACCTGCCTCCTTCTGGCACCTGTCCTAAGGCCCGAGGCCAGGAAGAGGCCAACGGGGGGCAGCTCCAGGGCCTGCGGGCTTCCGGGCCGGCTCCCGCTCCGCAGCTGCCCCCCCCCCATCAAGCCCGACCTTGCCAGCCACTGCCCACGTCCGGGGAGGCTGCCGCTGGCCACACGTCAATGCTTACGTTTGAATCAAGTACAATTAAGAGCAACTAAATTAAACGATTGATACGCGAAACCAACAAAAAGAACAACTCGATTTCAGTTCCTCGCTCCCGCGGGCTGATTGGAGAGCTGGGTGTCTGCAGGGGGCAAGCAGACGCTGACCCGACAGCCCAGGGGACACCGCCACCTCGGCCGCGGGAAGCTCTGGTAGCACCGCGCACAATTTTCTCAGTCAACCTCCCCAACCACCCAATGACGCAAAGGTAATCATTTATTCACCTTCGACACAAGGACCCAGAGCTGTCAGCAGGTTCGGGTCTGGAGCATCTCTGAGGCTCAGATGGGCAGCTCCAGGGTCCACCGTGCTGTCCCCACGCCCAGAGCTGCCCCTAATCCCAGCTGCTGTGTTCTCCCCTCCGCCTCGTGCGGCGGGGACGACTTCCCAGTCCTCACAGCTGACCCTGGCTGATGGGGACACCTGGGACTTAAGCACCCCCCCTTCTTTACATTGAAGTGTCGTTGTCATGCGGTATTATATTAGTTTCAGCTGCGCAACCGAGGGAGTCACCGGTGTTACATACACCGGGGTCAATGTAGCTGCCACCTGTGGTCACCACACCAGCAGTTCCGTATTATTAACTATATTCGCCGTGTTGTACACTGTACCCCCTTCACATCTATCTCATAACTTCAAGGTTGTACCTTCTCATCTCTTTCCCCTCTCTTGCCCATCCCCCCACCCTCTTCCTCCGGCAACCGCCAGATTGTTCTCTGGTGGTTTTTCTGTTTTAGGTTTGCTGCTGTTGTTCATTTGTCTTGGTTTTTAGACTTCACGTATACGTGAAATCATACTATATTTGTCTTTCTCTCTCTGACTTACTTCACTCAGCGTGACACCCTCTGAGTCCTTCCATGTCGTCAAAAATGACAAGACTTCATTCTTTTTGTGGATGAGTGATATTCCATTGTGTGCAAATATCACACCTTCTTTATCTGTTTTTCTATCAATGGACACTTAGGTTGCTTCCCAGTTTGGCTATTGTAAATAGTGCTGCAATGAACATAGGAGTACATATGTCTTTTCAGATTATTGTGTTCATATTCTTCAGATAAATTCCCAGAAGTGGAATTGCTGGATTGTATGGTATTTCTATTGTTAATTTTTTGAGGAACCTCCATACTGTTTTCCATATGCACCACTTTGTATTCCCACCAACAGTGCGCGAAGGTTCCCTTTTCTGCACATCCTTGCCAACATGGGTCTTTTTGATAAGGCCCTTCCAACCAGGTGTGAGGTGATATCTCACTGTGGTTCTGATTTACGTTTCCCTGACAATGAGTCATGTTCAGCATCTTTTCCTGTGTCTGTTGGCCGTCTGTATGTCTTCTTCGAAGAAACATCTGTTCAGATCCTCTGCCCATTTTTTAATCAGATTGTGTGTATATATTGAGTTGTAGGAGTTCTTTTTTATAAGATTTATTTATTTGACAGAGAAAGAGAGATCACAAGTAGGCAGAGCAGTAGACATAGGAAGAGGGAGAAGTAGGTTCCCCACTGAACTGGAAGCCCAGGACCCTGGGATCATGACCGGAGCTGAAGGCAGACGCTTAACTGACTGAGCCACCCAGGCGCCCTGAGTTGTATGGGTTCTTTATATATGTTGCATATTAACCACTGATATCATTTGCAAGTTATATCATTTGTAAGTTTCATTTCCCAGTAGGTTGCTTTTTCATTTTGCTCATGGTTTCCCTTGCTGTGCAGAAGCTTTTTAGTTTGATGTAGTCCCATTTGTTTTGTTTTTGTATCCATGTCCTGAGGAGACACATCCAAAATATATTGATAAAGGGCACCTGGGTGGCTTAGATCAGTTAAGCATCTGACTCTTGATTTTAGCTCGGGTCATGACCTCAGGCTCTTGGGATCGAGCCCTCCATTGGGCTTCCTGCTCAGCAGAGACTCTGCATCTCTTCTTGTCCTCATCCTCTGCCCCTCTCCTCTCTCTTTCTTTCTCTCACTCTATCTCTCAAATAAGTAAGTAAATAAATAAATCTTAAAAAAATATATTGCTAAGACCAATGTCCCAGAGCATACTACCTGTGTTTTCCTCTGGGAGTTTTATGGTTTCTGGTCTTACATTGAAGTCTTAATCCATTTTGAGATTATTTTTGTGTCTGGTGTAAGAAAGTGGTACAGTTTCATTCTTCTTCATATAGCTGTCCAGTTTGCCCAGTGCCACTTATTGAAGAGGCTGTTTTTTCCCCAGTGTATGTTCTTGCCTCTTTTATCAAAGATTAATTGACCATATAAATGTGGATTTATTTTTGGATTGTCTATTCTGTTCCACTGATCTAAGTCTATTTTTCTGCCAGCACTATACTGTTTTGATTACTGTAGCTTTGTAATGTCATTTGAAGTCAGTGAGCATAATGTCTCCCACTTTATTCTTCCTCAAGATTGCTTTGGCTACTCTGGGACTTTTGTGGTTCTATGTGATTTTTAGGATTATTTTTTCTAGTTCTGTGAAAAATGCCATTGCTATTTTGATAGGGATTGCATTGAATGTAGATTGCTTTGGGGAGTATATTTATTTTAACAATATTGATCCCTCTAGTCCATGAGCATGATATACCTTTCCATTTTTTTTGTGACTTTTTCAATTTCTTCATCAATGTCTTATACTCTGCAGGGTAAGGCCTCCTTGGTTAAGTTTATTCCTCTGTATTTTATTCTTTTTGATGCAAGTGTAAATGGGATTATTTTCTTAATTTTTCTTTCTGATAGTTGATTATTAGTGTATAGAAATGCAACAGATTTGCATATATTATTTTTGTATTCTGCAAATTTACTGAATTAACTTTTTAGTTCTAATAGATTTTTGGTGGAGTCTTTAGGGTTTTCTACATGTAGTATCATGTCTGAAAATAGTGACAGTTTTACTTCTTTTCTAATTTAGATGCCTTTTATTTCTTTGTCTTATCTGATAGCTTGTCTAGTAGTTGCTAGGACTTCCAATAATATGTTGAATAAAAATAGTGAGAATGGGACTGTCTAGGTGGTGCAGTTGATTAAGCATCCAACTCTTGGTTTCAGCTCAGGTTGTGATCTCAGGATCATGAGATCAAACCCTATATCAAGCTCCACACTCAGTGTAGAGTCTACTTAAGACTTTCTCTCCCTCTCTCTCTCTTTCCCTTCCCCACTCTCTTAAATAAATAAATAGATAGATAGATAGATAGATAGATAGATAAACCTTAAGAAAAAATGATGAGAATGGGCAGCCTTGTCTTGTTCCTGATCTTAGAGGAAAAGCTTTCAGCTTTTTACTATTGAGTATGATGTTAGCTGTGGGTTAGTTATAAATGGTCTTCATTCGAGATATTTTCCCTCTATGCCCCCCTTGTTGAGTTTTTTTTATCATGAAACAATCTTGAATTTTATTAAATGCTTTTTCTGCATCTATTGAGATGATAATGATTTTTATCTTTCATTTTGTAAATGTGGTGTATCATGTTGATTGATTTCTGTATATTGAACCATCCTTGCATCCCTGGAATAAGTCCCCCTTGATAATGGAGTGTGATCTTTTAATGTATTTTTGAATTTGATTTGCTAATATTCTGTTGAGAATTTTTGTATCAGTGTTCATCAGGCATATTGGCCTGTAATGTGTGTGTGTGTGTGTGTCTGTGTGTCTGTGTGTGTGTCTGTGTGTCTGTGTGTCTGTGTGTGCGTGTGTGTGTGTGCACACTGTCTTTCTCTGATTTTGGTTTCAAGGTAATGCTGGCCTCATAAAATGAGTTTGGAAGTCTCCCTTCCTCTTCAAGTTTTTGGAATAGTTTGATAAAAATAGGTATTAATTCTTCTTTAAGTATTCAGTAGAACTCATCTATGAAGCCATATTGTCCTGGACTTTTATCTATTGGAAGTTTTTTGATTAATGTTTCAGTCTCCTTACTAGTAATCAGTCTGTTCAGGTTTTCTATTTCTTCATGATTCAGTCTTGGAAGATTACATTTTTCTAGAAATTTATCCATTTCTTCTAGGTTGTCCCATTTGTTGGCATATAATTGTTCATAGGAGTTTCTTACAATTGGTTACAGTTGTATCCTCTCTTTATTATTTTATTTACTTGGCCCCTCTCTTTTTTTCTTGAGGAGTCTGGCCAAAGATTTATCAACTTTGTTTTCAAAGAACCAGCCCTTAGTTTCATTGATCTCTTCTATTCTTCTGTCTCTATTTCATTTATTTCCACTTTGATCTTTATTATTTCCATCCTTCTATTAACTTGAACTTTGTTTATTCTTTTTCTAGCTCCTTTGGGTTACGTTTAGATTGTTTGTTTGAGTTTTTTCTTGTTTCCTGAGCCTATATGGCTGTACGTTGCATAGCTCCTGTATATGGCTATGAACTTCCCTCTTAGGACTGCTTTTGCTGCATCCCATATATTTTGGGATGTTGTGCTTTCATTTTCATGGTATTGTCTTAAGGTATTTTTTTGTTTCCTCTTTGATTTCTTCATTGACCCATTGATTGTTTAGTAGCATGTTGTTTAGCCTCCACGTTTATGTTTTTTCCAGTTTTCTTCTTGTAATTGATTTCTAGAATCAAAAAAGATTCTTGATATGATTTTGAACTTCTTAAATTTGTTGAGACTTATTTTGGGACCTAACATGTGTTCTATTCTGGAAAATGTTTCATATGCACTTGAAAAGAATGTGTATCCTGCTATTTGGGGATGGAATGCTCTCTATATATCTATTAAGCCTACAAACCCCATCTGGACCCCCCCATTATCCTCCCCACCTCCATTTAGCTCTGAATTTTCCTTAGAGTTTTAGTATTATGGGTTTGATTCCTATCCCAACCCATCTCCATCTCGTTTCAAGATCAGCCTGGGTCCTTGAAGATTCCTAAACTAGCAGCAGCCCCTAACTTCACCTTCCTCCCCAAGAGAATGGTATGCAGTCAGCTCAGCTCAGAGAACCTATTCCACTAACACCTTTGAAAATGCAGCAACATCTCACTGTTCAGGGGTAGAGTGAGAAGTCAGGAAGAGTTCACACACCCAGGCAGCCAGAATCTATTGAAAGTAGAAGCAGCTAGGGTAGAGGCTTCAATGGTTCTGCATGCAAAGCACAATAAGTGCTTGCAAGCTAGACCATTTGCGGTTGCCCCATCTCTACCTTAGCTGCAGCCCTGCAGAGCTGATGCCCCACACTCTGGATCTGCAGCTGAGCAAAGGCATAGACAACTCAAGAGATCTCCTAGAAAGAGAAAAATAGGGAAAATGTACAAATGTTAACATTTTAAGACCAGTGGATAAGATATCCATTTCCTATTTTATTTCCTCACCATGTCCATCACTCTCCCAATCAACAGAGTCACATAAGAAGTACCTGCCAGTGTCAGATTGTTTTCCCACTTCCAGTGAATCAGGGACTCTAGAGCACAAAAAGTTAGAAAGTTCACACTCTCCATTCCTGTCTTTGGCAATAAGCCCACTGAATTCTTCCCAGACTGCATGGAAATTCTCACCTAAAGACTTCCAGGAAAAAGCTTACTGTCAGAATGTGCATCCTAGTATTTTACCCACCCCTCCATGCTTCAGTTTAAACTCCCATGTTCTGTCCTCAAAGGAGGTGAGGGTGTGTGGCCTCCTTCTCTGTTGAGGGCTCATTAAGTAGTTTCCAGATTCTATCTGTTAGAAGTGATGCTGCTATGAACATTCTTGTATATGGTCTTTTGGTGTCAATATAAATATATTTCTGTCCATCGTGTATCTAGGCATGAAAATGCTGGGTCATCAGGTATTTTTGATTCATTTAGATTTTGTTGTGCAGTTTTCCTAAGTGGTTGTACCAATTTACACTCCCACTGGAGGTGTGCAAAATTTCTAGCTGCTTTACACCCTTACCAACACTTGCCTGTCTATCTTGATAGTTTTAGCCATTCTCATGGGGGAATGTAGTGGTGTTTCATTTAGTTTAAATTTGCACTTCCATGGTGATTTATAAAGTCAAGCTTTTTCTATGTTCATTTAGCACTTGGATATCTACTTTTGTAAATTACCTATTCAATTATTTTGCCTATTTTTCCAATGGGTTGTCTGTCTTTTTCTTACTGACTTTTAGAAAGTCTTACATTCTGGTTATGGGTCCTTTCTTGGCCACGTGTATGGAAAATATCTCGTCACCCTGTGGCTTGCCTGTTTGCTCTCTTACTGGTGTGTTTTAAGGAACAGTTCTCAAAATAATAAACTGACAGTCTTAAAACCTCGGATTCAGAACTTCCAGCCCATTCTCCTCCAACCTCATCAATCCCTGAGTGCCTCCTGAACTGGTGATCCTATGGACCATTTCTAGGATTCCACTTGTCCACCTCATGGTAGTGTACAAACACAGTTCTCCTTGGGTAGGAGGGAAACTTGGAGAACTGGAGATTACGCAGGGTGAGGGATGTAGGATCTTAGTGTTTGCAGAACTGTGCCTCCTTCCAAACTAAAAGATGTTGAAATCACACAAATTCTGGCTGTCTCCAGATCTTTCCATAGCCCTGTCCCATCTTGATCATTAACATGAGCTTTTTGAAGCCATGGAGAGGGTTCAAAAGTGCTTACTAGTAAATTACCTAACTCCTTCATGCATCATGGCGAAGAAAGTTCACTTTTATAATACCCCTCCCACCAAAGAGGAATTACTAATTTGAACTTTTAAAGTTTCTTCCCCACTTCCTCTATTTAGTGTATGAAGCAGCAACATCACGGGGGGTCACTCAGCCAGCCCTGGGCCTGTGGCTTTGATGCTTTTCCCTCCACCCTGACTTTCCATCTGCCTTTAGCTGGACCTGTGTCCCTCCTCTGTGCCAGGCCAGGCCCCATGCTGCTCTGCAGGATTGTGCTGCTCTTCGGTAAGTCACCGAGTGTGAGCGTTCCCTCTTGGGCACCAAAGACTGTAAGTCATTTATGGGATTTCTCGTTGCACCTTTCTGGATTCAAGTGGGTTTTATGGCTGGAGCTTGAAATGAGTGTGTGCAAATGGGTGTGCTTGACAAAAGATGTGATGTGGTGGCAGGTCTCCCTGATGCTTCCCATCCCATTTTCCTTGGTCCTTGGAAGGGCAGGCCTTCAATGTATCAGAACTAAATTAGGGAGGCAGAAAATCACATTCTGAGGCCCATTGACATGTTTACCCTGTCAAATAAGATTAAATTACTCATCCAGCTGTCTCAGAAGGAAAATGAAGTTATAGAAGGAGAGAAGGCTTTGGGTAGGGGGTGGGCTGGAGGGATCAGGGAAATGGGAAAAGGCAGTTCTGTGTATTTTGCTCAGAAGTAGGGAATGGGCTTTTACAAAAAGATATATTGTCATGAAGCCTCAGTGTTTTCTTAGAAGCAGTCAGCCATGACCAGTCTTCTCATCTGGCTTAGAGGCTTCGCTCTGCGTGTCCAAAGCCCTTTACAAACTGGTTATCCGCCTTCTGCCTGTGTCCTCTCTCTGCTGGGGATGAGGTGGAAGGTCTGGTTGGGGTCTGACTGGTCGTTGGGGATGGTTTGAAGGATCAAATCCGTTCTCCCTGATCTATACCTCTCTCTCTTTGACCCACCTCCCGGGGGGCCAGTCACCCATGCCAACGAGGGAAAACCTGCTCCTCCAATAACAGAGAATTATGGGGGTGGGGAGAGGGTCGCTAGACTCCCCAGACTCCACTCAGCCTCAGCCACTGTGACCTGCTACACATAGGAGGAATAAGTCTGGGCATATATTCTACTTCGCTTTACAATTTCTGAGTTGACTTATTTTTGTTTTAAACTTGGTCCCAGTGGTTTGCTTGTTTGTTTGTTTTCATTGAATCAGAAAAGCAAGATTCCTAAATATGATTTCTTCCTGGACAGAGTTTGTGGGAGTTTGACCCTGTGAGGACAACCCTTGTTCTACTCAGTGTTCTTCCTTCCCCCACTTCACTGTTGCCTTGTGTGCTTATGAACGGCCATTTGGACAAGTGACAAAGTCTGATGGTCATACCAAGGGCAGGGTCAGGATGGCCTCATGCCTAGATATACTCCAGAGGAAAGGCGTTCAAGGGAAAATCACTACCTTATAAAAGGACCAGACTTTGGTGGACTTGAATGGATAAAGTCCAAGTGCTTTCCAGCTTGGGACCCATGATCTGGATGGGAGAAAGCAAATGAAGAGAAGAGAGTGAAAAGCTGTCTGACTAGGGGACAGGATGGTAGAGGACCCAGACCTGCCAGAGTCCCATACGATGCTCGGGGACCCCAGATAACCAGCCTAAGATGCTGGGACCCCAGGTCTTGATGTGGAGGAACAGAGTTTCCATAAGTGCAGAGCTGCTATTTCCTCTTAGATGTGGGCAGAGACAAAGAAGAAAGCACTGAAGTCCTACTTTGTAGTGTGTAATGTGTCTCATCTAAAATTAGAGTCCTAGGGCAGATATTTTTTATCCCTATTAATTGAGGATACTGAGGTTCAAAAAGGTTATGAAACTTACATAGAATTACCCTGCTAGCAAGAGCAAAACAGAGAGATGCAAACCCAAGTCCACTTGAAGTATTTTCTCCATCTCACTGCAATATCGCCATAAGGGCTGTGCTTGGGCTCTAATCAAGTAGACTGGAAAATAAAATTCATTTCAAGTGCCTGGTGGGGTATGTTCACACAACAAATGGTGCCTTAGACTACTATTGACAATCACAGATTCGAGAGGCCAGGTTCCCCGATGCTGAACCTGCTGGCACACAGTTGTAGACTAAAGGTATATTTGAAGTTTCGGAGATGAACCTTAATTTTCTGCTGAGCTGAGCATTAGCGAAGTTCAGTGCCGGGACTGGGACCCACCCTCTGTAGACACACATGGCCCATGACAAGTATCTCAGAGCTCCCACAACGCCATCACTCTCCAGCACCATGGAAGCCACAGTTGGCAAAGCAGCCTGTTCCAGCGGCTAGAGCTGCTGTGCGTCCTTCATGCATTGCTGAGACCTGCTTTCCTGGTCTCGCTCATTCCCTTGAATTAGTCCCGCTTCTGCCTGAAGTCTCTCCCCCTCTTTTAAGCTTCACCCATCGACTATTGGAAGACTACGGTGTCTCTCTCTGCTGTATCGTTCTCAGATATGTATCTCCCAACCTCTCGAGTGGGGAATGGTATCTCAGCCCTGTTCATCATCAGGTCTGCTGGGTCTCGATGCACCTGGTCAGTGGGCCAGGAGCTGGGTCTTCCCCTCTCCCCCACCACAGCCCGACTAGCGCCAAGGTCAACCGGGCCGTGGCCTCCATTGTCCGGGACTCTGTTGTGTGGCTGAGGCAATGGCTGTGTCACCACCTCCTCTTCAGCCTGTAGCAAACTGGGGTCCATGGTCCCCTTTGTAGGAAGGGCTGTAAGGTACCCACCACTCCTCTGTACACCCCACGGCCTGCTGTCTTCATCACAGACACTGGGTCTGCCATCACAGCTCTCGGGCCTCACAGTGCTGGGCCACAGGGCATCAGAGCCTGGGGACAAGACCACGTCTGAGGTGTCCCTCTGGTCTCCGGATGACTTCTCTCTTATAGGCTTCTGTGCCCTCCGCCCTGTTTACTCATCACTTTGAAGCTGCAGTGGTGTTTTTCCGGTAAAGAGGGGCATCACTACATTTCAAGGTTTCAGTCACTCTGAGGTCAGGCCTTCCTTCTGTTTCCAGTGAAGACGGTAACCGCGTTTCCAGGGAGTGGGTCACTCTATGCAACCGCTCTGCAAGGAAGACATGGCTGTCACGGTTCCTATCATGTAGACAGAATCAGGAATTGAAGGCCACTGGGATTCAAACAGTGCATCCAAGTTCACACAGAAAGAGAAGGGTTCATGAGTCAAGTTCAGGTCATGTGATTCCAAATCCTGCATGCTTCCCATTACACCAAGCTCAGAGGAAGAGATGTGTTTAGATGCGGATGGGGGAGATGGGGATGACAAGAAAGACTCATACTTCTGCACACACTGAGAGCCTGTGGCTCAGCCCCGAGCTGAGCAGAGAGGAGCTGAGCAGAGAGGTGAAGCTGAAAGCCTCCGTCTGGGTTCCAGGCCGTGTGGACAACGAGGGTGACAGCGTGTGAATCAACATGCCAAACAGCCACATGTCAAGCCCCCGGTGAGAGGGTCTTCACCCACGAAGGACACAGTAGGGCCTGAGGACAGCTGGCCTGACTGTGTGGCCCTGTGAGACTCATTGCTTCACCCCTTGGCCCAAAGTCTAGAACACTCTCCACCACTTCGTGTCCAGCTGTGCCCTCCGTCCCTTGGGCTGCTCCTGCCTGTCTAACCTCATCTGTCATCATTTCGTGGCTTGGCCTCTCTTCCCAGGCCACTCTCACTCCTCATTCATTCATTTAAAAGCATTAGGGGCCCCAGGCTGGCTTCATCGGGGGAGCATGTAATTCTTGATCTCACAGGCATGAGTTCAGGTCCCACACTGGGGCACGGAACCTACTTAAAATTTTTATTTTTAATTAAATAAAAATAAAAATTCTGCTCTGAGCCAACCTGGCTCACTCAGTAGAGTGTGTGGACTCTTGATCTCGGGGTTGAGTTCAAGCCCCACATTAGATAAAGAGATTACTTCAAAATAAAGTCTTAAAAAATAATAATAAAATGATAGATAGATAGATAGATAGATAGATAGATAGATAGATAGATAGATAGATAATAGACAGATAGAAGCATTAGGGGCGCATATAAAGGTCTTGCAAGCCCAGTGTGTGATACACTGGCCTGTTTATCGTCCCCAGACCGATTAAGCTGCCGGGCCAGGCCCCTCAGCCTTTAGTGACTTCTCACCTCCTCACCTGTCACTGCCTTGCTGGACCCTCCAGAGCTCTGTGGACAGATCAGGCCTCCAGACTGCATGGCCTGATTTCGCTCTCTGAGTTCTGCAGGAGCAGATGGGCACTGGGCCCGACCCGTGCAAGGGTCCACTCTTCTGTCTCCTACTTCGTGTGCCCTTCCCCCCATGTCTGGGCACAGAGGCAAGCCTTCGAGGGTTTGTTCAACAGGGGCTCGTGGAACACAGGCTATTCCTGGCACGGATCCTAGGCACAGGTGCCCTGACTGTGCAGAAGACAGGCCGAGTCCCCGCTCTCACGGAGCTTACATTCTAGACAGAGGGAGAGAGGGGATAACAAGTAGGCAATTTAAAGAATAAGATGACTTCAAATAGAGACAAGTGCTCTGATGATAATACAGTGGGGTGTTGTAATAGTGATGGAGGAGAATTATTTCAATTGGGGATCCCAGAAAGACCTAAGGGTGTGACATTTGAACTGAAATAAGGCAGAGGATTCTAGGCACTGTGTCCAACATAAAAGCTGAGTGGCAGGGGGATTCAGTGGCTGGGGGGCTGGGGAGCTGAGTGGCTGGGGGGTTAGGTGGCTGGATGTTTGAGTGGCTGAGTAGCTCAGTGGCTGGGTGGCTGAGTGTTAGGTAGCTGGGTGATTAGGTGGCTGAGTGGCTACGTGGCTGGATGAGTAGGGGGCTGGGTGGTTAGGTGGCTGGGTGTTTGGGTGGCTGGGTTGCTGGGTGGTTAGATGGTTAGGCTGGGCGGCTGGGTAGTTGGGTGGTTATGTAGCTGGGTGGTTGGGTGGTTAGGGGGCTGGATGGTTGGGTGGCTGGGTGGTTGTGTGGCTGGGTGGCTGAGTGGTTAGGTGGCTGGGTAGTTGGGTGGGTAAGTATCTGGGTGGTTGGGTGGTTAGGTGGCTGGTGGTTGGGTGGCTGGGTGGTTGGGGGGCTGGGTGCTTGGGTGACTGGGTGAGTAGGGGGTTGGGTCGCTGGGTGGCTGGGTGAGTAGGGGGCTGTGTGGCTGGGTGGTTAGGTGGCTGGGTAGTTGGGTGGTTGGGTGGCTGGGTGGTTAGGTAGCTGGGTGTTTGGTAGCTGGATGGTTGGGTGGTTAGGTGGCTGGGTATTAGGTAGCCAGGTGCTTGGGTGACTGGGTGGTTGGATGGCTGGGTGCCTGGATGAGTAGGTGCCCAAGGGGCTGGTTGATTGAATGGGTATGAGCACCCATTCCTGAGGTGACAGGCCTCCTTGTGAAAAAGTTCTTTCTGCTACTCACCCTAATTCTATCACTCTGTTCTCTTACAGTTCCCTGTCTTGGGCAAACTGGTGAGTCTTATCTATGTCTCTTCCAACTCTAAATATGACTCTGGGCCAAAGCTTAGTTGACGGGCCATCGGGTCCCCTGGAAACATCTCCAGAGCAGCAGACTAGGCCCATTCCTCAGGAGTCCTGGCTGATACACAGGCAGAAATGGGACCTGAGACCCCGCTGGTCTCAGGCTGAGAATAATTCTAGGTGATTCAGTTCCCAGCAAATGGCTCTGGGCCTCATATTATTCCCTTAAAAACGGCACTGGCCTCTTTCTCCTCTTCTCAGAGTGACTCTGAAGTGCCTATATTCTCCACTCACCAAGGCCCCGGACTCCCTTCTGTGCCTTGTATGTTCAGAGAAGGCAGCTTTGTCCCTCAGCTACCTTTGTCTTCCAGTCCATCCTTCACGGAGCTTCCTGTCAAGTAGGAAAAATGCTGACCTATGCACATTTTGGGGCCAAGGGCATGTTCTGTGACGCCCTGTGCTGCTAGAAGGAGCAGCAGCAAAACCAAAGCTCGTCATTCAGCTCTGTGTGAGCCTCCAGGGGAGGGGGCGGGTCCTAAGGACCCAGAGAGACCCAGGCAAAGGCAGGCTGTGCTGGGGCTCCCCATCCACTCCTCATCCCTGCTCTCAGCTACGAGGCCTGGCTCCTGAGGCTGTCTGGGACCAGTGGTGTCTGGCTTGTCAAAGAAGTATGGCCTGGGGACAGGCCCGGCCTGGGACAGCCCTGCAGAGGGTGCTGGGCCCCCCAGAGCGCCTCTCTTGTCCGCGTCAGGCCACAGAATGCATTTTAGGAACAGACAGGACAGATCCCTCCCCAGGATGGTGGTGGAGATGAAACTCCCTGCAGGGGGTGGAAATGGGGGCTGGGCCGGGGGGAGGCTGACAAGGGGAGCAGAAGGAGCGAGCCCAGGCAGGGACACTTCCCACATCCACCCCTTCGGCTTCTGCCCGGTGGGCTGCGCGCAGCTGTCCTTGGAGGCGGAAGCCGCCCAGAGTTGCACTGGGGGAGCCGGGG
>LNAC01000448.1:1195497-1233182 GCA_002007465.1 Ailurus styani | reverse complement strand
AGGAGGAAGGAGGTGGAACAGCGGATGGAAAGAATTCAACTCAGCCCAAGCTTGGTGATGTTGGAAGCGCAGCTGGGAAGGAGCCGAGGAGGAGGAAGAAGGGAAGAAGACCAGAGAGAAGGCGCAAGAAGAGTGGGGAAGGGAGGGGAGAGGAATAGAGAGAAGAGGCGGGGAAGAGGAAGGAGGGAGGAAGACGGGGCAAGGAGGGAGGAAGACCCGGCCCCATCTGGCACGGAGGGCTGGGGACGGAGCGGCCGAGCAGGCACTGTGCAGGACCCTCCATGCCAGAGGAGGCCCGAGCCTGGGGGACGGATGGGGGAAATGGGGAAATGGGCTGATGGGACGTGCGGCTGCAGGGTGACCCCGTCCCTGTGTCTCACAGGCTGGATGTACCTCCGAACCCTGCCCGACCCCGTGTTCGAGGGCGACACCCTGACTCTGCAGTGCCAAGGATGGAGGTACACAACCCTGTCCCGGGTCCAGTTCTACAAAGATGGGAAGTTACTCCGTGACCCAGAGGCCAAATGGCGTCTGTCCATGGGGACAGCCACGCTAGAAAGCAGTGGCCAGTACAGCTGCACTGGGAAGGTGAACTTCATCCTGCACCTGGGCACACAAAGGTCAGAGGTGACCACGGTTCAAGTCCAAGGTGAGTCACCAGCTTCGGGGGGTCGGGGGGTGGGGGCCAGGGTGCTGCTCAGGGATCTGGTCCCTAGAGGTCAGCAGGGCCGGGGAAGCGCCCTGAACCAGCCCGGCCCCTCAGTGCCAGAGACCCTGGGCCAGAGCCTCCCCTCTGGGGACCAGGTGGCCGACAAGGCCCTCTGGCTCGGGTTCAGCTGAGAGGTGGGGCCTGGGGGACAAAGACGGCGTCTCCCATGGGGCACGGGGCCGTGGCCTGGGAAGTGCCCTAGCTTAGACCCCCGCCCCTGGGGACTCAGGGCTCGGGAGTCCCCCGCTGAGCCTGGACCTGCTTCTCCCCAGAGCTGTTCCTGCCTCCAGGGCTGAGCGTGGTCCCTTCTCCTGAGCTCCGTGAGGGGAGCCCGCTGACCCTGCGATGCCAGACGGAGCTGCACCCCCGGAGGGCGGCCTCCAGGCTCCTCTTCCGCTTCCACAAAGATGGCCGCTCCGTGCAGAACTGGGGCCCCCGCTCAGACCTCTGCCTCCCAGAAACCTGGGAGGGGGACTCTGGGCTTTCCTGGTGCGGGGCCAGCGCTGAGGGTGGAAGGGTCCAGAAACAGAGCCCCCGGCTGGAGGTCGGGGTGCAGGGTGAGTGGGAAGGAAGGGGAGACACTCCCCGGGCATCTGGGCTTCAGGAAATGAAACCCCTGAGCCCGTGGAGGGGGGTCCCCAGGGGAGGAGGGGCCAGCAGCTGGGCCAGTAGAACTTACCACCCCATGTGCTGCCTAGCTCCTGTGTCCCGGCCTCTGCTCACCCTGAGACCCAGGGCCACCGGCCTTGCTGTGGGGGACACGGTGGGGCTCCTCTGTGAGACCCAGACTGGCTCCCCTCCAATCCTGTACTCGTTCTACTTGAACGGGGAGATGCTGGGGAACCACTGAGCTCCCCATGGAAGAGCTGCCCCCTTCGCCTTCACTGTGACGTCAGAGCAGGATGCTGGGAGCGACTCCTGCCAGGCTGAGAACAATGTCTCCAAAGAGACAAGGGAGCCCAAGACACTCTCCCTGGATGGTACGTCTTGTCCCCCACCCGGCTCTGAGCCCCAGCAAGCTGGCAGGGCTTGGGTCTCCCCGCTCTGGGTCCCCCCCACCCACACCCTGCACTGCATGAGTGAGCATGGACCCTGCTTGGGGAGTCTGTGCGCCAAACCTGGGGGGAAAGCATGAGACGCGTGTGGGGCGGGGTGGTACATCGCCCTCAGTGGTGTTGCCTGTCCGAGCTGGTACCGTCTGGACCACCCCTCATTCCCTCTACGAGGCTCCTTTAGGCCACACGGTTCCCCCTGATGCCAGCCAGTCCGCCTCCTCCGTGCCCATCGGGGGTACATTTCCGAATTTCATCCTCATGGTCACCCTGCTTCGCCGCCCAGGTCCTCAGGGCTTGTCCGCCCTCACCAGCAGCCCCTGGCTGGTTCCCTGTCTGTCTGCGAGCCTGCTCGCTGTGCTGGTCATCGCCACTGCACTTGTGGCTTACTTCAGACCCTGGAGAAAAACTGGTCAATGGCCTTTTTGACTTTCTTAGTGGCCGAATCCCTGTGCCAGGCACTGCCCAGCCCTAGGAGAGTCAGCGTGTGAGGGGACCCGCTCCTTCCTCTTCGGGTGTTGGATGGAAGGAGGGACTTCTCTTTGCATGTCACACAAAGGAGGCCATGGAGGGACACGTACAGCTTCCAGAACACACAGACACACAGACACTGTCTCACACCCACAGTCACCCAGAGATGCCACAAACCCACAACTGCACACTTGGGCCTGAAAGGAGGATCAAACAGAGGAATTCTCACCAGCCCTTCAGGTTTGAAAGACACTCTGTGGCTGATGAACATGCCAGGAAAACCCCAAGGCGCCAACCCTCTGTCAGACCGGAGCTCCCCTGAGCAGAGGAGAAGGACGCATCTTGTCCAGTGCTGGGCCCAAGGGAGTGCTCAGTGGATGTTCACTCATCAGAAAGGCAACGTGGCGGAGAGGACCGAGCAATGGCCTGCTCCCAACACTGCTGTCTCCTAATTCTGTGACCTTGGGCCCGTTCACTCTAAAAGTCATCAAGTGTCCCCCTCTTGGGGTCACGGTGAGTCTTTCAGCTAAGCAGATGACATCTACCTGCTACCTGACATGTTGGGCTGGTACCTGGGGGGGCTCGGTACATTCTCCCTCTAGTCTACGCCGATTCCACACCCTCCTCCTCTCCTGTCCGCCATGGCAATGAAGCAGGAATGGGGCTCTCACTGCAGTCACCTTGGGTGGCTCTCCACTCACTCCTATTCTGACCTTTCTTCGCCTCAGGCCACATTTAAGGGAAGGGCTACCAATGCCAAAGCTTTTTGGTGCCAGCTTATTCCTAGGTCTTCAATCCCACCTACAGAGACTCAAATCAACCCCACCTCAAGCGGTATCATTCTTATTTTCCACTTGCCAAGGGAAACAAACCTTCCCTCTAGTCTTGAGAGGAGGTTCCATGCCGGCTAGCTTGCTTTAAGGTTACCTGTACGGTGGGAGAAAGATGGAGGCTGGTCTGGGGCTCGGTGGAGAGGGAGCTGGTGTCGCAGACCAGGAGCTGAAGGTGTGTGACTTCCACCATCCCTGCAGCTACAATAAAGCCTCCTCCTACTGGCCCAGCCATTTACCTGGCCTCAGGAACACAGGTGTTTCTGTTCCCGGCCCCTCACCTCGGGGTCAGAGCATTCAAGACAAAGCAACACAGCACAGCCGTCTCCCTCCCGGCCCCAGACAAGACGGTAGGGGAGCAGTCACTGGGGAAGGATCCTCGAGAGGAAGAAGCCTCTCACAGGGAATGAGAGAACGTCCCTCTTCGTGGGGAGGCTCTGCCGCTGCACGGCCCACCCGCCCCCCACCCACCCCATGGCCAACCTCGGAGCAGCGGGGCTCCCCTGTAGTAAAGAACCTGTCTCTCAGGAAAATAGGGCTCCTGGTGGCGTTCCTGGGCCTCTTCCCTCAGAAACTCAGAGACACAGAACCTTGAGAATGTCACACAGAAAACCACCTTCGTTTCCCAATTCCAAAGCTTCACAAGAAAAACTGGATATCAACCACTTCGTTCCCACAGCCAGCTCTGGACAACCCTCAACCATCTCCAGCTAGCATGTCCACTCCCTCCACAAACAAAACACGTGCTGCCACCAAAGACACGTGACAGGCTGCATCTCTGAAGGCAATTTTCAAAACATCTGGGCCGACGATGGTGTCACTAGCACTGTACATAGTCGTGCAAGGGGTCCACTTCCAAGTAGCGCTCACCTAGCTGTGCCCGTGGTCGTTTGTCCGTTTTACTACCCGTTGTCACACCCCACATAAGACAGAGGCCCGTCGGAGCTCTTCAGCAAATGGCGACTCAGAATGAACACTGAGGATGTTTCATCACCGAGAGCTTCTCGGAATCTTCTTAGTTTTATAGGAAGCACCATTTCCGCCAATCCTGCCAGTGATTCTGGGGCCTTCTTGCTGTCAGAGATAATGAACATTTCTTGGGCACAGGCATCAACCATGTGACCCAATCCCTCTCCTAGGAGCTAACTCTTGAAGTTCTGGAAGCACCTGCTTTCCAAGAGGCAGCATGCTAGTGGAGAACAAGCATATAAACCTGGATTGAGATTCTGTCCTACCACTTCCCTGTGTGACCGTGGAGAAGTCCCCTCTCCCAGCCTGTCACCTCATCTATACATGATACTAGGGCATCATAGTATCAATCTTTGCAAGATGGTTGCAAAGAATATCAGACACCAAGAGTTAGGAAGAGAGGCTCTTTCTGCCATCCAGCTACGTGCTGGTGGCTGGCTTGGGCGCCGTGCTGTGAAGTAGACGTCGTATTTAAATTCCCTGGCCCAGTGTCTGGCACATAGTGTGTGGCCAAAGTTACTAGCTTTTCCTTCTTCTGAAAAGCAGCCTGACTGGTGAGTCTAGGCCTTCCCCATGCAAGGATGTGACCCCTCCTTTCGGACCCTGCTTCCTCCCAGTTTGTGATTCCCATGGGGCCACTCTGCCCTCTAGGGTATTTTTCAAAGGAAACATCCTATAAAAATTAACCATGTTCAGACCTGTGAATTAGCCCTCATAAAAAAAACCAGCCTCAGACCTCCAGCAGCCTCCACTGACTTTCTTTCTCTCAGACTCTCTACTGTCTCCCCCTGTCCAGCCTGCTCTCTGACGGAACTCAGAATCGTGCCTTGTATCTCCTAGGGTCCCTTCCAGCCCAGAGCCCGCCCCCAGCCCCAGGTGGAGAACAGCACCCACTGTGTGGTGATGGTAAGGACTTGCGGCCAGACCATGCAAGGTCTGTCCCTGAAGACGGAGAAGGGAGTCTGAGGGGGAGCGAGGAGAAGGAAGCCCTGCGAGCCCCAAGTCTCGGGAACTAGTCATCGGGGAAGGAAGTGGATGGCTTCTGGAGAGAGCGTGAGGGAGCAGTGCTGTGAAGCTGGCGGAGGGACAGAGAAGTAGGAGGGAAGCTCGGCCTCCAGAGGGAGGCAGGGAGGGTTTAGACCAACGGTTGGCAAATTCTAGCCCATGGGCCAAATCTAGTCCACCAAGTACTTTTGTGAAGAACATTATAAATGTATTGTGTATGGCTGTTTTGTGCTACAGAGCGTCGTGGTGGCAACAGAGGCAGCATGGCCAGCAAAGCCTGAAATATTAACTCTCTTTTACAGAAGAAGTTTGCCAACCCCTAGTTTAAACAATGTCAGGGCTGGTGAAGCTGTGGGAATCTGCTGTGGGGCAGGCAGCTTCCGCCAAGATGACTATCCCACGTTAACGACTGCCTCCCTCTCCCGTTACTGCCATGACAGAGCCCCTGATTGGCTCCCCTTCAGGACACTGATGTCTTGAGGTGGGAGAGCACGTGGGTCCTATTCAAGCCTCTTTCCTTCTTTCAGTCACTTGGCAGAATGAGAATGAAGAAGGTGATATTTACTCTTCAGTGAATGCAATCCGAAAGGAGGGTGAAGGTGAGTGACCTTGAGCCAAACTTGACACGTTTGCTAATATGAAAGGGAAGTCTGGGGCCTGGGTTGAGGTAGTTGACTACCGTCAACATCACCATTTTACCACACGACTGTTATTATCATCTCCACCATTCCACCACCACAAGCACCACTGTGTCCACCATAATGACCGTCTTCAACTTCACCTCCCCCACACCACCACTGCTGCCACCCTGACTCGAGATGGTTTTCCCTTTCTCTGAGCTCTGTGGAGAAACAAAGGAAAAAGAGAAAGGAACGATGCAGTCTGTCTTTGCCCCAGAGTGTAAGTCTCAGCAGGACAGTTCCAGCTCTGAGAGGAGCCAAGACCATGAGCTCCACCCACAGATACCAGAGTCAGATGGCAGGGACGGGGAAAGGCCAGTCCTCGCTCCCACAGAGAGGAGGCAACATGGCATCGTGGGAAGAGTGTGAGTTTCTGAGTCAGTCCGACCTGAGTTCAAAACCTGACTCTGTACTCATAGAGTCATAATTTGCGACTGGGCAAGTTATTTAAGCTCTCTGGGCCTAATCTATAAAGGGCAGATGATGCCTACTTTGCAAGACTATTATAAATTGTAGGAATAGAAGGTAGGTTCTAGACACCTTAAAGATTGTCTGGTGTGTACTAGGTGTTCAAAAACAGGAAGCTTTTTGTTTTTGTTTTGCTGAGATTTCTATTCCTGGTCTATAGAATGGGTTGGACTCAGCCTGGGGTTTCTGCTTCCAGCCTTGAACTCAGGAGGGGAAGTGGACAAACGGGGAGTCAGGGGCACTTTCCCCAGGACGCAAGCATTGGCGGGCAGGTGGCAAAGCACACGTGGGCGCCGTTCCTTCCAGAGGAGAGTTCCAGTGAGAACCTAAACACCAGAAAGAAATAAAGAAGGCAGCTCTGAATATGCAGTTTTCAGGGACAAAATAAGGAAGTGTGGCTGTTTTAATTCTAGCAGGGCGACAAGGGGAAGGCTTGACGGTGGCGGGGTGGCCCCTCCCAGCTCCCCGCCTGCAAGACCCGCAGGCTTTCCCCGAGGGGGGGGCGAGGGGGTCTGAAAGCCAAAGGCAGGAGAGGCCGTCGTGTTCCAGGACCCACCGCAAGGGGATGCTGGGTCTGTTGCTCTTGGGAGAAGGCTTCACGTCTGCCAAGATTGGGTATGTGCCTCCAGTTCCCCTTCTTACGGGTATGACCCTTGGGAGTATTAGCCGCTCGGAGCCTCCATTTTCTCACCCCAATTTGAAAAGGAACTGGTTGTCCTTACTTGGCAGGATTGGTGTGAGGTTAATCCAATGAATACAGTCCTTGCACCTGAAGGGTTGCCTGGTGTAGTGTCACTGCCTGACCTTTGACATGTTCACTTCTCTTGCTTCTCACAGTCTCCCCTGTGAGGCGGGCATCCTACCACCACCTCCCTTCCTGGCTGGGGAAGCTGAGGCCCCAGGGCTGGAGGCTGGCCTGCACTCACACAGCTGGGCTGTGGCGGAGCTGCACGGACCCTGGCCTCCTGCTTCCTGGGCCCAGAAGTGAAGAGGGGACAGTGCTCCCTGGGGTGGGGGTGGGGTGGGGGCAGCAGGTGCACAGGTGATCCAGACACCCTAACCCACGTGTTTCTCTTTCCCCCGCAGCCAGGCCTGCTGAGTCAGCCTCAGGGACCTGGGTGAGTTGGACCCCTGCTCTTCCCTCCCCCTCTGGGTTACACCAGCCTCCTCCACCTGACCTGACTCTCCCGCAGGACACGTCTGTCATCTACAGCGAGGTGAAACACTTGGGGCTTCGTGAAGTTCCAGCCAGGGGGCCAAATACAAGAAGCAGGACCCACAAAGTTCCCCTCGGTAACTTCGAGGAGGTTTTCTACTACTGAGGGCATCCCCCCAGCTCCGCCCACCCGAGGCCTCCAGTGCTCCCCAGGAGGCCAGCAGGGACCCCCGCCCCTGCTGTAGGTCCCCCACCCCTGAACCCAGCAGTGAGGGAGCCCGGCGTCCTGGCCAGGGTTCCGAGGAGACTCGAGGAACCCCTAAATGATCTTTGGGCCACCCTCTGAGCGGAAGGACAGGAACATGTGGGCAGGTCCCCACCTACACATGAGTTCCAAGCAGTGGGCCGGACATGGAAGCCACACGCGTTTTCTTCCACGTGAGTGGCAGGGTTGGAGTGCCTTCTCGCCACACGTTTGTGAGGGCTTTCTACGGTGGCCCTCGGTCCCCGCGCGTGTGCTTGGCCTCGCCTGAAGGACAGAGCTGGCCTGGGTGGTCCGGTAAAGCATTTCCAGTTCCAAGTTGCCACTGAGGCTCCTGGGTGACTGCAGGGCTGAGGACGTCTCAGAGGCTCAGGGAGACCAACAGTCGGGGGGAAAGGCCTGGCCCAGATGATATCACGGAATTCTTAATCCCCGTGCACCCCCACCACCTCCACCGGCACTGAGAGTCCTGCCTTCCATGCAACCTCTGCTCAGACCCCTTCCAGTCCGCCGGGTTACCAAAGCTGCTGGAACTGAGGTTTGCCCAAAACCCCCGCCTGTGGAGTACATTAGAAGACCCAGTTACCCCTCACGTGTTTACCAAGATACACGCTTGTAGAATCTACTTGCTCGTAGAAGTGTATCGATTTGGTTCATGGTATTCACCAATACCAATCACTTGCAGGGCGTGATGGTTGGCTTGGTTTGCCTTGTTGAGTCCATACTCCTTGATGCCGAGACTTTAGTAAGTAGGAGGATTAGCTCTCCCCCCTCCTCCTCCCAGCCCTGGCTCCCTGCTGGCCCTGCTTCTGAATCACAGAGTGAGGTCCCAGCCACGCTGTGATGCCAGATCACCGAGCCCAGACACCTGTCCTGGGAAGAGGCCTGCATCCACCCCCACCCAGAACCCCCACCCCTGGGCGCCCCGAGCTGCCCACAGTCCGCATTCACCCTTGAGCTTAATAGAAATCCAGCCACTCAGACTCAGCCCCAGACCGGCTGAATCCAGGTTTGCATTTAAATAAGATCTGTAAGGGGTGCCTGGGTGGCTCAGCCAGTGAAGCATCTGCCTTTCTCTCAGGTCTAGATCCCAGGGTTCTTTGGGGTAAATACCCAGTACTGCAATTGCGGGGTCATAGGGTAGCTCTATTTTTAATTTTTTGAGGAATCTCCACACTGTTTTCCAAAGTGGTTGCACCAACTTGCATTCCCACCAACAGTGTAGGAGGGTTCCCCTTTCTCCGCATCCTCGCCAACATCTGTTGTTTCCTGACTTGTTGATTTTGGCCATTCTGACTGGTGTAAGGTGGTATCTCAATGTGGTTTTGATTTGAGTTTCCCTGATGGCTGGTGATGATGAACATTTTCTCATGTGCCTATTGGCCATTTTTGTATTTCCTTGGAGAAGTGTCTGTTCATGTCTTCTGCCCATTTTTTTTTAATTTTTTTTTTATTATTTGCCCAAGGGGTACAGGTCTGTGAATCATCAGGCTTACATCTTTCACAGCATTCACCAAAGCACAAACCCTCCCCAATGTCCATAACCCATCCACCCTATCCCTACCCTCCCACCCCCCAGTAACCCTCAGTTTGTTTTATGAGATTAGAAGTCTCTTATGGTTTGTCTCCTTCCCCATCCCATCTTGTTTCATTATTTTTCCCTCCCTACCCCCCACAACCCCCCACCCTGCCCCTCAAGTTCCTCATATCAGAGAGATCATATGATAATTGTCTTTCTCTGATTGACTTATTTCGCTCAGCATAATACCCTCCAGTTCCATCCATGTCGTTGCGAATGGCAAGATTTCGTTTCTTTTGATAGCTGCATAGTATTCCATTGTATATATATACCACATCTTCTTTATCCATTCATCTGTTGATGGACATCTAGGTTCTTTCCATAGTTTGGCTATTGTGGACATTGCTGCTATAAACATTCGGGTGCACGTGCCCCTGAGGAACACTACCTTTGTGTTCTGCCCATTTTTTGACATGATTATTTGTTTTTTGGGTGTTGAGTTTGAGGAGTTCTTTATAGATCGTGAATATCAGCCCTTTGTCTGTAGTGTCATTTGCAAATATCTTCTCCCATTCCGTGTTACCGAGGGGAGGCGGGTGGGGGATGGGTGAGCCTGGTGGTGGGTATTGAGGAGGACACGTATTGCATGGAACACTGGGTGTGGTGCATAAACAATGAATCTTGGAACACTGAAAAAAATAAAATAAAATTAAGATGTAAAAAAAAAAAAATCCCAGGGTCCTGGGATCGAGCCCCACACTGGGCTCCCTCCCAGTGGGGAGCCTGCATCTCCCTCTGCCTGCAGCTCCCCCTGCTTGTTTGCTCTGTAAGCTGTTGGTGTGCACATTAAAGTTTAGAAAGCCTGGTCTGCCTCCAAAAGACACTTCATTGGATTACCTCCGTCCCCTCACCTTTGGGAACATCACTGGATAGGACAGAGGGCCCAGAGAACTTGCTAGAACAACCCCTGCTGACATTTCCCGGCTTCCCCCTGCCTTCTCTTCCTTCCCATCCCCCACCTGACCTTCATCTTCCCCAGCCTCTTTGGCTTCCTGCCCATCTCTCTCATCACTGGTCCAGTACGGGTCCAGAAGACATCACGGCCCCTCCCCTTCGTTTCATCTGCCAGGCTGGGAAGCACATGCCAGGTCATCTAGAAGCCCAGGGTCCTCACTGGTCCATCAGGAAGCACCTGCCGAAGCCAAGCCTTGCCACGCCCTCTATAAACAGGCTGGCCCCTTGTAAAGAGTCAAGTCAAAGACAGGACAGCTCATGAAGGAAACAGTGATGATGGGGAGCGGGAAGGAGCCGGCCCTGCCAGTCATCCCCCATGGACCGGCTCCTCCCTGAGCATTCACACCACCCACCACCCACCCCACACCAGTGACACTGGGGCCCATCTGTGGATGGCATTTACCAGTGCAGGGGGGATAAGTGGAACAGGGAAAAGCAAGGACTTAGAAACTTTTATAGCAATCTGACAGAGTAATTTTGTTTGTTTAATACAATCATAAAAAATAGGGTCCTGGGATCGAGGCCCACATCGGGCTCTCTGCTCAGCGGGGAGCCTGCTTCCCCCTCTCTCTCTGCCTGCCTCTCTGCCTCCTTGTGATCTCTCTCTGTGTCAAATAAATAAATAAAATCTTTAAAAAAAAATAGGGCTTATATTTTGGATGTCTCTTTATTTCTTCTCTTAGTAAATTGCTTTTATCATATTCTACAAAACTATAGGTCCACAATGGATACAAAATAAAGAAAAACAATTTCTTTGACACAGGTGAGAAGTCCTATCCTCTACACACACAGACTCACATTCACACTCTTGCACACACACTCTCACACACACATGCACACACACACGTGTGGCTGACCTCTCCTGCACTTGGCACCTTCCCCAGAAGCCCTGCCCCCCACTTCTATTTGCACAGCCGAAAATATCCTTTCCCCTTAGTCTAGAAAAGAACGAGCTGTGATTTTTTAAAGTGAACAATTACTAAGAAAATGGAAGAAAAAGAAAATCCCCGAAAAGCACCTAGAGAAAGCAGCGGCTTCAGAGAAGGCCCCAGACGGCCTGACAGCACAGGTGGTCCGCGGGCCCCTTGCCGGTGCTCAGAACAGGAACTCACTGCTGGTCCCCGAGGCGCCGGTGGTGAGCAGAATGGACTGTCCCGGGCCTCAGGGGACAGACCCTGCAGACGCCGCTGCCCACAAGGCTCTGCCTGCTCTAGGGACGCAGGGACCAGGGCTCTGTGGGGCCGCATCACCTCCCGGGTAAGCAGGGCAGAAAGGGGCTCTGCGGGGGCTGAGAGCGAGGCAGCCTGTGCTGCTGCCCCTTTGGGGAGACGGGGCCTCGCGGCCGCCCTCTGCTGGCCCCTTGGGTCTGACCATCCATGGGACTGCCGCATCCTGAGGTGCCCTTGGACACCTGTCCTTGGCTTTGGATGAGGCCCAACACGTGAGAGACAAACAACAAAAATGGAGCATTAGCCTTTCCTGAAAGCAGGCAGTTCGCAGATACCGGGAATTCTTTCCGTGTGGGGCACAGATCAGCGCCGGGGGCCCCAGCACAAACCCTGCACTCCTGGGCCTCCCGTGCTGAGCCCGCTCGGCACCTGCTCCGGGCCGTAGGGTGCCCAGGGTAGGGATCCCGTGAACGTTTGCCGAGTGACTGAGTGAGACTCCAGCTCCTCCCTGGAGGCGGTGGGTGGTGGTTTGTCTCTTGTATGCAGCCTGCCATCCGCTCCGCTCCCCGGGAAAGTATGTCTTTGCCTCCAGGGCAGACCCTACGAAGCCTCAAAGCCTCGGACCGTGCCACCCAGTTCTACGGGGCTGGTTCTCGTCCCCTGCTCCCCCGCTCCTGCTGCATGCACTAGTCTCATGCCTCAGGTATCGCAGACTCCCCTCCCTGTCCGTTTCCCCCGGCCAGGCGGGGACAGGGGCGGGCACGGCAGGTGCTGTGGGCACTCAGGCTCAGGGCCGTGGGGGCAGGCGTGAGAGTGTCCTCCCAGGGGAGGCCGGGCACCCCGTGTTCACAGGGGCAGGTGCTGCTGTGCGGCCCGAGCTGGGCGACCGGGAGCGGTGTGCACGGCTGCCTCGCCCAGGGCAGCCTTCAGGGCCAGCCGCTGCCTGGTGCCGCGGTGCCCGCTGACAGACCACGGGGCAGGGGGTCCTCGCTACACGAACCGAGGAGACAAACGTAGACGTAAGGATGTGGCTTAGGTGGGGGTCCACCTGGCCACTCGGCCCCCACCGCTCACCCCCCTCAGAGGTCCCCTCCCCTCCCTGAAAGCCCGCTGAAGGCCCCTCCTTCCTGTCCGGAGCTCTGCCGGCCCTCCCGCTCTCCCCATTCTCCGTCTCACTGTTTGTCTCTCCTCCATCTCTCCTGTCCTCTGGTGTGGCCCCATCCTGTCCCCAGGCCCGTCCAAGAATTGAGGACAAGCGTGAGTGGGCAGGACACCCCGATTCCCCCCGGCCCCGAACGGAGCTCAGGCAGCCTGCGCGACCCCCCGGGACACCTGCTCCCGCCCCTCCCGCCCCTGCTGGGGAGAGGGGCAGAGGGAGCCACGGCGACTCCCCCACAGCGACTCCCCCCCTCCCAGAAGGGCCCCGCTGCCCGCTGCTCTCTTAACTCAGGAATGTGGGAGTGGTGCCCTTGAACTCCCTGCCCCGAGACTCCTGCACACTGTCCCCCTGGCTGGCGGGGTAATTACCCTGCTCTGAGCCAGTGACCCGCAGTGGGGGAGAAGTGCCCCTGCAGACTCCAGCCATCCGGAGCTGCGTTGGTCTCGCACAGCCCAGAGTTCTTCCCTTTGGGGGGGGGATGTCTGCGGACCCTCACCCACCTCCTCCCCCTTCCTCAGCTTCCCTGAAACTCCCCTCCAGGACAAGGGCCTGAGGTGGGGGTGGGGAGGCTGAAAGAGGGCAAGTCTGCTCCTGCTTGGATGGACCCCGACTAGGCCCATCCTGCTACGAGGGAGTGTGACCGCCCAGAGTCTTCTCGGCGGGAATTCCGCGTCTGTATTCCCCACATTCCCACGGAGCCCAGCTCCTGCCTCCCACACCCTCCCAGTCCCGGGCCTGACAGCTCAGTATCACACCATCCACCTCTACCGGGTGGGAGGTCTCCCCCGCTTGGGAACCCTGTCCTTGGCTCTAGACGGGGGTGCAGCTGTGGAGGGGCCGGACCTGCCCTCACCGAGTTTCCGGCCTGGGACGGTCTGGGAGGGGGCTGCTCACACCCCAACCCCCTTGCTCTGCACGGACCCGCCCTCCTCTCTTCCCTCTCTGGCCACGTAGTAGCAATGGTTAAGGTTTTTTTGAAAGCTGACTATCCGCCAGACCCCATCCTAAATAAACTCTTACATACACTGCTCTTGCCTCACTGACTGTAATTACCAGGTCACCTACCCCGTCTCCTCACCCAAACTGCAGACTCCTTGAGGGCAGGGCCATGCCTTTCATCTCTGTGTTCCCAGCCCCTGGCACGTAAGTAGATGCTCAATAAACACCTGATGCAAGGACGGAATTCACAGCGGGGTCAGAAATGAGTCCCCTCCCTTGGCCTCTCTGCCGCAAAGCCAGGTGGCTCCCAAGTTCTGTCCCCTGACTCTGCTCTGTCCCTTCCTCTCTACTCCCTTCCGATACTCCCTTCCGATTCCAGGCAGGACCTTCCCAACAGCTGCTACCCAGGCTTTCCTGCCTCTTCTCTCTCTGCCACCCTGCCCTGCACTCTGTCCTTCCCAGGCAGCTACACTTAGCTTACGACGGGCCGCAACCCCTCCCTCCCAGCAGACCTTCTCAGAGCCTTCCCTCCGCCCACCAGCTGCAGAGTCACCTGGAGCGGAGCGCTGGTCCGACTAGATTCCCGGATCCCACCCCAGCCCCACTGAACCAGAGTCTCCGAGGCTCTGAGTCCCGCACGGCAGAGCTGCTGCCCCCAGAACAAACCCTAGTCCTTAAGCCAGGATCCAGGCCTCTGTGAGCTGACCCTCACCCTCCCTTCCCATTCCTACCCACTGCAGCCCTGATGGGCTCTGCCCTCACTCCTTCCCCATCCCGGGAGCCCACGTGGGACCCCCCCGTCTGGCCGCACCTGCTCGGTTCTACTTCATGCTCCAAACCTGCCCCAGCCTCTGGCTCTCCCCTTTCTCTGCCCTTCCAGTCACGCCTACCGTCAAGGAGCAGCTCAAAGCCCCTTTTAGGGAAGTGTCCCCTGCCCGCATCCACAGAGACCTCCTCCCCACACCCTCTGCAGCGAGAAGCCCCCGCGGCCCACTGCCCAGAGCTGTGCCCGTCTGCCACGGACCTTCCTTCCAGGAATGTCCTGTTGCTACACGTGGGCTGTGAGTCCCTGGAGGGCAGGGACCCTTCCCCACAGCCCCCCTGCTCTCCTGCCACCGTGCCTGCCTCGCTCTTGGCCGGGTCCCGAGCCGAGGTCAGGGGTTCTGCGGGACGAGACACCACGAGCCCGGCGTGGCTCTTGGGGGTTCCCCTCCTCTTCCCGCAGAGCCTCCCCTGACTCAAGAACCCTTGCAACTGGAAGTGAGAAGAGACTCAGGGTGAGGAGGGGCAGCGCGCGCAAAGCGGCCCAGGCTTCCCGGGGGCGAGGCTCCAGTCCCAGCTCGCGCTCGTGACCTCTGCAGGGGGCTAACCTCGCTCTGGGTTCACATCAGTAAGACCCGTGAGGACAAGAGCAGGGAGCACGTCTAGAATTCCTGCTCTCGCTTGCAAATGTTTCGGAAGCACCCACAGTGTGCTGAGCACCCAGAGGAACACAGACACGAGTCGGTGAAGACCTTGCCAGCGAGCAGTCCGTGCAGACAAGAAAACCGTCGCCAGACAGTGTGCCGAGCCAGAGAGCCGCCGGCACTGGGCTCGGGATGGTGCGAGTGGGAGCCGGCCGCCGCGCCCAGTCCCCAGTCCGGACGGCCGAATGGAGCAGCGTGCCTGCCGGAAGAGCGAGCACAGAGCGTGGGGTGTCGTGGGTGCTCCCCGGAGGGGCAGCCCTGCCTTGGCACAGCCAGAGAGCGGGCCGGGGAGGCCAGCTCCGACCTGCAGGCTGGAGTCGAACTTAGGAGCGCCTTGTACACCAGGACGAGGGTTTTGTCTTTTTTTTCCGAGGGCAATGGGAGGTGCAGAAGAATTTTAGAGAAGTAACACAGGGAATTGCAATCTAGAAGGTTCTCTGTGGCTATGGCAGGAAGGGCAGCCAGCCGTGGGGCAGGTGGGATGCAGGGAAGGCTGGCAGGTCCAAGCAGAGGATGTGGGCTTGTGTTGAGGCACTTGCCACTGGCAATGGGCTTGGCCAACCGAGGGCACATGGAAGAGGGTAACTTACAAGAATCCACTCCTGAAAAAGTCCAGCCAGGCCAGGGGCCAACTTCCACTTTACTCTGAGACTTTCACTTTCGGGGCATCTTGTTCTGAGTCAAGATTCCTCCTTCAGAACATGGGACTTTCCAGAAGGACCACAGCCTCCTTCCGTGTATCCACTTGACTCCGGATGTTCTGGATTTGGGCTGTTGAAGGAGTCTGCTGTTGTCTCTGGAGAAGGATGGCCCTGTGGTCCCTGTGGAGCCTGCTTCTCTGGGAAGGTAAGGGGGGCAGGTGTGTGGCCCATCCTCAGAGAACTGGGGGCCCCTCCCTAGGGCCCCTCGCCAGCCATCTGGGCAGGGACCCCATCCCCAGCGAGAGCCCGGGGGCTGGGGCAGGACAGGGAACGCTGAAGCGCCTTCTCAGGCAACCTTGAAAGCTGGACCCAGCCAAGCACGACACGGCCCTTGGGGGGAAGGGCCACGTCCATGACATGAGCTGCTCCAAGGCCCCGGGCAGCTGGAAACTACGGCTGGTGGCACCAGCGGTGTGGGAAGGCACCGTGGTGAGAAGGCTGAGGAATCCTAGGACAGGCTGGGGAGGAGGAGGGCACCGCAGAGCCGGCTCATACCAGGAGGGATGCCTTTCCATCAGCCTGGGGGGAGCTGAGGCTGCTCCCTGCAGGTCTGTGTCAGGGAGGGGCATTGGGGAGGGGGCGAGAGGGGCACGCGAGCCAGACGGAGCTCAGGGACTTGGCATGTGGGAAGGGCGTGCTGTGGGAAGGGTGACACGCGGCGACCCCCGTCCTGTCCGCTGCCTGACCTCCCTCCGCGGGTAGCAAGCAGTCCACGTGACGGGGCCAATGCTGCCAGGCCAGGGGGCAGGGCTCGAAGGCATCCAGGTTCCCACCAGGAACTCAGAGGGACTCTAAGATGATTTTATCCCCTGTCCCCCGCCTGGGCTTCTCCAAACACGTTCAGGAAATCCCTCGCAAAGAAAAAGGAAACTGTGGTGCACAAATCTTTCAAATCCTTGGACGTGGCAGGCAAAAGGCCCCTTGACGGTAAACCAGACGAGTACTACCGTACCGATTGGCTGCACCCTCTTGTTTGGGGGCTGGGGCCATGGAAGGGACCGGGGTGACGGGCTGATGTCACAGCGTGGGTCTGCGGCAGACTTCGGGCAGGACAGACCCAAGGAGGCTTGAGCACCCAGCGCTCTCTGCAGGCCAGGTCTCCACCCGCAGTAACCGGCGCAGCCAGACCTGATGACTAGGGCTGTGGAGGGCAGTGAGACGGGCAGGGGGCTGGCTCAGTGACCCCCAGAACGCGGCTCATCAAGCCCACCGCCAGCACGGAGGCCTGTTGCACACGGGCTGTGCGCTGCTCTCTACCCCGCGCCCCTGTGCCAGGCGCCCAGGGAGTCCTCGGTCCTTTCACCCAGACAGTGCGCTGAGCGTCTCCTCCACACTCCTCCTAAACAGTGTGGGCACGGGGGCGGGGGAGGGGGGTACGAAGAAGACATCGGAACGGCGGCCGGCCCGGCCTGCCCCAGCGCACCCCCGTGCCCCTGCTGGCGCCCTCTCTCTAACCAGCATCTCGTCCTCCATACGCTTTTACTCTAACCCTGCGCGAGGCCTCCCAGAGCTCGGAGGATAAAGCCAGAGTGCTGCAGGAGCTGCTCCCGCCGGTACAGTTTCTTACTCCCCTGCAGAGAGCTGCTTTCAGTTCCGAGAACCAGGAGCTCCCGCCGGCCCTCCAGGCCCTTGTACACCGCCTTCCCTTGCCCGCGACACTTCCCCGTCCCCGCTGCACACACTGCACGCAGCCTGATCCCCACGCCTCCTCCCCATCTCAGCGGAACCGTTTCTTCTCAGAGCCTCCCGAGGCCATCACCACACTGTGTCCTCCCCGGCACCCCTTCTCCCCCATTGTGGCACCTACCTTAATATGCTTGAATTACTTGCTTAGAGTCGGACTTCCTCTGTGAGCTCCCTGAGCACAGACACAGGCTTCTGTCCCTTAGGCTTTGATTCCCAGTCCCCAGCACGGTGCCCCTTGCTCAGAGTGGGTGGAGGGAGTGTGGGGAGAGGGGCCCCCGCGTGCTTCGCAGCAGCTTAGCGGGGTGTGCGAGCGTGGCCGGAGGGGCTGAGGAGCCTTGGGCGGGCAGTGATGGGGCTCTGTTCTTCCAGCACTTCTTCCCACCGCCGCCTCCGGTGCCCAAGTGCACGGCCAGGTGGGGGGCTCCGTGCTGCTGGTGGCAGAGCGCCCTGCCAGCTTCCAAGTCCGGGAGGCCATCTGGAGATCTCTCTGGCCTTCAGAGGAGCTCCTGGCCACGTTCTTCCGGGGTTCCCCGGAGACCCTGTACCACTCCCGCTTCCTGGGCCGGGCCCAGCTGCACAGTAACCTCAGCCTGGAGCTCCAACCCCTGGAGTCTGGAGACAGCGGCAACTTCTCCGTGCTGCTGGTGGACACGGGCGGTCGGGCCCAGATCCAGATCCTGCAGCTCAAGGTGTATGGTGAGTGCGCCCCACGCCAGTTCTCTGGCTGCCCACAAAGCTCTGGAAAGGGGTCCCGCATCCCAGGAGCTGGGGAGACCTCTGGCCTTGGGCTGATTCGGGTCACATCAGAGAAAGCTCAGGTGCTCCCAAGTGCGCTTCTGTGCGAGGCAGCCCGGCTTTGCCTGAACCCCGGCGGGGTCCTTTCCGGGCTCAGTGGCCCTTGGACACAATGCCAAGCCTCCCGAGCATTCACCGTTCTCGTTGATCATTGGGCGTCCTAAGTAATATTACACGTAGCTGCCCACAAAGGCAGGATACACTGCATTTGGGAACGCGACTGAGACAGAGGTCTGACCTACACTCCAGAATGCTAAGGTCATAGATGTGCCATTACTGACAAACACTAACAAGAAGAAATATGTTGCCAATCAAACTAGGACACAATGCTTTTTACTAAAAAATAAAGTATAATCGAAGCACGGAATGTTTATTTCATATTGCTTTAAAGAGTTCTTGTAGACGTGGAGACTCTTAACCAACCATGTGACATTCATGGGCTCTCTCAATCATTCATTGTTGCAAAACAAACCATGCCAAACCCACTGCCTGGAAACAACTATTTTCATTTCTCACCACCTGCAGCGGGCGGGGATCAGCGGGGCGGGTCTTCTGCTCCCCGTGGTTTGCCAGGATCATTCAAGCAGCTACAGTCAGCACCTCCGCTGGGGCGGCTGGCCTCACTGGGCTCTGGACGGGCTCTTCTTTCCAGCAACTTCACCTCCACCACCTCCACCTCCTGCACCGTTACCTTCACCTTCACCTTCTCCACCATCACCTCCAACACCATCGTCACCTTCAACACCATCTCCACCACTTCCACCATCACCTCCACCTTCTCCACCATCACCTCTGCCATCAGCTCTACCACCTCCACCACCACCTTCACCATCATCTCCACCACTGAGATTACCTCTACCTTCTCCACCATCACCTCCAACACCATCACCACCTCCACCATCACCTCCACCACCACCATCACCTCCACCACCACCACCACCACCTCCACCACCACCTCCACCTCTACCATCACCTTCTCCACCATCACCTCTGCCATCAGCTCTACCACCTCCACCACCACCTTCACCATCATCTCCACCACTGAGATTACCTCTACCTTCTCTACCATCACCTCCAACACCACCATCACCTCCACCATCACCTCCACCACCATCATCACCTCCACCATCACCTCCACCACCACCATCACCTCCACCACCACCACCACCACCTCCACCACCACCTCCACCTCTACCATCACCTTCTCCACCATCACCTCCACCATCACCTCCTCCACCATTGCTGTCTCCACAATCACCTCCACCACCATCACCACCTCTATCTCCACCTCTACTGCCTCCCCTTCCACCATATTTCTACTGATCAAGAAAAAAAAAATGGCCTTTTAGCTCTCATTCGTCTGCCTAGTGGCTCGGAAGAGGCATGTGAGGTACCCCAAATCACTATTTCAGTAAAACCTCAGAAACTTGGTAGGGCAGTGGGGAGAAAAGGGCCCACTGTTAAGAATGAGAAGTAGAGGTGACAGCTGGGAAGAGGAAGACAGTGGGGGAGAGAAAGGCGGTAAACTGGGAAGGAGAGAAGACCATCCCCCACCAGCACCACCAACCCAGGCACAGCTAGCCGGTTGTCCGTGAGCCACTCGGGGGGCCAGCGCACCATTATCCGTGTGTCCTGGGTGTACGCAGCCCTGAACCCAGCCGCACAGCGGGGCAGGTGGAGCGCTGGCTGGACTTCAGCAGCCACACCCTCACCGGTTATCCCCTTCGCCCGGGGCCCTTGTGCAGTGAGTACCTCCACAACCACACAGGCGGTCCCGGGCCTCTTCCTATTCTGAGTCTCAGCTGCTGCACATGTGAAATGAGGACATTGAATGTGGTAATACACGCAGCACCCACACCACTAAGCTCTAAAATGCCTTGTTCTCAGCATCTGAATTACAGATTTTAAGGAAATTGCTGTTTTATTGCTTCCAAATACATAGCGTGATTAGAACTAATTGCACAACGCTGCCAAGCAGCCGTCCTTGGGAGCTCTGCTTTGACAATAGATAAGAATGATTTGAATTAGCAGATCAGTTACTGGCAATGTCAATGGGTGTTTCTACTGTGCCTGATAGTGTTTGGAAGCAGCTTGTCCTCTTAAGTAGTGTAAATATCCCCCCACATACACACACGGTAATCTTTGTTTATACTATTAGTGTGCCCAGCAAATCTTTCCTTTTCCATATCACAAATCCCACCGGCTTGAGTTGGCATTAATGAGGTTTTACTCTGCTTGACTCTGGAATGCTGTCAGAGACAGAGCCCTCCCGTTGTCACCAGAATGCTCTCCCACGGGCCCCCATTGCCACAGAGACTCGGGATTTACCATCAACCTATATAAGAAAGGGGAGCCTCCACCCAGGATGCCAAGACCTCAATCTGTTCACTGGTCCAGGTGGCTGAGCCCCGAGAGAGCTAGGTCATGAAGATAACAAAACAGAACCCCCACCCCCTGGTCTCCACAGCAGTTTGCACCCTTGTAATTATTCCCTTAATTATTCAGTCACTTGTCAGGACCCGTCATCTTCACCAAACTGTAAGCTCTAATAGTCCAGGAATGTGTTTGTTTTCTTGCCTGATTTAATAGATGCCTATCACCTGTCTGACCGATATGTCATGAGGAAAGTGCTGTGAAAAAGGACAGAGTTTTGGAGTCTTCAAAGCCTGCGGTATCAGGGAAGGCTTCATGATCAGAACAGCAAGCAACGTGCTCAAGCTGGGTCTTGAAGGGTTGGGAGGAGTTTCCTAGGAGCAAGAGAAGAGAAAGGCATATGTGCGTAGCTGAGCCCTATGAAAGCATGCAGGATATGGAAAAGCATGGCAGGCTTGCGAGAACCAGAAGCTACTTAGGGTAGATGAGTAAGACCAGCAGGAGGTTACAACCACAGAGGCTGACATCAACTATCTCGTGAAGGGTTTTGAATACCAGACTAAGGAATTCAGCTTCTGTCCTATGGGCAACGGGAAACCAGACTGGGTTCTGGAGCAAGAGTGGGCTAGTCAGAGGTGACCTCCGACCCCGCATGGATCCTGGGGATTGTACTATCTGCCCTGCCCGGCGTCACTGTAACCCATGCCCGCTCTACTGTTCTTGCCTAGATGTGGTGCCCAGACCCGTGGTACAAGTATTCATCGCCGTACCAGGGGAGGCTCAGCCGCCCAAGACCTGCCAGGTGTTCCTGTCCTGTTGGGCCCCCAACATCAGTGACATAACCTATAGCTGGCGACGGGAAGGGACCATTGACTTTGGCATTGAACCAAGCGGCCTCTTCACGGACAGACAGGTGCTGAGGGTTTCACTGGGACCAGGAGACAAGAGCGTGGCCTACTCCTGCATTGTCTCCAACCCTGTCAGCTGGGACTTGGCCACCGTCACCCCTTGGGAGAGCTGCCATCACGAGGCAGGTATGCCGAGGTCCGGGGTCAGTGGCTGAGGGATTGTGAAGCATCATGTCCCCCTCTGACCCCGCCTCCTCCATGTCCAGCCCCAGGACAGTCCTCCTACAAAGATGTCCTGCTGGTGGTGGTACCCGTCTCCCTGCTCCTGACCCTGGCTGGTCTCCTCTCTGCCTGGCACTCCTACTACTCAGGTAGGGGTCCTGCAGGTGGCAGCGGTGTGTGGAGGAGGGGGATCTACGGAGGAGGGGAGCACGGTTGGACCTCCTCCGTTTTAGGCTTCAGATGGTCTGCCCTCCTTACCTCTGTCTCCAATCAGACTGATCGACGCGAAGCTTCATTTGCAGTTCTTCACATGAACTCTTGTCTTATAAACCTCTTCAGGCATTTGCACAGGTCATTCTCCCTGTCTGGAACACACTTCCCATGGTTTCCCACCCAATCCCCCTTCTTCATGTGACTATCTCCTCACAATCTCCAAGGGGCACCTGCTCCAGGAAGCCCTCCTGACCTCCTCCCCTGGCGTGGGCAGGGTGGGTGTTCTCCCTCTAATCTCCGTTGCTTACCCTAGTCACAGTGCTCACTGCACTCACTCTCCCACTTTAATTCTCAGCCCCTTAAAGGCCAAGGCTGCCTTACCACCAGGCATCTAGCAACGGTTCCTGGAACAGTGCTGGTGTGGATAAAGGTTTGCTGAGTGGAAGTCTAGATGAATCCCAACCCCTTCTTGCCTACCATTCCCAGGAAATGCTCTCTGCGGAAAGCACCTTTCTGGCTAGGGGCCGACAAGGCCTCCTTCTCAAGGAGAAAAGAGCAGGGGAAACTCAGAGTTGTGGCTGGTTTCTGAGCCATCCCTCCAGCTCAGCCCCTGCCTCGACCCCAGGAAGCCCTGCCCCTGACAGAAACACCCCACAGACCTGGGCTTGGTGGGCTGTGTGGGATGGCTTCAGGAAGCCAAGGATGCTAAGATTCCAGACATCCGTGGGGTAACCTTTCCGATCTCTTTGCCAGGGAAAAAGCAGAAGGACGTCTGTATTGACAGAGTGGCTCCAGAGACAGAGAACCCCCTTGTGTAGGGTCTGCCATGAACGAAGATATAAACTGTTGCCTGGACCATCAGGAAACCCACTGTCCAAGCACGTGAAGCTCTGGAGCATTGTTGGTGTCTGGAAACCACCATGGGCCATGTTCCTCCCCTGAGACTCCTGTCCCGCTCCGGCAGCAGCCTAGACGATTGCTCTGGGAGCCGCCAGACAGAAAACACTAGCACAGCCTTCTCCATCCCCCCGACCCCGCCCCTGCCCCCACCCCGCTCCTGGCTCTGCCCGGGGAAGACAAGGGACCATCCCCTCACAGACACCGGAAGTTCTCCAGGATCCACAGCGACCTTGATGGCCCGGGGCATTCACCACCCCCACCACCCCCACCACTGCTCATGAAGCATTGTTGAGACAGAATCTGTCTCCTCAGAGTCCATTTGTTGAAGTCCTAATCCCCAATCTCTCAGAATAGGACCGTATTTGGAAATAGGACTTCAAAGAGAAAATTAAAATTACATGAGGTCATTGGGATGGACCCTAATCCCATATGACTGACGTCCTTATAAAAGAGGGAGAGACCCGCGGGATGCACACGCAGAGAAAAGGCCAGGGAAGGACAAAGAGAAGGAAGACATCCACAAGCCAAGGAGAGAGGCCTCGGAAGAAACTAAACCTGTTAGCACCTTGGTTTTGTGCTGAGCACCCAAGACTATCAGAAAATAAATTTCTGTGGTTGAAGCCACTCATGCTGTGATATGTTGTTAGGGCGGCCCTAGCAGACCAAAGCAAGTATTCACCAACTGGCACCAAAGGGTTGCCTCCGGTCTACGTCCCAGACTCTAAAAGACATTAGACATTTGAACTAACAGAGAAACTCTGAACCACCCCCTTCCAGCTCTGGCCCCAGCCCAGCCCCTGAAGTCTGAGACGCTGATGTTTCTTGATATCTGAGACACTAGCATAAGAAAAATCTAGAAGTAGATGAAGGTGAGAGATAAGGGACAGGGGATTCTCTTTCCAGCATGAAGGACTGTCAGGTCATCTGAGTTAATAGCCCCTCAAAGGTAATTCGCAGGTGGAGACAATCAGGGATGGTTGATGTATCCCGGTCGAGATGGGAGCCACTTGGCAGGTGACACCTTATGAGTGATGTTTTCGCCATCCCTGCTGACCACCATGCCTCCTGCAGGATCTGGGGCTAGGGTTTGGGGTCCTCTCTGCACTCTCTACCAGTGAGCACTGAAAGAGATATTAAATTTGCCCCAGCCAACAGAAAGCTCTTACACAGCTTCAAGAAAAGCAGCTCAGCCTGAGTGTCTCTGCCCGAGGCCAAGAAGGTGAGGAGCCAGGAAGAGCTGAGCAGAAAGACAAGTATGGAGGGAACAGGAGCTGAGCCCCCTGGAAGCTGCTACACTCTTCTCAGATGCAAGGGCATTGATCCCCTCATGCTCAAGGGGAAGAGACAAAGACTCCACCACTCAGTGTGAAGACGGCCAAGGTCACTGTCTCAGAAGAGCATGTGGGTAGGAAGCTGTGCCTGTGGCCGTCTTTGGAAAACAGTATCTGCCGATAAGTGGTTCTGTCTGGGAAAACTCTGGGACCTCGCCAATGGAAGCTTCTACTTGGGGGTTCGTGGATGGTGAGTTTCACCATTACTTCCTCCCAGGTGCAACCAGATTCTTTTCTGGGACCTCCCTCAAGGCTTGATAACAGAGAGGAAGGAGGCATTGAAGGGGCAGGCTATGAGGTATGTTCACAGGACAGCTTCCATCGCTCCGCCCCCAAGCTCAGTCCTGTGCAAGGATCTCCCCTCCTTCCCCCAGGTTCCTGGCAGTCACTTCACCTTCGTCAAACGGTCAGCACCGCTGGCCTCTAGATTCACATCCCCACTCATCCACTCAACTCGTTCTGGAACTTCCCTGCCTTCTGGCTCTGCTCAGAGGTCCGCAGCTGGTCTCTGAAGCCTCGTCTTGTTCTCTTACCTGTGCCCACTTTCTCCCCACACTGTCCCCCGAGTCCTTCTGAACGATGCACATGACTTCCCAACCGGGCAGCTTGTGTTGCCTCCACCTTCATGCACGTGGAGGCTGTCCTTGCGGCCACTGATTTCTTATACAAAGCTGTCCTCAGTCCCTAAAAATGATGTGAAAGAGAAAGCCCAGGATCTAACAATGAGCCATGGTGCTTTTGTGGGGGAAACACACACACACACACACACACACACACACACACACGATAGCCCCTTCCTTTCTTCCCTTCATCTCCTGGGCACCTCAGATCAGAGTAATCCTGGATGGGATCGGGCCTACAGTTCTCCCTTTATGAGTTCACTCTTAGTTACCTTATTAAATGGTTTGATGGGCTGGTGCATCAGGGCCTTTTTAAATAGATCCATGCTGCTCAAATAAATTGATATTCCCATCCTTCATGATTCACTTGCCAACTAGTAGACTAATTAACCCCCTCCACCAAAAAACTCAAAGTACTTCTGAGAGAACAATGTTTATGCTAAGAAGCATTGGGATTGATGGTGTAAAGGTCACACAGAACAAATAGCGATGGAAGGTTCAGCAAGTGCTGGGTACAGCTTGAGGCCCTGGGGAATCAGAAGTGAATAAAGCAATGTCCTTCCTTCATGGAGTTTGCATTCTGGAAATACAATAGGCAAGGAAGCAGGTGTCAGATATTGGTGGGTTCTAATAAGAGGAAGCAGAGTAAAAGGCTAGAGGACGATGTGTCAGGGGAGGGAGCCCATCTCAGGCGAGTGGCGTGAACCGTGCGGTGGGTAGGGCGAGTAACCTGGAGACCTCGGCAGAAGGGGCAAAGGCCCCAAAGTGGGAGCATGGTCAGTGTTTTCAAGAAGAAGAGAGGAGGCCAGGCTGGCTGGGTCAAAACAGAGAGGGTGTGCTGGGAGAGTGGAATGGGGAGGATCTGAGTGGCGGCCTGGGGCCACAGCCCGTGGGACCCTGTGGTCTTCAGAACACACGTCCCCGGGGTTAGGGTAGCAAGGAGCACCCCATCTGTTTGGGAGTCAGATTCCTCCCATGACGACCTTTACACCATTATCTCCAGGTGGCTCACGGTCAGACCAGAACCCTGTCCCTCCATTTTTGCTTTCCTTTGTTTTCATTAAATCTTCCTTGAGCACAAGCCTTTGTACCTGTCCTGTGCAAAGCATGAAAGCAAGAGATGCTAGGGCATCGGGGTCAGGTGACATGACATCAGAGAGAATGGAGGGGGCATAGCAAAAGGCAAGGGTGAGACAGACATGTTTATTTTCATCAGAAGAGACAGGAACACCCAGTGCCTTGTTTAAAAAATTTTTTTGCGGGGCGCCTGGGTGGCTCCGTTGATTAAGACTCTGCCTTCAGCTCAGGTCATGATCTCAGGGTCCTGGGATCGAGTCCCACATCAGGACCTCTGCCCAGAGGGGCATCTATTCTCCCTCAGCCCCTCCCCCCTGCTTCTGCGCTCTCTCTCTCTCTCTCTCTCTCTCTCTCAAATAAATAAATAAATAATCTTTTTTTAAAAATTTTTTTGCAAACGACATCTTTGGGAAATCTTCCTTCCATTTTTGTTGGGAAGCAGCACCTATTCGGTTCACCAGCACCTGGTTCGCTGCTGGTCTTCAGGGCAAGCACCATCTCCTTCCAGATCCAACTCTGTGGCTCCCTACATCTTTTCCCGCATGCAGCGTGAAGGAAGGCCTCCAGAGCCGCACTGTGCCCCCATTCCCAGACCCGGGAAGGCTTCAGTGGGTGCCTCGGGCTGTGGCCTGGTCAGCGTGGGTCCCGTCTGCCAGGGACGGTGGAGCAGGCCGAGCACACAGCAAGTGGTAGGGATACTCCCACTGCACCGCAAGCCACGTTTCCAGCGAGCCACTGGAAAACTCAAGGGTTGAGAAGAGAATGACCCGCGTGGCGAAAAGTCTAGAGACCTTTCATCGTATGAAAAAACGATGAAAGAAACCAGTCATACCGAGCCTAGAACAAGACTCAGAAGGTCCTCCATGGTTTGAGGGGCCCTCGCATGGCCAGGTCGTGTCACCGAGGCCCCTGGAACGTGGGCCCGACAGGCAGATGATGACTCACGCGAGTAATGGGATCTTAAGGCTGGAAGGAAATCTTGTGGTTTCTCAGTTCAAGTTCTTCATTTCTCAGGTGGAAAGCTGAGGCCCAGAGAGATTGTTACTCTGTAGGGTTACATAACTGGTCCATGGCAGAGGCGGAATTAGCTGGAGATTTGTCTCATCCGCCCAGCCCCGTCCCCTGCGCCGCATACCGCCAGGGAGAACTTTCGGACAAACAGAGGAAGCCCGACATGGGGCGAGCGGTTTCAGTGAGTGTGCTGAAGCTGATACCATCTGAGCGGTCTTGCAGACCAGAGACTTTCCCCACAAGGTGGGGAGTTGCATTAGCTCAGGAATGACAAATGTGCAGTACGCGTACACAGACTTCCGCCCCCGGGACCATGTTGGGCGTGCAGAAGGGACGGCGACACACTCTTCCCACTGAGTCCACAGGCAGCACGGCGCTCGAGTGACTCATGCCAATTAATTGAGGTTGGGAGCCAAGACGAAACCTATTAGCCATCCCTGCCCTAGACAACCCATGAGATCCTCCCCGCATCACACTCGAGTCATAAAGTAAGGATGGAAAGAATGGGTGGACCGTGGAATAAAGGAGGCCAATGAAAGGAGTTGACTCGTGTGTGGGAAACCCGCCAGCTTCCTGCAAACGAGACTTCTTCCAGCCTCCTTTCCTCTGCCCTCTCGCCAGCGGGCGGCTCGGGGGCAGGCGTCGGAACTGGGAAGAAGGCTGGATCCCCGGAGAGGAGGAACATCACCGCCGGGACACACCGCACATCACGACTTCAGCCAAATAAGTCGATATCATACCTTTGGCCATTGCAACAATCCTGTTCTTCGGAACATCTTCGGAACATCGGAGTTCTTCGGATGCAAAGAACAGAAACCAGCTCTGGTTTTAAGTAAAGCAGGAGAAGGAAGTGATCAGAAAGCTGTAGGTGGCTCCGTGGCCGCGCCAGCTCAGGCTGCCATAAAAGAATCCGGTCTACCGTCATCGTCGGGGCAGATGATAAACACAGGAGTTTATTTCTCGTGCGCCAGCAGGTCCAGCGTCTGGTGAGAGCCTGTCTCCCGGTTCGCGGATGGACGCCCAGCTTCCCGCCGCGTCCTCGCAGGCCGCAGGCCGGAGGGGCGAGAGAGTGCCCTGGGGCCTCTTTGCTAAGGGCACTCCTCCACCTCAGGACCTCTTCTCCTCCCAAAGATCCCACATCCAAATACCATCACTTTGGGAATTAGGTTTCAGCCTATGAACTTGAGGGAGACACACACATTGAGTCTATAACAGTCCGAGAACCAAAGAAAACACCGATGAACCAGGCGGCCACACGGACACGGCCCGATGGCCTTGGGACAACCTCCTGGGGCCCCCGCGGGATAAGTCTGTCCTGTTTTTGTTCCCCGGGCGGCTCCCTGAAGGTTACAATTCCCACCCGGCAGATCGAGGCTGATCAGCTTAGCTGGGGTCAAGGATCCTCCCCCTGGGGCTGGAGGAGGGTTGCAAGACATCTTGTCAGAAGGGGTATCGGTTTAACAGAATAAAGGATAAAAAAGCAGTCTGACCTGGAATCGGTAGGAAAGGAAAGGGGTTGATGGGGTAGTGCAGTCGGCATTGTCTGCTCACCTGCTCCCCCGGTGCCCCAGCCCCACTGGGAGGCCAGGAGCCTGAAGAGCGGCATCCCTGCTCCCCCATCCCTGCCCTCGAAGAGCTCCCAGCCTCGTGGGGAAGCAACATGCCAACAAGTGTGATTCAGCCTCCAGGGTTCAAGGGCATCTCCTGGCCTGGGAGAACTCTGTCCCCAAGGAGGGCCAGGCAGGTCCCCAAAGGAAGCGGAGAGAGGGACAGAGACGCTGGCGGGGAGCACAGCTTCTGTGGGCCAGGGCTGAAGAAGATAGGGCCGGTGGATTCCTGGGCCAGGCATCCCAGAGCGGCGACAGGCTGTGACTCACTGTGTCCCCGGTGTCTGTCCTGAGCCACCCCTCCAGCTGGGAGAGAAAAGGGCCAGCAGGCCAGGCCGGAGGAGACAAGAGCGCTCACCTAGGACTAAGGCCAGAGGGAGCTGCACCCCGAGGGCCCCAGCTGGCAGCTCGAGCCGCAGCCCACTCTGGGCAGCCGTCCCTGGGGAGGCCCTTCTGGGGCTTGCGTCTGATGAGGACAGACAGAGCAGGATGTGCGTGCGGCCGTGAGCACAGAGAGGAACCCCCTTCTCCCCGGCCGAGGGGCCGCTGTCCTGGCTGGGCGGTGTGGGGCCTGCAGGGACGCTCGTCCACGGCTGTGGAGCTCTCTCCTGCCCTTCTAGAACACGCTCCAGGAATCCAGAACCCCGGCATTCCCTGTCCAGACCGGAATCCGGGACTTGTACAAGCCCCTTTCCTGCGTTCCCCCTCCCAAAGATGGGCCGACGTGCCTGTGTGTGCGCCCCTACGTCCGAAGGTAGAGAAGAGGGGACCTTGGGGGTCAGTGTTGAGCTCAGACGTGGAGCTCCTGCTCTCTCGCTGAGCAGGGAACCCTACTCGGGGCTGGACCGGGACCTGAGCCGCAGCAGGTGTTCCACTGCCTGAGCCAGCCAGGTGCCCTAATAAATAAAACCTTTAAGAAACACACATACACACAGCGTTTCACTAAAACTGCGTGAAGCTCTCCGGAGGAGAAGGGGCAAGCGCGAGCAGGAATGCGAGGGAGGAAATGAGCGCTGGCGCAGGGCGACCCACGGTGTCTCCGAGGACGGGCCGCGGGGGCCCTGCGGGGTCGGGGTCACGGGGCAGAGCGGGGAGGCTGCCACGCTGAGCACCGGGCGCCTGGAAGGGCCTCTGGAAGCTCCTGGCTTCCCTAGCGGGCTGTCTGCCGGAGGGTCCCCGCGGCCCGAGGGCGACCAGAAGGAGCCGCAGGGAGGAGGCAAGGGCAGAGGTCAACCCGTGCGGGGTCTGGTAGGACACGGTAAGATTTAAAATTTAATTCTAACGTCGAAGGAGGCCACCGAGGGGTTTTAAGGAGGGAAACGACAGGACCAGACTCGCATGTTTAAAAGCTGCCTGGGGCGGCCTCGCGGAGGAGGGGGGGAAGCTGATGGAGACAGAGACGGGAGAGCAGGGCTCTGGGGAGGGGCAGGGAAGACCCCCCCCACACCCAGGCCAGCCATCCGGAGTCCTGCCTGGACCACCCAGGGGCAGCCCGAGGCCACTCAGGAGAGCCTTTCCCAGCGAGGGGACCGCATGACGCTGGGACACCCCGGGGAGCCACGGTCAGACACGCAACCACCCGGCACCGGTTAGGTCGCCCTGGCCAGGTCAAGGCCACGGGGTGCCTCGGACATCCAGAGGAGTTGCCTCAGGGTCAGGTTGGCTGGTGAGATGTCTGGTGTTCCTTGGCGAACAGCAGGGAGGGGGCAGCCCCCCCCCGAAATGGAGGCCAGCCCCTGCCCATCTGGGGCTCTCAGCCATGAGCTGGAGTAGGGGTGAAGCGGGGAGTATCTGGTTACACGGCCACTCCAGGCCGGAAATGTCCCGGAGTCTCCTGAGGTTCAGTGAGTTGCTGGGGGAGGGGAGGGCCGGGCAGAGAGTCAGGGCCTCGGGGTGCGGCGTTCCTAGGCGGGCAGAGGAGGGTCCTGGCGGTCTGCTGCGGCCCATCCCTTGGAGCCGTGGCCATCGGGCCACCGCTGCCCCTGGTGGACATCCTACCCCCTCACACAAGCCCCCCGTGAGGCTGTCCAACCACCCAGTTTGAAGGGCACGCGAACATCCCATCACCGAGTTGTCTCTGTGCCTCAGGGACCCGCAGAGCCTCGGCCGGGCCGTGAGATCACCAGCTCCCTCCTGGTCCCCCAGCCCCCCGAGAAGAGGACCTGACGGGCTCGGGAGGCAGGGGAAGGTGGAGAGGAAGCTGCAGTCCTGGAGGCACGAGTTCTCCCTGGACATTTTTCGGCAGAAGAAATGAGGTTCTTCAGTCTGCAGGGTGGAGGAGGGACCACCCCCCTCACCCGCACCCCTCCCCCTCTCTGGCCAGCCTCCAAGGTGACACAAGCAGCTCGCCTACCCTCTCCCCTGCGAGGCCTTATGGTGGAAATGGCTCAGCAACCAGCAGCCCGACCCACACCTTCTGCCCCAGGTAGCCCGCTGGCCCCTGAACCTGACTCCGTCAGGCAGGCCTCCCCTTTTTCCAGGCTCTTCCCGCACCTCCGAGGGAGAATATAGCCCTTTATCCTTCCTGTTCTCCGATCCAAGCTCTGAAGCCGACCCCAGGTGCCCCATTCCCAGGACCTTTCCCTCCAGTGACCTCAGAGCACACACGGTCCCAGCCTTGCAGGAAGCTGAATCAACTCTCACGAGCATTAGTCTTTCATTTTTCCAAGGGGGTGGGGACGTGGTGCAGTGGACAGCTGGGGACTGTTCCTCAGACGTCCCCTCCACTGGGGAAGCCGGGAGATTTAATGTCTGGATGGCCCCTTTCAGGGGGCATCATCCCGGACAGGCCTCAGACCCCCTCCCGGGCCTCCGAGGGAGCTCACAGCCCCTCAGGAGGAGACGGGCTGCTCCCCATCGCCTCCCACCCCCTCAGGGGCCCCCCGCTGCAGCTTGCCTATCTCTGTCCAGCCTCTGGAAATCTTTGAAACAAAATGCACGGCGTGCCTCCTACGTGCCTGGCATTCTTTTGCATCTTAGGTGCCCGAGTGAGTAAAGCATAGATCCCCGTCGCTGTGGAGCTGATGGATGGGGGTGTCAGTTAGCAAAACCACGAGAGCATGTTAGGAGGGGATGCATTTTCAGGGTTAAAGAAAAATAGAGGCGGTAGGGCCATCCAGCGTGTGGGCCGAAGGCCCTCCAACCTTAACTAAGACTCCGGGAGAGAGCTGAACACACTTGAAAGAGGTGAGGCGTTAGCCGTTGGGAAATCTGGAGGAAAGCCGTTCTGGGCAGAGACCGCGTGGGCTGAGCCCCTGCAGTGTTCAGGAAGCAAGAGCCCGTGTGGCTGGGGGTGCGGCGGGGGAGAGCCGAGGGGAGAAGGTAAGGTTGGTCGGTCTCTGAGGCACCGTGCAAGGTCAGGAGGGCCAGTGCAAGGACCTCGGCCTTGGCTCTGGAGTCGAATGGGAAGCCGTTTCAGCGTTTGGAGCCAAAGAATGGTCTGAGTATGACTCTGGCTTCTCCGCTGAGAAGGAAGCGTAGGTGGGCGAGGGAGGAAGCACGGGGCGCAGCCGGGACACTGTCGCTGTACCCCAGGCCGGGAGTCTGAGCGAGGAGGGAGGGTCGGCCTCTGACAGGTGGGAGGTGGGGGGTGAAGCGGGAGGGACAGAGCTGCGTCGAGTGCAGTGGGGAAGCCGGCGCGGGAGCACATGGAGGGCAGGACGGGGTGGGGCGTGCCGAGTTTGAGATGCCTGCTAAACATCCGGGGGGCATGACAGTGAGGGGGGCGTGGGAGGGAGGTCCGGCCTCCGTGCGCAGGTCTGGGTGCGATGGTACGTGGACTTCAGAGGGGTGGGCAGAGAGCTAGTGGGAAATGATGCCCGTGCCCGCTGCTCACTTTCCCGAGCCTGTGCTGTGCTCTCAGAAAGGCTCCCGGGCCTTGAAAGGAAAGAATCCAACTCCCCGCCAGGAGCAATGTTACAATAACAGTTCGCACTCCTGACCAAGCGAGTCTGCAATGGCAATGATCGTGAACATGCATTTCCTCAAGTCCTTCATAAGCTTTGAATGAGAAGCCCTCTGCTGTTCAGGGAAGAGCTTCCACAGAGCCTGTTGGCCAAAGGCACAGGCACAGAAACCTGTCCCGGAGAGCGGGGCCCGGCGCCCTGGCCCGGGAAGCCTGGAGCACCTGCGGGCTCTTCCCAGATCCTACCTGACTTGCTGGTTAGCTGGTGCGTGATTTTCACTTTGAGGGAGATTTGGGGGGATCTGTGTGACTTTTTCCATCCCACGCCTCTGAGGCGATCGCAGCGGCCGGTTGGTGGTGGTATCCCAAGCCGGGGGAGAAGGCTCTAATACAATCTTTATCCATCACACTAATTTCAGGGAAGTTCAGCTCAGGGAGAGATTCTGAGCTCTCGGAGGGAGCAGATGCTGAGAAGGGAGGTGACCCAGCTCTGCTGTCCGCGGAAGCCTAGCCTGATGGAAATGGGAGGTAGCGGGACACTGCAGCACAGCTCAAAGGCAACGCAGTCCACCCATTTCCCCTGCTCTGGGAGCACAGGAGAGCCTGGGATCACTGAACCAGATACGGTCAGTGTGTCTCCGGACAGCCGATGCCAGCTGAAGAGAAGGATGAGAGAGGCGGAGAGAGAGAGGAGAGGGGGGAGAGAGAGATTGGGGAAGGTGGGGGCAGAATGGGGGAAGGAGGGAGAAAGGGAAAGGGGAGGGGGAAGAGAGGGGAGTGCGGGCTAGGGGAGGGGAGGGGAGAGAAGGGGAGAGGAGGAGGAAAGAGGACGAAGGGGGAGCGCTGAGGCCAGGTGGGGGCTGGGGGTGGAGGCCTCGGGACTGGGGGTTTGCAGGGTCCTGGAGCATGTTGAGGCGGGTCGTGACAGGGAGGGGCCAGAGGCTTTGGGGTGGCCTCCCAGCAGAAGGGGAGGAGCACAAGCCTGGGGTTCCCATGGGGACTGACAGGTGGAGACAGGCAGGAAGTGGGGCCTGTCCTGAGCTGAAGGAGCTCCGTTCCAAAACTGAACTGATTCCCCCAAAAATGCGAAAGAAAATCTCTGGGGCCCCTGCTGGGAGGGTCCCTCCTCAGGTTTGGGAGGGGAGTGGGGGCCCCTCAGCAGAGACTGTGCCCCCGGGAGGCGCTGTGGAGGTCAGTGCTGCGGGGGCCCCACAGCGGGCCTGCGTGCTGGCCGCTGAGCGCAAGTGGGTAGACAAGAAAGCCGGGGAGGGCACGCCCTGGTCCAGGGAGGCGGCCCCGAGGACCTGGGCAGCCTATCCCCAGGCCTGACTCTGGGTCCCCGCTGAGCTTGTGTTTCTGGTGCTTCCTGTTATTATTAGCATCGCTCTTACTAACGAGGATTGTCATCGACATTAATGCATGCACATGGATTCCTGGTTCTCCTCCTACTTCCTTATTTGCTGCTGGCTGGCTCCTCACCCCCTCCCCCAGATGGTAAGTCACCTCCAAGTTCAATTCCAAGGCTTCATTCATTCCACCTCCCTCCCTGCAGGCCTGCCACTGCCCCCACCCCCACTCTGTGCGGTTAGATGTCTGCCCGCAAGCCTGTCCTCTTGCCGGAGATGAAATTCCATACTGAGGGCTGGGGGCCTGCGGGGCAACCGTTTGCAGAGCCCCAGCGATGTACCAGGCTCCGTAATAAGCATTCACACAGAAAGCCCTGTTACTGTTTCATTTCACAGAGGAAGAAGCTGAGGCTTTGGGGCTTATGACACAACTATGAACTCAGCTCTGTCTGTCTCCAGAACTGAGGTCTCTTCCTTTGCAGGTGTGAGCACGACTGACTCACACATATTTATGCCAAGTTTTCTTCCCCTCACCTTTCCTTCTTTTTCCCCCAAGACACCCACCATCGGTCCATCATCGCCAGGGCACTCAGCCCCTAGAGTTGCCCCATCCCCCTCCGCTCTGATTCCTGACTTGGCCAAGGGCTTCAGTGCCCTCCCTGACACACAGTGTCCCATCCTGTCCCCCCAAAACGCACGCAGGAAGGCCACTGCGGGGCGGCACGGGCTGCCTTGTCCCCGCCTCACTGGCCAGCACAGCGGCTGCACCCAAGCTCCCCCAGCTTGGCCCAGAGCTGCGCTGACCCACCTCGCCTGCGTGGTCCCACGGGCCTCCTGCATGTCCCTCCTGATCGAACTGCCAGGAACTGACCAAAATGGGTTTTGTGTCCACACCCCAGGAATAAATGAGAGATCACGGCAGAGGGGCTTGGGCAGAGTCCAAACTGTAAGCGGGGCTTTCCAGGGACGTCTGGAGAAGCAGAGGGCAGCAGCCCCCTGCCTCCAGACTGTGACTGTAATTCTCAAAACTCCTCAGTTTCCAGGGAGGCAGGAAAATCCAGTCCCTCCCAGAGTCCCCACCAGAGTCTGTGGGCCCAGAGCACTCACCATGACATTGGGCAGCACAATGCTGGGAGCTACTCTAACGGGAGCCCAGAGAAGAAAACTCACTGGGATTCCATGCCTCTCGGGTCTTGAGAATTGGGGGCTTAACAGAGGATGACTAGAGCCTCACTCCCTAAAACCCAGAGAGACTCAGGAGGAACTGAGTCGGGACGGACCCGGTGTCTCCTGGAGAGATTTCCCAGGGTTTCCTGGGAGATGAATTCACGGGAACTTCGTGGATGACAAGCTAGGAATGCGGTGGTCACCCTGATGGTGACCAGGGACACATAAATGATCTAATTTTTCCGTGAGCAGAGGACCTAGACTCCCACCCCGGCAAGGCTGGGGACAGACACAGAAAGCAGCACTAGGAAGCCGGAGGGAGACGAGGGACCTTGTGCTGCTAGAGTCTCCGCGGAAAAACAGAAGAATCAGGACTGTACTTGGGATTCCCCCTCCCGAGGCAGCGTCCGGGGGCACCGCCCTCTGCTCGCCCGGCAACATGGCCCACCGAAAATTTACCAGCCCCTTGTTAAATGCAGCCATTACTAAAAATTCATTTCTATAAATTTACAATTAAATTACATTGAAACAAAAGAGTTAAGTACTCAAAACTCATCATTTCCTCATTATGTGACTAAGGTTCCTTTTTTTTTTTTTTTTTTTTGGACAGAGAGAGCGCATGTGCAACGGGCAGGAAGGGGGGAGGACAGAGGGAGCGGGAGAGAGAATCCTCGCAGAGCCTGACGTGGGGCTCGATCTCACAGTCCTGAGATCCTGGCCTGAGCTGAAATCACTTACCTGACCAAGCCACCCAGGCGCCCCTGCTAAGGTTCACTACTGTCTCAGTGCCGGAGGTCATTTGCTTCCGTGGAACCTGGTTCGTGGACCCAGCCTACAGGGGCGTCCTTCTGCACGCCGCTCTCACTCCGTGCGGTGGCGACATCACGTCGTAGCTGGAAATCAGCCACGCTGGGGGTGCGCGCATCCCAGAAAGGGCAAATGCTGCAGAGTGGGGCTTCCCTGCCCCCTGCCCGCCCCCTCCACTCCCAAAGCCACCAGGGCTCTCCCCCAACACGGACAAGCGTTCACGCAGGACGGAGACGAGACTAAGGTGCCCCTGGCGCAGAACAGCCTCCCCGCGCCCCGTGGCGGCGAGGGCAGTGAGACGGACCGAGAGCCCCCCTGCGTTGTAGGAACTTCCCTGGGGTACACCGGGTCACCCTATGGGAGTCATTTCCAGAGTCTAGTCTCTAAAGTCTCTCTTACTGCATTAGAATGAGCTTTTCTTGCCAGACCTCGCTCTTCTCACCCCTCGAATGAAGGCTGTCTGAGCAGGGCTCCCTGGTTCCCAGAATGGGGAAGATGATGTCATTCGGCAGCCAGCTGGCTGTTAGTCCATCCCTCACCGACTTCCAGGAGGCTGAGTTGGAGGTTCCTCAGACTGGGAGGGCCCTCCCCAAGTCATCCTGTGCAGGCTCCTGCCTTAGGGGAAAAGTGTGCCAAGCCCAGTGCCCCGCCAAATGTGTAACTCTATCCGCAAGCAAGTCATCTTACAGATGCTCATAAATGTGTCCAAACACAACGAGGGGATGAATGATTCCTGCAGTTCTCTGCTCCCCTCACCACTGGATCCCCTGACCCCTGTACCCCGCCCATCCCCAAGAACACACCCCCCCCAAAGCTTTTGTCCTTGGCTCCCTCAGTCCACCCACAGTCTCTCTTTCTCTTCCCAAACTCGAGCAAGCCAGAGCCAGCCATGCCTGCACCCCTTGGCAAATACCCAAGCAACAGGAAGGGCTTTGTAGTTGTGTATAACCAAGCAGTGAAACTTGGAACCCGGGTCCTTTGAGGTCCATCCATAGCCCACACTTCACACAGTCCCAGGGTAGGAGCAGGGAGCATTAGGAAGCCTCCCGGGAAAAGAGGCAAGGAGAAGGAAATGCCTAGGCTCTCAACAGGCAGGTGTCTGGGCCGAAGCCGGTAGAACGGTGTTCTTCAGAAGACCCTCAGCCCCTAGACCAGACATGCTTCCAGCTCTTGCCTGATGCAGCCATCCTGTGCGGAGCCCCACCTCTTGGTCCCCTAGAGGAAGCTGAAGCGATGCTTAGGGCTCCCTGAGAGTAGAACTTGGACCGAGGGATAAAAGCTCTAGGGAACAAAAACTGGGTTCAATAGGAGAAACATCTCTCCGAGGGTCAGAGGCCGAATGGACTGCTTCGGGAGTTAGTGCGATGCCCCTGGAGGAACCCAAGAGGCCGGAGCATCCTTTGTCAGGAATGCCGTAGCAGGAATTCAAATATCAGAGGAACGGCCTGATGTCCTAGAGTCAAACACGCCTGCATCAACACCTGCATTATTACCTTTGTGGCCTTGGTCAAGATATCTATCCCTCACGCCCCGGGTTTCCTCATCTGCAGGAGGGGACAGTGCACGACATCATAGGACTAAAGCGAGGATTAAAGAAGACAAAAATATTGGAAAGCACCTGGCCCTTAGTGGGCTCCCGATAAATGATCATCCCCTTTCCACGAAGGGGGGGCGGATGGGGGGAGGCTACATTCGATGCCTTCCAAGGGCTCCTACCGCAGAGTGTGGCTCTGAAACCCCTCCAGGCGGTTGAGAAAGGAGGCACCCAGCCGGGAGGGATGAGGAAGGAGAAGATAGACGTGGGAGGAGGACGGAGCGTGCCGAGGACGAGGACGGCTGGGAACCTTCGGGGAAGGCATCCCGGCCGGCCCCCCGTTTCCCCTCCTCCGCCTCCCCGAGTGGGAGCGGGAAGCGGGACGCGGGGTGCCGTCGCCCCATCTACCCCGCCCCATCCCCGTCCCGCCGGCCGCCGCCCGCCCGGGGCAGGAGGGAGGAGGAGGGGGAGGACGGCGGCCGTGGGGAGCAGCCGCCCCGCCTCCCCGCCCGCGCCCCGCGCGGAACCACAGCCAACTCAGTCGGGGTCTTACAGGTGCTTTATTGTGCTAACGCTGCCGCCCGGGCGCTCGGCTCTCTCGCGCCACCAGCCAGTCCGGCCCGCGCCCCCTCCCCGGCCCGGGGCCCTCCGCCTGCGCCGGACACGCGGGGCCCC
>LNAC01000448.1:1149060-1194728 GCA_002007465.1 Ailurus styani | reverse complement strand
GGGGCTGGGAGGAGCTGCCTCACCTGTCCTTCCCTCCTGAGCTAACACCAGCCTGGCCCTCTCGCTTCCTCTTCTCCGCACCTCTGCCCCTCAGCCTCCTGCTCCATCTCCTCCTCCTTCCCCGGGGCCCTGCAGCCATTAGCACGACTAGTCTCGTTCTAGCTTTATTTCTAGTTGGTTTCTAATATAAGCTATTAGCACTATTCTCACTACTGACTCTTCTTAAATAAGCATGTCCAGAATGGTCACCGGCGCGAAACAGGGGAGACACGCAAAAATACAGACCCTGCCCTCCAGGAGCTTACAGTCTAGAGGAGATGGACAGACAGGAGGGAAACGGAGGGCAGGGGGCAGGGGTGAAGACTGGCGCGGGAGGGGGAGAGAGCGGCCACGACGGGTGGCAGGTCGACATGCTGCGGTCCCAGCACTCCTGGCGATGGCAGGCAGGGTGGGGGTGGGGGTCCCGCCGGCCCGCTGGCAGGCAGGGGTGAGGAGGGGCAGGGCGCCGGTCCCCTGCCGCTCGGCAGCATGCAGCATGCATCAGGTTTTACCTGATCTCACTAGCCAAGTCGCCGCAGGCCCCTCCGCCGACCCCGCCGCCGTTGCCGTAGCCGAAGGCACCGCGGGCGCCGCCGGCCCCGGGGCCCCCGCAGCAGCAGCAGACGAGCCCCCAGATGCCCACCAGCAGACAGCCCAGCATGAGCAGAGAGCCCAGCACTGCGCCTATGATCATGCCTATGCGCCGGGAGTCTGTGGAGAGAAGTAAGGACCGTCAGGGGCCCGGCTCGCCAGGAGGGGCCTGGGCAGGAGCTCTGTGGGAAAGAAAGCCAGAGCCCCCGGGGCCTCCCAGCGAGGAAGGCTGGGAGGCGCAAGGGACCCCTCAGAGTGCATGTTTCTCCCAGGGCTTCCCCGGGTGCCCCCAGCAGAGCCTCCCACACTGATGGCGATGGGCAGGCAGAGCTCTTGGGCGGGGGAGGGGGGCCGCGGAGGGGGGTGGGTGACTCCAAACACAGCCCAGGTTCCCCAGCCCCACCCTCCCGGTCCCAGGGCCCCCAGGGCCACCGCCGCTGCACCTACCTGAGACCTTCACCTCCACCACACACACGCTGTAGCCCACGTGGTTGGCCACTGTGCACTGGTACAGCCCATCATCCTGGCGGGAGATGTCCTTCAGCAGCAGGTCACCGTTGCTCAGACCTGAAACTGAAAGAGGCCCGGGGGGCTGGTGTCTGAGAGCGCCACCCGGGCCTAGGCCACTACGGGGGGGGGGGGCCGGAAGGAGGAGGCCCACCCCAGTCTCCAGGTGGGTCGCTTCCCCCCCCAAACCCCTGCCGAAACAGAGAGGCAAGGCAGGCCCCTCTCCCAGCAACAGGACAGGGACACCATTCATTCACTCTGACCACAGGGACATGCGCAGGGAAGGCCCTCTCTGGACCCTGGTGTCCTTCTTTGTACAGGGAGGGCAGGGTTAGACCAGAGGATTTCTAAAGGCCCCTCCAGCCGCGACGCTGTCTGGTTGTGAGTCCTGCCAGCTTCTCCCCGTCTCCCCCTATTTCCTCCTCACATGGCCCCGGAAGGTAGACGTCATTCCTCTCTCTGCGCGGGAGAGGAAGCCAAGGCGGAGCGACGTGCCGCCTCTTGCCTGAGTCTTGCCGCCAGCCAGCGGTGCAGCCAGGACCCGAGCCTCGCTCCTACCTGTCTGCCCCAGACCCTGCTCTCTGCACCCCGGGGCCCCCTGCTCGCCCAGTCCCACCTTGGTTCAGGGAGCTGTGGAAGGACTCCTGGTAGGAGAGCTCGGAGTGGAAGCTATGCTGCGAGTGGTAGGAGCCGGCGCGGTAGGGGTGGGTGTGGCCGCTGATCTTGGCCCACTTGTAGGAGAGCGGCGGGGTGCCGCCGTTGGCAAAACACTTCAGCACCACGTCGTTGCCGTGGGTCATGTGGCCCTCAGACCAGCACATGGGCACCGCGGGTCGCGCTGCGGAGAACGGGGCAGGTGTGAGCGGGGGCCCCGGCCAGAGGCGCCGCGGTCTGGGGAAGGGGCGCGCGGAGGCGTCCGGCAGTACCTTGGACAGTGACGATGACCTTCCGGCTGGCCATGGTGGTCTTCTTCACCCTGCACTCGTACGTGGCTGTGTCTGATACCTGCAGGTTCATGAGGTTGATGGAGGCGTCGTACTGGCTGGGGTCCGAGGCCGCGAAGCGGACCCTCTGCTGCAGATGGGGGAGGTTGCCGTGATTGATCCTCTTGTCCTGGTAACTCAGGAACTGTGAAGAAGAGGAGAATGCGGAGATGGTGACACGGGCAGAACCAAGGAGCCCCACGATCTCGCCGGCCTCGGGCGCCTCACTGAACTCCACAGACGCTCTGCGGGTGGTAGTGATGGTAGTGATAACACCCGACCCCTGAACCTCGTAGTGAGTGCGTGAGAGCGGATGAGATCAGGCGCTTTGGCAAGTGCAAGGTCAGGCTGGGACTGCCCTGAGGCCTCCCGTGCTCTCTGGAGCAGGTGGGGGAAGGCGGACCAACTGTCACTTGTGACTGCAGAGCCCTCGTCCCTGTTGCCCCATTCCCGGAGACGTGGGGAAAGTTCAAGGTCTTCATTTGCTTCTCTGCCCTCCCTTTTTCCCTCGGAGTGTTGGTGGCCCTACAGACGGACACCACAAAGCGTAGGGTGAGGGGGACCCGAAGCCCGACACTCACCACGTTCTCCCGGTGGGAGGGGTCTGAATTGAGCTGCATCCACTCGATGTCCAGCCCATTGGGACCATAGTCCTCAGGGTCCAGGATGTAGGGGCAGCCCAGTCTCACGTTATCACCTTCTGCCAGGTACAGGACCTCCTGGCCGTCCCCGTTGATCCGCACAGCAGACAGCAGTGCTGGAGAAGACCGGGCAGCGGGGGCGTCAGCTCCAGCGCCTCTCCGCCCCGTCCCCCGTGGCGCTCCCTCGGAAGGAGCGGCTGCCCCGGCGCGCGTGTGTGTGTGTGAGTGTGAGAGAGAGAACGCAGGGATTGGCCTGTGCATGTCTGTGCGTATTTGTGTGCCCATGTCTGTAGTCTATAATTGTGTGGGATTGCATCTGAACACTGTGCAAGGCTGTTGTGTGTGCTTGCTTGTGTGTACGCAGGATTGTGTATGCGTGTGTGTACACATCGTGTACGTATGAGTATTTGTGGCTGCTCAGGTGTACTGTAGGGGTATTCATGCATATAACCAGGTAGGGTATCTTATATACATACAGGACCGTGTGTGTGTGTGTGTGTGTGTGTGCAGGCACATGAAACAACCGGAGTCCTTCAATGCTCTGATGGAGAAGCCGGGCTCGTTAAAAGGCGCCTCTGGCTGGGCCAGGGAGGCGCACCTGTCTGCAGACATGGGGACGGACACCACGGCCTGCAGGGTCCCTTTCTGGCCCAAGGAGTAGAAGGCTGGACATGCTTGTGTGTGCGTCTCTGTGTATGACAGTGCATGTCTGTGGCTGCGTGCCTGGGTGTGACCGCGTGTGCCCGGCTGCCTGAGTGCTCTGAGCGACTGTTTGTGCCCGTGCGTGGCGGGAGGCGGCCAGCTGTGTTTGTGTGTGTGCCTGGGGACACGGCCCAGGCCTCTGCAGCACAGCCTGAGCCTTGCGTGAAGACATGGCCTCGTGGCTTTGTGTCCTTCCCTGTACGACTGTAGGCATCAGGGTGGCTGCCCTCTCCTGCTCGCTCCACTTGGGGCCCCTCCCACTCCTAACAGCCTGAGCTCCACTGAGTCAGCCCTGGTGAGGAGCCAGGACCCGGAAGCTCAGGACTGGGCTCCTTGCCCTCCCTACCCTGAAGGCCCTGGCAAGCACTAGCCCCAACCGGTTGGACCCAGAGAGGAAGACGGAGGGGGAAGAGATGCCAGGCCCCAACCTTGGCAAGCAGGGCAGGCGGGCTCCACCTCCCAGGCCCCTGGCCCAGCCTGGCTCACTCTCCTCCTGCGTTCAGGACAGCCAGCACACCCTTTGGAGTCCCAGCCCTGGTCTCCGGTCTCAGGCACTCATTCTGCTCTGCCCTTCCGCTGATCTCTCTGGGGCCCGCGTCCTTGGTAGAGAGTGCGTCACACAGGCAGTGACATGGAGTGCGTCACACAGGCAGTGACATGCGGTCGCAGCCACACATCGATGCACTTTGGCAAACCTTCCAGGTGCACATGTGCACCTTTCTGGCCCCCAGACACTGCCCGACCCAGACGGACCCACACTTGCACACCAACACCAGCACGGACTCATCCGGAAGACATGCCTGCCACACACGCAGAGAGTCCCCCGTGTGCCTTCGTTCAAGACCAGACACACCTGCAGGAGCTTAACCCAGCTCTAGAGAGCCAGCAGGGGCCCTTTCAACACCCCCGAGCCCTCAAGGATCACTGAACTTGCCCCTCAGAACCCTGGCGAGGCAGGAGCCCTAACCCCATAGTTTCCAGAGGGACCCGGAGCAGGCAGGCTGGCCACTGGGGCGCTAACGGGATCCGGGGATGCCTCCTCCAGCCCCAGGCCAGGAGAACACCTGCCTCCTGAGATAAGGATCCTGGTGCCGCCTGCCAGATCCCGGGGCAGCAGGAGGCACGCCAGGGATGGGTCAGAGCCCAGCGGAGAGCAGAGGCTCCGCCCTGAGGAAGGTTCTGGGAGCAGCCCACACCCCAGGGGCCTGTCCCCATACCCCGGGGGGCCGGCTGTCCCCATACCAGGGGGTCATGGGCAGGAGGGTAGGTAGCAGGGAAGGGGGGTTGGGAAGAGGCACAGGCTGAACGAGAGCGCCTCCGCCCTACACGAGGCCCCGTCCTCCGCGGTCCCAGGCCAGCGAGCCTCTCCTAGCCTCTCGGCCTCCACCCAGGGCGCCAGCCTTTCCGCACCCCTTCACGCTCCCCTGAGACAGTCGATCCTGCTGTCTCACCTCCGTCCCTCTTGCTGTGGCACTAAGGACGTATTCCAGGGAATGGGACAGAAGAGAGAGGCTGGCGAGAGGGAAGGAAGCCAGGGTGGGAGAGGGAGCAGGTCAGGACAGAGGGAGGGAGGAGGCGGGGGGAGCGGCGATGCACGGCCCCCACGGCCCCACGAGAGCACCAGGGGCTGCACTCTCTACTCTGAGCGCGTAAATCCTTCATGAATTCTCAAGCTGCTTCCCCGGCTCCTAACCCTCCCTCCGGAGGTGGGGGAGGAGAGCACGGCAGCCCTTAGGAGGAGGCGCTGGAGCACAGGGCCACGGAGCCGGGGCTGCCCCCCCACAGCCGCACCACACCCCCCCACACAGGGATGTGTCTGAGGGGGCTCCGTGCCCTGCTCTCGCCAGCCAGAGGGCTCGGCACGCGTCCCGCTGGCAATGCAGCCTCTCTTTCGTGCGCACACATGCACACGCACGAGCGTGAACAAAGGCTGAAAATGCTTCCCCCTTCCCAAGTTCCTCCCACAAAGCCCCTCTTGCAAAATCCAGATCCCATGAGGGTCTCCAGCCCTTTCCAGCGAGGCCCACACAGAACGGCCCCTGCTGGGACTTGCCCCAGCCCGGGCAGGCGGCCACAGCATCTGCTGCTGAGCCCTGCTCTCGGGGTGTGCCCGGGGGGAGGGGGCGACGTCCCCGCCCTCCTCAGGCCTCATCCCGGGGGTGTGGTGCTACGGGGACTCTCAGAGCTCAGGGGCCTGGGGCAGAGGTCCGTGCTCCCCCGGCAGACTACGCCGAGGCTCCGCCTCTCTCCCGGCCCTTGCCTCTAGCCTGGGGGACAGGGCCCCCCTCTGGGAATGGCACCCACCGAGGGGAAGGGGTCTTTCCCCGCCCCTTCTCAGCACCTCCAGCTTTGCCGCTCCCCGGAGCCCCTGCCCCACCCCCGGAGCCCCCGTCCTCAGGCAGGCCTGGGCTCCCAGGCACACGGGCGTGCGTGTTCAAGCCCCGCTCGGCTCAGACTTGGCAGAGCTCCGCCGGGGCCGCCTGCCCCGCAGACACGTGCCCCAAACCTGCAGGCCCAGGGCTCTCCCGGGGAGAGGCCCCTTGGCGTATGCACGGCGGGGTGGCGGCCGGCGTCTCCCACCAGCCCCGAGGCTCCTCTGCGGGGCCCTTGCCGCCCCACTCCCTGCCCCCGGCGGCGTCGGGGGTCCCTGCCGCACGCTCAGCCCCGTACCTGGGCTCAGGCACATGAGCAGAAGGTGGAAGTCTCCTCGAACTCCCATGATTCTCGGCTCGGTGTCTCCTCCGCCTGGGCTGGGCTTCCGGGGGCTGGTGGTGGTGGTGGGCGTGGGGGGACGGGTGGAGGGAGGGGGCGCTGAGGGCCCAGACGCTGCCCGGGGTGGCGGGAAGGTGCAATGAGTGCCCGGCCACGGCCGGAGTTATTTCTATAGGAGGGAGGGGGCCTGGTCCCCGCCTTGGGGAGGAGCCCCAGGAGCCCTAATTATCGGGGTGACAGAGTGGCCTACCCAGGCATTACCCGGCCCTCACCCAAGCTCTTCCCGATCCCGAGAGTGGCGCAGGGCGGCCGGCGGGTCTTGTAATTAGGCACCTGTTAAACTTCCACTTCCTCCTGGGCCATCCGTGGGGTAACAAGCATCGCCCCATTTCACAGCGTCCACAGGGCTCCCCTCACCACTCATTTGTTGCCTCCTTCCCTGGGGGAAATGGGGAAGCGGAAGGAGAGTCAGGCTTGGGGGGGAAGGGTGGCCGGGCCGTGAAGAGTTAATAGCGAGCCCAGGGGTCTGACCCAACCCCCCTGCAGGCTCCAAGTGCCCCCCCTCCAGCCTCCAGACCCTGGGGACCCCCCTCAAGTTGAGGTCTGTGGGAAGGGGCCCGCAGGGAAGGGGACACGGGCTGGAGGGAAGGCCCGGGCAGATGTAAGGGACCCGGAATACCCACCTTCCCTGGGAGGCCTCCGGTCTTTCAAAGGGAGTCAGGCCTGCAGAGCTGAGAGAGGGGGGTGCCTGGGAATAGGGGTCTTCCCCCGGCTGCCCCTCTGGAGCTGTGTCCCCCACCCACACCTGAGGTGAAGTCAGCCTGAGCACAGGGGGTCCCTGGGAGCGGGGTTCCCTGCAGAACCAACACCGCTCCGGAGAGGCTTGGAAGGAGAGGAACCAGGGTGTGCGGAGGGGGTGAGGGGTGAAGGCCGGGGCCCTGGGGCAGCCAGGGACACTGGAAGGAACGGCTCCAGGAGGGCCAGGGAGCGGGGCGAGCCCATGTGCACCTGCTCACCCGACGTGAGCCACGTCTCTGCTGTGCGTACTTATTTTAGGGATCATTGGTGTCCTTGCTTCTCTGCCCAGGAAGGCAGGCCAGGACGCTTGTGACCTGGACGGCTCACTGGGGTGACAAGGCCCGTGCGGTTCTGGGCAGGTGGCAGATGGGCGGGAGGTCCTGGCAGGCAAAGGCAGAAGGCAGAGCACCAGCCCCGCTAATGGTCCGGGGCGAGGGGTGCGGGGTGTCCCGGGACACGATGATGGGGGTCCTGAGTGACCAGCTGCAGCAGCTAAGCTCCCTCAAAAGAACCCAGGGGGGGGGGCAGGGAGGGCAAGGGGTGGGGGAAGAGTCTTGGGGAGATTTCTGGGCTCGGGGGAAGCCAACAAGGAAGCACGAGGAATCCACGCGTCTCTGCGCTCCAAACCCCTCTACCTGCACTCCCGGCAATGACAGGGTGCTCGGGGACCCGCCGATGTACCAATGAATATCCTTATTTCCTTGTTTATTCTGAGGTTTATGGGATTGTCCTACACTCTCAGGAAAACAGGAATCATTATTCCCCATCTTACAGACAGGGCGTGCAGCCCAGGGGCTGCTGTGGGCCTGACCGAGTGGGGGGCGTCCTGGCAGGCATCCTGACCCTCAGAGCGGCCCCAGGAAAGGGCTCCGTGGCCCTGTGGGTTCTTAGACCCGCCCCTGGGGGAAAGTACGGAAGGTCGGTAATGGGCAGGGGGAGAACCGTGGGCCAGGAGGAAGGGGACTGAACACACTCGAGTGTGGGGTTGGTGGATTGGGTCCTGATGGTTCATGCCAGAGTCGGGGTGAAGCTTGGGTGAGTTAGCTGGGATCACCAATGAGCTCGAGGTCAGACTTGAGGTCAGGAGGGGAACGAAGGCTAGATTAAGCTTGATCAATGGCGGGACCTGAGGCCAGGGTTTGCGGCCGGAGTCCGCGTTAGGACAAGGCACAAAGAGGGGTTCACTTGCATTCACAGCCTGGCTCAGGAAGCTGAAGGCCAGGCTGAGACTGACTCGGGGCTGGGGCTCCTGTGACCAGGATTTGTGCAGTCTGAGTAGGGAATGCGAGTTAGGACGGACGATGGTTACGTTTAGGACGTGAGTTGCTGTTATATGGGCAGGGTGATTTGTGGTCATCAAAAGTGAGGTTTTCCTTATGAGACAGAAAGACTTCAGTGTCCATCTGCTAAATGCCAGATAGGCTAGAATATTCACCCCCCTGCTCGGGAAGAACACCAGTGTCCTGCCAACACATATCAGTGTGTGAACTGAGGTCCCAGGGTTGGGGAGAGAGTCCCACGTACGCACGGCCCCCCTGAAGCAACCTAATCCCCTAACGCATGTAACCCAGGAGTCCCGCTCTGCAGCCTAAGCCCGCCACCGGCCCAGCTCCCCGAGGGACAGGTGGGGGTGCAGGAGCTGTCAGCGGCGAGTGGGGCGCGGACGCCCTACTGAACCAGAAGACGGGGTCCGCCAGAGTCTGTCTCACTGGCTCAGAGGAGGGTCCTGGTTTCGGAGTCTTGGGGATGCGTGTTGGGAGGGACTGAGCGCTCAGATGCTTCTAGAAGAACGGCCACTTTTGAGGGCTCCACACGGGGCCCCTCAAAGCCTCAAAAGGCCAAGCATATCGTTGTTCTCCTTTGACCCACTGAGGGCTAATTGCCACCTCCTTATAGTTTGGGGCCCATAAATGAAGCTGCCAACCGTCCTGCCTTATGCCCCGAGCCCTGCAGGGCTTGGGGGGGAGGCGGCCGAGGGAAGGCCCTGGGGTATCAGCTTGGTTTTCACAGCACAGGCCTGGGCCCCAGCCCACGTGTCACTCTGGGCTCCTCCTCGGCAGAGGAAGAGAGGCCACCCCTGGGAGCCCCTGAGCCCAACTCCTCCTTCTCCCTCTCCCCAACCCGGTCTCCACCCCCAAACATCCCGTGGCCCACCCACTTTCTCTGCACGTCTCAGAAAGGTCTGGACACCTCCAGGGGACTGTGGCGGTCTGTCCGTGCCCCCGGGGGAGAGCAGAGCAGGTCCTCGGAGAAGGGCCGGAGGCGTCCACGTGGCTCACAGAGGCTCTGAGACACGAGGCGGGCGGCCCAGGCTGCCATCTGGGGTCAAGCGCGCACATTTCCTAAAGGGCCTCTTGCTTTTCCCTAAGAAATCCGTCCTTTCCAGGGGAGACTGGGCCCTCCTCCGTGCAGCCGCCCAGTATGCCTTGTATTTCCTTCTAGCCTAAGACAGAAGCAGATCTCAAGACAGAGGCCTAGAAAGGAGTGAACAGAGATGCCTATAAGGGAAGAGGCGGGCCCAGGAGCTGGAGGAGCCCAGCGGCTACTTCTGAGCCGAGGGGCAGCCCAGCCCCACGATGTCTTGGGGAAGGAAGGGCCCGAAAAGGCCTGGGCCGGCCTCGTCTTCCTCCAGAGCCCCGCACAGCAGTTGCACACAGCCCTGTGGGCCCAGCCTCCAGCCCTGCTCCTCGGGACCCCAGGCTCAAGCCCCCGTCCCCCTTTCCCGGGCCCTGAGTCTGCAACCTGCCCCCTGCTAAACCACGCGCACACACACACTCACACTCACACACTCACACTCACACACACTCACACACTCACACACGCTCACACACTCACACACTCACACTCACACACTCACACTCACACACACTCACACTCACACACACACACACAGAGTCAGCAGGCTCCTCACCCCTCTCTCAGGTCCCCACGTAGACCCAGGCTCAGCCCTGCACCCCCAGGGCGTGGGCAGCAGACCCCAGGAGTGGGCCCTAGAGGAGAGGGTCTGAGACCAAGTCAGAGAGAGCAGACAGGTGTCCGAGGCGCAGGGTCGCAGAGAAGGGGTGGCCCCTGGGCTGACACTTTCCAGCAGGTCTCAGCGAGGGCTGGGCTGGGCGGGCAGCCAGGTGAGGCCATGCAGGGACCAGAAGAGGGGGTTCCGGGGGGCACAGGGGCCGTGGCAGGAGACTGCCGAGTTCGGCCCAGGAGGGGGTGCTCGGTGACCAGCAGAAGGCCGACCTGCCTGTGCCAGCTCAGTTTCAGGAACCGGGTTGGGACTGAGGGGCTGAACATCACCGGCTGAGCTGCTGTCACGGGACCGGCTGAGAAAGAGGGAGGGGTTCTTGGTGACAAACCTGAAGGTCAGAGCCACTCTGAAGATACGCACTGTGCCCCCCTCACGGAGACCAGCCGTATCCTGGGGCCCTCACCCATTCCACAAGCGCTGGGCCCCGGGGAGGCGGCCGTTAGCACAGTCCGCTCTGTCCTTCTGGAGCTCCGGGTCTGGGGAGCAGCGGCGAGGGAAGGGGTGCCCCCTCGCTCACCGGGTCGAGCCACAGCGGCGCTAGGCGGCCGTCCTCTGACCCGGTGCAAGCGGCGCGCAAACCGCTCTGGAGGACGGCGCGGGATGCGCCCGGGAGCACGGAGAGCGGCTGCAGGAGTGTGCGAAGAGGGGGAGCCGGGAGGATGGGCGGCTGCTGACTTTCGCACGGAGGGGCGAGTCCGTGAGACCCCCCGCAGGGCGAGCACCGGGATGGAGCCGGGCCTGCAGGACAGACCAGACAACTCAGACCGGTCGTCTGTGTGTGGACAGGCCTCCCGCTCGGTGAGCCCACACGTCCAGTGGGACTGGGACTTCGAATTTACAGAAATAAAATTTGCTTTTAATTGTGCCGTGTGGATCCCCAACACGTACAGCAGAGGGCACCGTGTCCTCCTCGGTGCCCAGGGTGGCCCCTGGCAGAGGTCGGTGCGCGGAGACGGGCAGGGCAGAGCCAACCCGGGTGTGGGGCTGCTTCAGCCTTCCCCGCGGAGCCCGGCCGGCCAGCCCTCGCTCTGCTCTCCCCGCATGTGTTTGCTTCCCGAGGCCCGGACGCTGGGAGGGGTGGGGGAGGCAGGGCCGAGGGGTGGGGAAGTGCTCCCGCTTCCTCCTTCCAACGACCGCCCCCACCCCACAAAACATTCAGAAGAGTCCTGTGTTTCCGGATTTCGAACGCATGCCCACACGGAGCCGGGCTACTCAGCACCCGGGGTACCAGGTACCTGAAGGGGTGTGGTGTGGACAAAGGGCCTGGACCTGTTTCGTGCTGTCCCCGCCAGCAGGTGGACATGCAGGCAGACGTTCTGAGCGTCAGGGCTGGTCTCAGACAGCTTGGGTTGCCTAATGAGGTTAGGAGCATCCTGTCTCTCAGGGTATGCAAGTTCAAACCGCCCAGTTGTTTGATTACAGGTTACAAAGGAGATTCAAGCACCAGAGGGTCTTGGCGGGTCCCTTCCAGACTTGAAAGTCTCTGATTGGAGACTCGCCCCACTAGCCTAGGGACGGTCTCTCCAGGGGCCCTAGAGAAACGCCCATTCGCTCTGGCCGCTTCCTCCTGATCTCCACGCTCACCCACCCCCTTAACTCCTCTTTCCAGGAGCCTCCTGAGAAAGCCACCCAAAATCTCAACCCTATTCCTGTCCCACATCAAAGCCATCAGTGGGCATGGAGATGATGACCATGCCTCTCCCAAGAGGATATGCAGAACTCGAGGAGAGATGCAGACCTTGAACTCGGGAGGCTAAGAGAGAGGGGAGGTCTAACTATTTAAAGGCTGGCAGATCAAGAGCTACTTAACCTTTTCAGGGACACAGGATTTCTGTGATGTTGGAAATGAGCTTCTTCCAGGGAACCTTGGGTGCTTTGTGGGGACACCTCCCAGAGTGGGGGGGGAGGGGGCAGGTCACCTTGGCAGCAGCCTAGGATGGAGGGGGAGGCATCCTCCCGCCGAGCTCTCTCCCAGCAGCCCCCTTCCGCAGAAGGAGCTGGCAGCCTGGATGAAAAGGGAGAGCAGTGAGGAGCTCTGTGGCCTCCACCCCCAGACTTCTTGTCTGAGACGCCCGCGTCTGCCCTGTACTGTCACCTAGATGGCTGCCACCCTTTCTCACCCCAAAAGCCCCGTGCGGCTTTGAACTCTCTAAGCCCCTTTCATCCGAGCCTAATCAAAGTGCTTTTACGGAGACCAATTAATGCCCGGCTATGACCCCAGGCCCAGATGGCCTGCTGAGGACATCCCGGCACCCCACTGAGTCAGGGGCAGCCTGGCTTGGCCACCAGGGAAGGCTGCTGAGTCACACTCAACCAGAGCTGCTTCTCCGGCAGGTGCCGCCTCCAAGCCACAGCAGAGCCTGACGCAGGCAACAGGCACCCGGGGCAGGTAGGGGCACGGGGGCCGGCCCGGAGCCGGGGTCACGTGCCCGGGAGGCGGCCGCCTGCACACCCAACCCAGGGCTCCTGAATTCGCCAGACCACGCCAAGCAGCCCGGGCTGACACTGCCAGGACCAGAAGACCCAAGGAGCCGGGGACTGGCAGCTGGGGAGCCCCTTGGGTACCCATACAACTAAGTCGGTAGCTTGGGCATGCTTTGTTTTCCCCCTTCCACAAGCTTCTAACATCCTTACGTCAACAGAGACAACGCACCAAACAGCACCCCCTGATTCCCCCAGCACGGCTCTCCCCTTCGAAGCTTCCCAGACACCCCTGAGCTGTTTCGGGAGCTCGAGGGGTTCCGAGCAGGAAAAAAATTTAAAAACCCAAGCCGTCCCTGGGAGAAAGCACCGCCCACCCTAAGGCCCAGCCTCTAGCAGCAGGACTGGGGCTGGTTGTTCCTGAGCTGGGGCCCACTAAGTCCTCCCGGAATTCCATCTGTCCATCTGCTTTGCCCCGGAGTGCCCCACGCCCCGTCCGGGAGCCGGGCTCTGCCGCCGCACTCTGCAGCCCGACCCCCCCAGCGCCCACTAACACCACCGACCTCGTCCCCGGCATCACTACCCCTGTCATTACCGCTCTGCCTGGCCCGCGAGGGGGCGGAGGGTTTCTATAAAAGATGCATCCCCGATGCCATCCGCTCAGATGCCGGCGGCCTGCCTGGCATTCAGGAATGTCCCATTTCTAGGAACCGGGCTCCTGCGGATGACTCAGGCTGGAGCCCGGGAGCCCCCGTGGGACTGTTGAGGAATCGCAAGGGGAGCTCCCAAAACGCTCTTCCACAGAACAACGGGCCAACTCCAGGAATTCCCTGCAGCTTGAACTGGGAGATTCTCCCCTAAACTGTCCTCCCCAGCGGCTGGGAGGTGGCTGTGTCCCCCCTCCACCCGTGTCCCTCCCCTCCCTGTCCTCCCCCTGTCGGAAGCCAGGCTTTTATTCAGACCTAGAGCCGCGCACCCCTCCCCTGTCCAGGCCAGGTCAGGATGGTCTCAGTTTCAGGCTGGGGGTGCTGCCGGGCCCTGCACACCTGCAGCTTCCCGGGGACCAGTTCTGCCAAGACGCAAGCCTGGCTTTAAGCCTGTGAACGTCGCCCATCTTTCTCCACGTGGCCTCGCGAGTTAGCAATGGGCCTGGAACGCCCTTCGTTCTTGACCCTCACTCCGATGACGCCCATTCCTCCTGGCCCTGAGACGGGTGACTCAGGGAGGGACCCGGGCAAACTCCAGGCACCCGAGGCCTTTTCTGGCTCTCCTGGCAGGAGGGTCCCCTGTTATAAGGAAGGGCTCATGGCTTGTCCCTGCGGCTATGAACGCCAGGAGGCTTCACCCAGGGAGCCCGAGCAAGTAAGCCAGCCACAGAAGGAGCCAGAAGGCTCGGTGGTGCTGCATGAGATCAGGGGGTCCCTCCTACCCCGGGGGGGTACCACGTCCTTCCAAGGCCTCGGGGAGGAAGGGAGCAGCTTCCCCAGGTAGGACGGGCGTCCTTGGGGGCACTGAGCAGGAGGGCGAGAGCCCGCTCCCCAGGAGCGAGCCCGGGCAGGGCAGGGCAGGGCAGGCAGAGAGGGCACTGGAGAGGCTTCCCTGAGGAAGAGGAAGCCCAGCGAGCAGCTTGCCTGCCCACTCTCCCTGCGCCCTGGGAAAAGAGGCCTCCTGCCCGAGGCCCTTGTAACCTGGCGTTGTAAACACGCAGGACGCCCCAGCAGCCGCTCTCCACCTCGTCTCGTGCGGGGCCCCCAGGACTGGGCTCGGGACGGAGGAACGAGGAACGGAGCACCGAGGGGGCAGGGTGGCCCTGCGGGGCCGGGAGCTGGGAGGCAAGCCCTTCCCACGCCTCAGGCGTACAAAACATCATCCCCGGACAGATCCCAGACCGCAGCTCCTCAGCCCCCGAGGGGCCTGGCAATCAGGCTGCTTCCGAAAGGGCTGCGACTGTTCCAAAGGCAGGAGACGTGAGGGTGGACGGGGTCGGCCGCACCGAGGGCCCGGCGCGCACCCCAGCGGAGGGACACTCGAGCCGCATTTGAATGAGTCAATGACTGGGAGGTCTGGGGGAAACAGGAGGCAGGCTACACGGGCATCAGTGGCCGTGGGGACCCCTGCCCGTCAGAGTGAGGCGGAGTGAGGCGAGCCCGGCCCTGGAGGGAGGGGGCAGCCGGGTCTGGGTGAGGAGGGGGCCTGGGTGTGCCTGGGGGACAGCAGGTGTCTGTGTTGTGGCACGGACTGGAGGGGAAGGGGCTCTGGCAGGGAAGGGCCGAGCCGGAGGGTAAGCCCCGGGTGGGTGCACACGCCACCCCCTCCACAGCTGTGGTCTGGGTCACAGGGGCCCCCGGAGGAGCTCTGCGTCTGCAGCCCTGCTCCCTCCTGCCCCCACCCCTCCCTGAGAGAGTGCTCCAGCCCCCCACCCCGAAATGCCTCTGAACTGGGCATGGACCAGGGCCATGGCAAGGCTGTGCAGAAGGTGGACGTAAAGGCAACGTCCCCAGGGTCCCAAAAAAGCCAGGGGACTCAGGGTAAAGGGCCCATGAGGCTAGGAGGGACCCCAGCAGAGACCACACTTCCGTCCCCCGCCCCAGAGCATCACACCGCCACGGCCCCCGCTCCCATCGCCCACCGGGCTCACAGCTCAGGACCCGCCACCGCAGCCTCCGCCCCCCAAGAAAGCTGGGCTGTTGCTTGATGAAGTAGAATAAATTTAATCTGTAACTATGAAAGGTCTAGGTTAGTGGCAGTTACGGACGCCCGGAGACGGGGCAGGACCCGTGCCCTGCAGGCGTCCCTGGGGACACGGAGGCTCCGCTCAGCTCACAGAGGTGCCTGGCAGGAGGTTAGCTTTGCGCTCAGCTTCGAGGCAGTACTTCTCGGGAAGGCCAGTGGCTCTGCGGGGGACACAGGGCGGGTGTGCCGGGGCCGCAGGAGGCAGGCCCCGGGGCGGGGTTGACAGAACCTGGGGGCCTGCACCCCCGCCCCTGCTCCCATGACCCACCCCCCAAACACATGGCCCTCGAGGCTCTAGCCCGCTGCGTCGGCGTCCCCCCGGCCCCGGAGCCTCGAGCCGAGCCCCGTTCCAGAGGAAGGGCCCCCCAGAGCACCTGTCACCCCGCCGCCCCCCCCGACTCCCGTGCCCCTCGGCCCCGGGGAGAGGAGGGGGGCCCCAGGGACCACAGCTCACCTCAACTCCCCCATCTTCTTCTTCTTGATGTCGTCGATGCGCTCGCGCCGCTTCTGGGCCTCGTCCTCCAGGCGCCGGCCCTCCTCGAACGTGGCCACGCGGTCCTGCAGCTGCTTCTGCTGGTTCTCGCGCACCTGGCGCCGGAGCTCGTCGGCGTGTCGCAGGCGCCCCGCGGCCCTGGCCGCCGCCTCCAGCCGCTCGCTCTCCATCTGCTCCCGCTGGGCCCTGCACGACGACCTGGTCGCTGAGTGGCCTGGGCTCCGAGGGAGCCTTCTGGAAGGGCCTGGCCAGGGGTCGAGCTTCCGAGACCACGGCCCTGCACACTGGCGCTCTCTTGCCTCGGGGCGAGCCAGCCCCTCCTCAGCCAGGCGGGGCGCCAGGCCACGGGACCCTACGGCCGTGCTCCGAAGGGCCCCCCGTTGCTTTCATGCTCTTCTGTCACTGTTTGGAGACTTTTTGAACAAGGGGACCCCCTGGTGTGCTCAGGGTTTCACTTTTCCAGCTCCTCTCTCTGGCAACCGTGTGCTCTCCAGCTGGTCCTAAGATATCCTTCTCTCTCTCCCTTCCGCCCTCCCCACGATGACCAGCGATGACACCGACAAAGCCGCGAAGGGGCGGCCCAGATCGAGCCGCGCTGGGGTCGGACACGCCGGCTCCCCTCCTTGCTGGGAGGAAGAGGGGGCCCCGGGACCCCTTAGTGCTCCGGCTCCCCCAGCTCCCCAGACTCCTCACAGGAACTTCTTGACCAGGGGATTTTCACGCGCCCCAACATCCTGGAGAAAGCGGCCAATGGGGCCAAAACCGGCTGCAAAAATCCCCGAATGAACCGTATTCACATCTCAGGGGAAACGCTGAGCTCGGCCACCCTGAGCTATCATCTTAGTTCTTTCTCGACATCACCCAAAGCGAAAACAACGTGTAGGATCATCTTGGGCAGGGATTTCCCACCTGTTCCCTGCCCTGCGGTCGCTGGTACCCCACAAACCTCCCCAAACACTGTCACTTACTTCCCTCTCGCCAGCGTTGTCCCAGCCCCGTGAAACGCGGGCACCTTCTCAACTCCCGGTACCTCCTGCAGGGCTGCGGCCACCTCCCAGCACTGCACCTGCCGCAGCCCCCCCCCCCCCCNTCTGCCAGGGACACCTGCCGACTTCCTCACCCCTCTCCGTTTGGACTCCAAACCCCACCCGCTCAGACGCCTCCGCGATAGCAGGAAGCCCCCCCACCCTTCTCCTTGCCCTTGTATTTTTCTATATAGAAAATGGTGTCCATTGTTTCACGTCGGACTAAACAGGTTGGAAACAGAAGCCGGCGTGTGACACTCGGCAGCCCCTGGGCTGGCAGGCAGTTGGAAATCTGAATAGGGAAAAGCCTGGTTGCTTCATGGGATTAGGGCCGTGACCTGGCAGCCCGGCTGCCTTACAGTGACTGGGAGCTTCCAAAACCTGCGGCGGCCCTGGGCCTCACCCCAGACCAGTTACATCAGAATCTGCAGAGGTGGAGCCCGGGCCACGGGACTTTATGAGAGCTGCCGGGCGTTTCCAAGAGCCACCAGGTAGGGTAGGTCAGCTCTCCCTGCTTAGTCAGTGGGCTGCCAGGCAAAGGCATCCCTCTCTCCAGAAGCAGGAAGCACACAGAGAGGCCATCTACAAGGTCATGCTTTCGAAGGATGAAAAGTTGGGCTGCTGGCTACGGCACAGATGCTCTGAGCGCTGGTGGTCAGTGGCCCCGGAGACACCAGGCCTAGATGCTAACCTAGAGCATCAGGTGAAGTGGGACATCTCCAAAGGGCGGGTCTCACTTTAATAACCGGCTGGTGCATATGCTTTGGGCAAACCAAGCAAAGAAGGGACAAATGGGTCACTGGCAAGAGTAGGACCCTTAATTCCTTGTCATTAATATTTATTAGTGCCTGCTAAAGGCAACATGGATGTCCAAGAGCATACAGGCTGGTGAGGGCAGACATCTGAAAGGTAGTCTGGAGCCCAGAGGCCGAATCTGTGGGGCCGTAAAGGAAGCTGCCTCCTTCAGCAGGTTTCCAGAGACCAAGGCACAACCCTTGAGGGCAGGGAAACCTACAGAGCCAAAGGGCACCGCAGCTAGAAGGGACAGGCCGGGGGCCCACAGTCCAATAAAAGACCAGGAACCTGGCTCTGGCAAGGACGGAGATTCCTACCGGTCTGCTCTGCCTCTGGCTGGGGGCCCTGGGTGGAGTGGGGGGAGGGGCAGGGCTGGTCTGGCATGCAAGTATCTGGGGCAGTGCCAAGGACTGAGAGCAGGTAGACCAGAAAGCTGAGCTGCACCATGCCATTTCCACTCACCTGAGCATAATTTCTGTAATTTTATATCCACACCCCCCATTCCAATTTTGTTTGTTCTCTTTGAAAGCTCCTGATCTTACAGATTCTGAACCAGAGCAAGAAAGGACTCATTCCCAGTTGGTCCAGAGCAGTGCCCGGGGAACACCCAGGGGCCGAGTCTGGCGGTGGCAGATGTGACTGATAGACGCCAGAGCAGCTGTGGCTGCTGGCCGCTCCGGGGGTGGACGCGGGGTGGGGAAAATGACAGATGTGAACACCTCACTTCCACATATGGGTGGGGATTATCACTGAGCCAAAAGAGAACAAAAATAAAAGGATGAAGAGCTGGCAAGGCAGGCCAGATGGATAAATACAGGTGGGGTCCGTCCAAATATGAGTCTTCCACATCCTCCCACGTGAATGGGCAAGGACAGCCTTTTGTTCACCTCTAATATCTCCCAGAGCATCCGACAGAGAGTGTTGAATTTATGTGCTTAGTACATATTTTTCAAATGAATGGCAAAGACCCCAGCCCCCAACACGGGCTCTTCTCCAGTGACCCACAACCTTGGTGTTGAAAGTTCTTTCTGTCCCTCCTCAACATCCCGGCTGCAGCTTCATCCCTAACTTGCAGGGGGACATGGAAGCAGGGGAGGGCAGAGGGACCAGATACATACTTTTACTCATACCTTTAATCCTCCAGGACAAACGATCCCCAAAATACCCAATTCCTTAGATACATCCAGGTGCTATTTTCCAAATCCCTAATCAGAAAATTCTTGGCTCTCAATTTTTGTCTTTGCACATTTCAACTATTCATCTCATTGGAATGACTCCACCACCCCAGGCAAAATGAATGCACATCCATCTGTGGACATGCCAGCAAGGTCCTCTCCACCCAGTAGGGGCCATCCCTGCCACAGTACAAGGAGAGGAAGCCAAGGCGCCCAGCCCCACCTACCGAAGAATCCTCTCGAACTCCTCCCGGTCCCGTTGCACCTGAATGGCCAGACTGTGCTCCTTGAAAGCCACCTGCTCCAGCCGGCTTTTGCGCAGTTTGGCCTCTGTCTCCATCTTCTTCTGTGCGTTTTCCTTTTCCTTTCTGCGCCACTCCCTGTCTGCAACCTCCTGGTTGCGTTTGGCCCGCAAGGCGTCCTGGGAAAGGAGAGGGTGGGGAGACCCGCGAGGGTGCAAATGGACCTCGGAACTGATTGGGCACCTTAGGAAGACCCCAACTGCAAGCTCTGACACAGCCTGCTTTGAGGAGAGCTGTGAATTTCCCTGGCAGCAAGGTGGAGTACAAGGTAGAGTATAGAGCAAGGTGGAGTACAAGGTAGAGTACCAAGCAAGGTAGAGTATAGAGCAAGGTGGAGTACAAGGTAGAGTATAGAGCAAGGTGGAGTACAAGGTAGAGTACCAAGCAAGGTAGAGTACAGAGCAAGGTAGAGTATAGCACAAGGTAGAATATAAGGTAGAGTACAGAACAAGGTAGAGTACAGAGCAAGGTAGAGTATAGCACAAGGTAGAATACAAGGTAGAGTACAGAACAAGGTAGAGTACAGAGCAAGGTAGAGTATAGCACAAGGTAGAATACAAGGTAGAGTACAGAACAAGGTAGAGTACAGAGCAAGGTAGAGAACAAGGTAGAGTACAGAGCAAGGTGTAGTACAAGGTAGAGTACAGAGCAAAGTAGAGTACAAGGTAGAGTACATGGACTCATAGAATTTTCTGGTCAGAAGATACCCTGAGGTGTCTTGGCTTGTCCTCCCCCACCACTGATCCAATTCTTTCCCTACACCTCCAACACCTCCAGATGGTCCTGCAGTCACCTCTCATTTTAAAAACTGCTAATGATGGAGATGCCACAGTTCCTCTGGTGACACATTTTGGTGAGAGTTAAGGTCAAAAGTTCTTTATGTAGCAGCCAAAAACTTTCTCTCAAACCTTCAGCACAAAATCCCCTGCCCAGTCCTCGCTGCCACAGGCACTGGGAGCAGCCCACACATTTGCCCTCAGAAGACTCATGTCTAGGTAACCTGTACCCCCTCTGCCGCATCTCTGTCCTTCAGGTCAGTTTTGTGGGCTGTCAAGGGAATAGTTAAGGGGGTTAGGGAGGCCCAAGGAAGCCGAGACTAAGGTACCTGCTCTGCCTGGTAATCCTGGGCCTTCTCCTGCATGGCCCTCAGACGGGTGATCTCCTTCTCTTTCTCCCTCCGTATTCTCTCCTGCTCGGCCTCAAACTCTGCTTCTCGAGCCTGCCAGGAAGAAAAGTTCTCGTAGATCAGCTCCCTTGCCCCAGCCTTGCAGAGAAACGAAGTCCCTGCCACAGTCTGTCCGGTATCTCCCATATCATTCCCTGACTCTTTTTAAAGTAGGGCAAAATAGCTAGCAATGCATGGAAAAAGTCAATTAGCATTGCAATATGCTTCATTGTTTACAAAATGCTTCCTCCTATATGATCCCAGAGGGTCCCTACGATATGTCGTGAGACAGGTTTTATAGATGAGGAAACGGACATTCATACAGATTGAGGGTCCTGCCCAAGATCCTGTAGCTAGTCGACTACCGAAGAGGATTTGAACGCAGGTCTCCCAAGCCCAGCCTTCACGCTCCTTCCACTGCATTGCAGACAATGTCTAAGTGACGAGGCCACTGGGCCACATTTCTACAAGTAACAACTGCGGCACCCTGCCTGTCTTGTAAAGTACAGCAGGTGGAAGTTATCTCATTAGTCCCTGGGCGAATGGCCAACCATGCTTTGGGCAGTCCCACTGCGGTTAGCAGATATGAAAGGAGTGAACCATCAAAGTTAGCTCCCTTTGCCACTTCTCTGAAAGAACAGACATATCCCTACCATCTTCCCAAACCCAGCCTCCAACCACCATTCTTGGGTATCATAAGACTAATGGCTTGAGCTGGGTGGAAATGTGATCCTCCCATAAAGAATGTTCCATAACCACCGTTCTACCTGCCCAGACTCCTGGGCAGCCCAGCGAGTTGCCTGCTTGTGAGCTGTATGTCCAAGCTGGTCTCTGTTCCACCTTGCCCAAGATGGCAGGGCAGGGAACTCTGGAGGCTTCCACAACCAATCTCTGCCCCTAGCTCTAAAGGGGCAACCCCGACTACAAAAACAGAGACCACCATCAGGTGAGAGACAGACTCATGACATACTTGGTACTTATGGTGGACTGTGAGTGTGCCCAAGTGCTCAACCCCTCTGCGATTGACTGGCCTGTCCCGGCTGCTCCCACCAATGTGCGTTCCACATACGAAGACAGGCTCTATTCTCAGAAATCTATGGTTACTCCTCCTCGTTCCAAGTTCCCAGCTCTGCTCAGGGTCCAAGGTGTCTCCAAACAACAGCTCCCAGCAACCTGTCTCCTCACCACCTCATCTCTGACCATGGCCACTATCGACTCTGCTGCAGCCAGCCAGCCTGTTCACCAGCTCCTACACTTGACCGGCTCATCGCACCACCTTCACCCATTCAGGGAAACGGCGGCTGAGCTCTGCACGAAGTCCACGCCATCATTCCGCCCTGGCTCATACTGGACACAGGGGAGCATATCGGGTATTTTGAATCACTCAGTGACAGGGTTTACAAGGGGTCGTAATGGCTTGGCGAGACCCCCAGAGCCCATGCACAGTCCAAGCCCTCGATGAATGCCAGTTGACTGATCGTTCTTCAGCACCAGCCACCCTCGTTCCCATCTTGTGTTCTTGCTCTGTTGCCTGCGTACCCCAGCATCCAACAAGAACGCCAAGGCCCGAACAGAAGCTTTGCTGAGCTTCATTTTCTGTGATTTGCATTCAGAGCATACAGGCATATCAAACACACCTTTTCAGAGCGCACCCATCCCCCTGCCTGTCACCCCTACCAGAGAGAAGTACCATGTGCTCTCTGTCACCACGGAGCCTCGAAACTAGCAGAGGAGGCAGACCCACACGTGAAGAACTGAGTAACCTTCCTGCCGCCTTCAGTCCTTCCTACTCTTTCTCCATAACCCCATAGTCGCTCCATCTAAACTGGGCTTAGAAGCGTTTCTCGCCCTCGTTCCTAACTGCCCCCGATCACTCCGTCACCCGGCCTGGGTCCCGCACCAGTCTCTGCCCTGCGCTGCATCTGTGCTTACGGTTTCCACAGCGGCGGTGGGAGAGGCTCTCGCCTCGGAGTCTAGCCCCCAGGACAGGATGCCCAATAGCAGAATTTTCACAAGAAATTTATGGGGCGGGTGAGTACTGGGGATGTGACTATGTTTTCCATGAGGAATCCACAAAACTTTACTTTCCCCAATATCCCCTTTCATTTTCTCCCCGGCCTGTACCTGACCCTCATTCAACTTCTTTTTTTTTTTTTTAAGATTATTTATTTATTTATTTATTTCACAGAGGGAGAGAGATCACAAGGAGGCAGAGAGGCAGGCAGAGAGGTGGGGGGGGGGGAAGCAGGCTCCCCGCTGAGCAGAGAGCCTGGTGCGGGCCTCGATCCCAGGACGCTGAGATCATGACCTGAGCCGAAAGCGGAGGCTTTAACCCACTGAGCCACCCAGGTGCCCGACCCTCATTCAACTTCTAATCAAAGGTGTTAATGCCCTAATTTGGGGGTCCCTTCTGGTCTAATGAACCAGTGGCCAAGATGAAGGAAGAAGGAGCCAGGCCCTTGCATGAAAGACATGAATTCTGAAACAGACACGTGGTTTCCTGTCGTGAGTCCCCTAAACCTCAGCCTGCCGCTTCCCCCGGCATCAGAAACCTACCATCTTCTTCTTGGTGAACTCCATCACCATCTGGTCCGCCAGCTTCTCCTGAGCCAGCAGCTCTGCCTTCTGTTTCTGGTTTTCGTCATTAATGCGCTTAATTTCAGCTTGCATCTCTAGTTTTTGCTGATGCCTCCGTTCCATGTCCTGCCATCAGAAGGAAGACAGCCTCTGAGGAGAAGGGGACAAGACCCAGAGACACTGGCCCATAAGGACAGAGACCCGAAGGCATGGGCACACCAGCGGGCCAGCTGCCCCGCTAGCCTCGGATAAAACAGCTCTCTCAAGCGTCACCAATGACCCCTCGCAGCCAAATGGCGTCTTCACAGTCTGCACCCACTTGGTTTGGTGGCAGCCCTGACTCAGAGGATTTCTCAGAGGGTTTTTCTACACACTCTCAGGGAAGCGGAGGCTCTTAAAATTCTCCCCGGCATCTCCCGCATGTCGTGCGAAGTCCTACCCGTTGTTCCTAGTCTTTTCTCCTGCCTTCAATTTCCTTCTCCTCTCCAAACCCTAGCTTCTGGTCTCCATTCAACAGTGATGAATGAAATAATAAAGTATTGCCCTAATTGAGTATTTTCTATTCGCTGGGCACTTTATATAGCCTATCTCTGAAACCCAGATACATCCCCAAGCCCTGAAAGGTAGAACCTGTTATCTCTCTCATGTAGATGAGACGATGAGGCCCCAAATTTGCTCGTCCAGGGCCATCCGGCTAACAAAATCCAGTGCCAGGATTTTGAAACCTGGTCTTTCTAAATTAAAGTTCCAATCTTCTCAGGAATGTTGCCCCAACTTCCAGTTCTGTCTTCACTTCTGAATCCCCGCTGCACTTAAGATGGTGTCACACCTCCTGGGATTTGGTTAGGCACTGTCTTGTAGGTCCCCACTCCTTCCTGTGTGCTCATCCTGCCCAGCCAGAGGACGGGGACCATGTCACACTTCCTGTCTTCCCTGGCAACGTGTGTGGCCCGATGGGAGTAAAAGGACAGATACTCGATAAATTAAAACAAGGAAAGGGGAGAACCAACGTGAGTGACATGTGAGAAAAAGGGGGGGAAATGGTAGACACAGAGAAAGACAATGGATGATGGAGGTCAGGGTACCAGCGTGACTCTGAGTGACAAGATCCCTTCTAAGGAAGGGTCCTGAGCCTTTCGAAGCCCCTGAAGATTGGAGCGAGCACATTCTCAGGTCCCAGTGTGGAATCTTTTCTGGCAGCTGGCCTACCTATATCCTCCCACCAATCTCCAACCCTTCCCTTCAAACCCTTCCACCCAGCAACTCCCCCCACACTCTGTTTCCAGCTCCCTCCATTCCTCAAAGGCTATGCCCCACCCTCAACTCCCAGCTGCTCCTCAGGCCAGCTTCGGCCCTGACTCCTCATCGGGAGGCGACTCTGCTGGCTCTCCCCGAGCTTGACTCACAGCCACGTTCAGGCCTCCCGGAGAGCCTTCTGCACCAGATGGGCGCAGCGCTGACGGCCTCCCACCCGGCCCGCGGTGCGTGAGTCATGGCGGCCGGCGTTCCCTCGCTCTCCCCGTGCCTACGTCCTCACCCACCCCACTTTTCCCCACCTGGCCCCGTGGCTCTCCGCTCCTTTTGCCTCTTCTCCCTTTCTTCCTTCCCTTTCTACCCGCTTCCCCCCAGATTGAGGCGGCCATTGGTACCCATGCGTTATTTAGTCCCAGTGACCAGCACAGCTAGAAAACCTGCCAAATACTGATCTAGGACATATATACCATCATGTACTGACTTATTTCTTTGCCTATTTATGTACTTTCCATGCTGTTGTTTTTGTTGGTTCTGCCCCATCATCAAATCACTGGGAAGTGACAACCCAGTCGTCCATTAACGTGGGGGAAGAGGAGAAACATTGAAGAATACATGTCCCACTAGTTAAGTGACATCATGAGGAGATAATCCAACAGATCAGAATGGAGGAAACCCTTCAACCCGACTGGTCTGGGTGCTTCAAAATACCCATGCCAAGAAGGGAAGGAAGGAAGGAAGGAAGGAAGGAAGGAAGGAAGGAAAGAAGGAAGGAAGGAAGGAAGGAAGGAAAGACTCTTCTAGGTCAAAACAGATGAAAGACACTTAGGTGAATACAAGGAGGGAACTTGATTGGATCCTGGTTGGAAAATACTTTTTTGGAACAATTGGGGAAATTTGAATGTGGATTAAGTATTAAATGACATTAGATTCCATTGGATCCCATTTTTTGATGAGGGGATGAGACATCAGTACTGATGACTGGCAAGAGAACATCTCTGATCTTCAGAGATGAGGGCTGAAGCATTTAGTAGCAAAGTCTCAAGATATTTGCAACTCACTATCAAAGAGTTTAACAGTAACAGAATACATATCTGTCCCAAAAGGAAACAAGCAATGAAGGCAAATTCACAATCGTGAAGTCTAGGTGAAGCATGGGTGGGTGTGATACAATTCTTTCAACTCTGTGTGTATAAAAATTTTCAAAGGTAAAAAACTGAGGGGGATAAAAAGAATAAACACCCCAAAGCCTCGCCTGGTCCCCTACTGTGCAAGGGACCCTTGTGTATTGCAACAGACGGGGCAGGCAAACAGAAGAGGGTTTCTTCAAGTCTACTTGGTTTGAGCAGGTATGTCATCATGTCTTTTGCAATGGATATGCCTACTAATTTTATCTAGACTAATGGGGGAAAAAGGTTTGGCTCCTCCGCACAATTAACCACACTCGGATGCTGCGTACTTGCCTTGAGGGAAAAGCGCGGAGCCTGAGCCTAGGACAGAGCTAAGACATCAGCAAAGTGTACCACATCCCTAAATAGCGGCAGGAAGACAATAAAACATCCTAATGTTTATTTGTGCAATGCATATAGCTGTATATTTCCTTTGTGTCCATGCCCACGGATGTGTTGATCTCAGACCCCAAGTCCCCGGGAGGCAGGGACAGTATCTGTCCAAGTCCCCACTCACCCCCCAGTATGGCGCCACAGCCAAATGAACGCTCAACACAGCCATAAGGCTGACGGTGATGGTGCTGCAAGGTGGGCATGGGCCTGACAGCAAATCGGTCCACACCCTGACACCCCCAAATCTCAGAGAGCTTTGTCGCCGTGGCTCGTGGAATTTGGCATTCTCTGCCCAGCCTGTTACCCTTAGATCCTCCTCCTGGAGCTGTTCCATGTATTCCAGCATCTGCGCCTTCTCCTGCTCCCGCTGCTCGGCAAGCAGCGACCGCTTCTCCTGGTTCTTTTCCATCTGTTCCACAATGTGCCGTCTTCCTCTAGGAGCGAACGGTACCACAGGGGCTTAGAAACCCACGCCCATGTTTCTCTGCTCCAACCTCCACCCAGATAACCCCCAAGACGGGAGGTGTCACAGGGACAGTTGGACAAGCAGCCCCCTACACGTCACTACTCTTCATGAGCCCAGACCGAAGTCCTTCTCAGGTGTCAGTGTCGTGAAGGGGCTGTCCCCTCCTCTTGCAAGCTGCCCTTCTTGAGACTCCCCTTCTTCCTTTGTTCGCCCAAGAAGCCGCCCCACATATTCAGTGCACCTTCTGCCTTTCAGTGTGTCGAGAGCTTCTGAAATCCTACCACCTCCCAAGCCCTCCTGGAACAATCATGGGGAACCAGCTTCCTATGCCAGCTTCACAGACTTAGAAAGCCCGGGACCTCTCCTTCTCCAGTGCTTCTGCTAGCACCTAGTGTGCCCTGTCTCCCACCCACCTCCCACACCCACTTTGTTAGCTGTCTACCACGTGCCATGGTTCTCCCCCGCTGGTGGACAGGGCTGGGTCTGAACAAGCCTCCCCACTCAGCGATGCCCTTGCTCAACAGTAAAAAGCAGAGATTGTAGACCAGAGTCTACAATCAGTGCTATTGCCAGTGACTCCCTAGGTGTTGTTGGGATGACAATAAACTTGGAAGCATCCAGACCCCATGATGTATGAGTAAAGGCTGGGAGAGTGAGAGAAGACACGGGTTAGGGTAAGAATCAAGAGGAAGGACGATGAGATTCCCGTTCAGGTGGAGCACTTGAATGGCTTCATGACTCCAGATGAAATACACAAGAGGAATGAGTAAAAGAGTTACATGGCAGCAGGCTGAGGCTCAGTATAAGGACCAGCTCAGATCATTAGAGTGGCCTAATGGGGCAGAAATTTTTCTTTAATTGGAGCTCTTTATGCAGAAGATGAAGAGCCACTTAGCCATTAAATCCACATTTATGGGAGCCTACTACAGTCGAGCAGGTACCTACTGAAGTACAGAGATGAATGGTTCAAGAGCACAGAACCGGAGGGGGAGAGAGCAGAGCCGGTCAGGGTGGTTCAAGGTTAACTCTCGCATTATATGGTTGATGTTCTAGATCCGGGACACTGTGATTCTATAGTTTACCTGTTCTGGTAAATCTACTTGTCCTTCCGGTAAATAAGTTACCTGCTCCGGAAAACTTACTTGTCCTTTTCTGCAAAAGGTCGGGGACGGAACGTGTCCCTCTGACACGTGTAAAGCACCTGCTACAGGCCAAGCGCTCTGCTAGGTCCAAGAGCTACAGAAATGAACTAAGACAGGATCCTCCACAAGCTCGCAGTCCAGTGAGAGCCAGAGAGCCCCAGGGCAAGGAGCCACGAGGTGGGGCACAGGCAAGGGAGCCCCCGAGCCCGCCCGCTGCAGGGGCAGAGCTTTCCGGGGGGGGGGGTGACAGCGAAGCCACGTACTAAGAGGAAGCATTTTCCAGGGGAAAAGGAAAGAGAAGGGCATTCAAAGCAGAAGGAACAACCAAAGCATAAACCGTGAGGAGTCCCGGCGTGCCAGGGGACAGGAAAACGCAGAGGGGATGGCAGGGAAAGGCGGGAAAGGAGGCTGCATTGGGGCCAGATGGTGAAGCACCAGTTAGGATTTTAGGAATCAGCTTTAAGAAGCTCTGCGGTTCTATGAATCCCTTCATAAGGTTTTGAGATCATAATAGATGGTGGTAATGACCATTTCTCTTCTCTTCCCTCTTGACAAGGCTACCGGGACCTAAAGACCCATGAAAATGACAGGGAGGGAGATGCCAAAACCAACCCTTTACCGGATTCTTTCCTCCCTCCTCTTCCTGTCCAGCTCCTCCTGCCTTTGAATGGATTTCTGCCGTTCCACCTCCATCATCTGATCCAGTCGTTTCTCCTCTGCGTCCAGTTCTCTTTGAATCAGCTGCTTCTCCAGGATTTGTGCATCCCGGATGGCATGGCACTTGGCATTAAGGATGATCTGGGGGGGGGGTGACACAGGGGCACCACGTCTAGGCACAAAGATGTGGAGGGATGCCCCACGGGGTGTGGAAGCTGGAGGGGGAAATGGGAGCAGGGTACTACTGAGTGTGCTAGACACGCGTACAGCCATGCACAAGCCCGGGAGAGCAAGGGCGTTCTTTTGCTCCCCTTCCCTGAGTACAGCTCTCCGAGAACCCTTACTGGGCTCCTGCAAAGTGCTAGTCTATGCAAGGAGAAGCCACAGTAGTACCTTCAGGGCATTGGTCTTCATATTTTGGGGGACACGGACCACTCTTTGTGAATATGAGGAAAGCAATGGGCTTGGTCCTCCTTAAGTTTCACTTATACACATACACATAAAATTTCCATAAAGCTTCCGAGGTTCAAGGTCTCCCCTGGGGACCCATGAGCCCCAACATTAGACCCTCTGCTCTACTTCTCAGGGAAACTAAACTGACACGTCAGGGGACAGCCATCTATAAGAACGACCAAGTGAAAGCGCAGGAAAATAAAAGTAGGTGTGACGACCGATGAGTCTGGGACAGAAGGTGCAGATGACGGGGTTGGGAGCCAGTGGTGTTGATTTGCTTGGGAAGCGAACCACATGCAAATGAGAAACAAAATATCCACCCCAGCCTCTGGTCTTCATGCTCTCGGCCGAAGGAAGGACCCTGGGGTCCTCAGGAGAAACCAGTTTCCCGGGGCCTCCAAGTGCGACCACAACTGAGCCCGCGGGAGAGAAACAGCAGGCAGGTCCCCACGCGGCAAAGCTCAGGTCTCCCCGCCAATCACCCTGCTAAGTAGTTTCACCGCGCTTGTTTGACGCGGGAAGAAAGCGGGGCCCAGGGCGGGTGAGTGACCGGCTGAAGGTCACACAGTGACACGCGGCAAGGCCAGGCCTCCCTTGACCACAGCAACAGCCCCCCTCCGCCAGCCCCTCTCCCGTCGCCCCTCCGTGCCCCAGGTCCATCTGGAGCAGCGGCTGTCAGAGCCCAAGAGGAGGGAGGGGGAGTGGCCGCGAGTCCTTGCAGGGGAGGAGAGGACGTCCGACCTTGCTCATGTCCTTGAGCTCCTCCTCCTGTTCCATGCGCAGCGTGTTGGCCCTCTGCAGGAGGCTCTGGGCCCTCTCCTGGGCCACCTCCTCCAGGTCGCTGAGCTTCTCGGCGTTTCTCCACGCCGTCTCCTTCTGCTTCATGATCTTCTTGCGCTTGGTCACCGCGTCCTACGGGAGACGGTCTGGATCAGAGGGGGACTGCCGGGGGCGCTGGCCCGGCGACCACAGGCCACCCAGTGGGACCCCCACGGTGGCTTCGCCCGTCATGCTAGCAGAACCCACAAGTTCCTCAGCCTGCCTGCCTCCCCTCCGCCAACCCCCAGCTGTTCCCACACCTGGTGTCCACTCTAGCACGTCTCCGGTCTCCACGCAGCGCACACTCACGCCTCCTTCCGGGGCCCCCAGACCACAGCGCCCCCCTCCCATCTGCAGAGATCAGGGCTGGGGAGGGCAGCTACCACGATGGCCTCCTTCTCCTTCTTGAAGGCCTGCTCCCTGGCCTCGAGCTCTTCTCTGGTCAGGACGTGGGATGCCGATTTGATGCGCTCAAACTCCTCAGGGCTCATGACGAGGGACTCCCCAGAGGGGTCCTTGGCGGGAACGCTGCCCCAGGGGACGGACAGTCAGTGGGGAGGCGCGGGCAAGCTGTCAGCACGGTGCTGCGGGTGCTCGGCCCTCCGCCCCTCCCTCGTCGCGGCCAGCCTTCCACGGTGCCAGCCCCACGCGAGAGAGACCCCCCGCTGCACCGCTGGCCCGCCGGGGAGAAGGGCTCCCAGGTGAGGGATGGGCCAAACAGAGACATTTTAAGGGCGTTTGCTGAAAGACCTAGTGCGCATGTCACCTTCTCTGTGCACCCATCAGAGACCCTTCCCCCATGAGCACACGAGCCAATCCCCCCCCGCCCCCGGCCAGGCCGAGAGTGACCTCCTCGGAGGCCACTGCGCTCTGCTCTCACGGACGGGGCCGTGTCCCCCACGCCCAGCACGGCCCGTGAGCGGGACCCCACGCTCCCCCAGGACGCAGCTCCCCCGCGCCGCGCTGGGCCCGGAGGGAGAGCTCCGAACCACGCTGGTGAGCTGGACTTAAAAAATAGCTTATTCCTCAAGGATGACATAGAAAGGGCAGGGGGGACGCCGGCCACGTTTGAAACGGATGCTGTGAGAAACCCAAGCATCCCTGTCCATCCGACCCAGAGAGAAGCTTTGAACCCTAAATATTAATTAAAATCTCTGATCAACAACAGTCAGAGGCATGTCTGGGGACCTCTCCTCCTAGCCGCCCAGCACACTCAACAAACCAATAGCTAATTATAATGATTACAAACAAACGAAGGACACCGGAGGTGGAGGCGGCGAGAGCAGCAGGGGCCGGGCACGAAGCTGCTTCTGGGTGAGGCCGTTTAACCGGGACATGGCAGCGAGACGCAGCCGGTCTGAGGCAGGAAGTGAGACCTCATCTCGTAAAACGTGTGTGTGTGTGTGTGTGTGTGTGTGTGTGTGTGTGTGTGTGTGTGTGTGTGTGTGTCGGGGGGCAGAGTCCGGGAGGAGGGCTGAATGAGTGAGGGGATCCGGGCTCGGCTCGGGGCCTGGAATGCCCAGGACGGATCCCACGCTCGCAGGCTAGACCACTGCAAGGAGGACCCCTTCCTTCGCCCCGCAAGCAGCCGCAGGAGGGCGGACCATGAATGGCCACTGGCCGCCAGGGCTGACCAGACGGCGCTCCGTGTCCCTGGGCTCGTGACCCAGGCGGCACTTCCTGGGAGCTCAAGTTCTCCGCGGGTGGACCCAGCCTTGGGGGGACGGTTTCCAAGCGCCAGCTAACCAACCCCCCACCAACCCGCCCCCAGCGACAGCTCAGTTCCCTTCGCTGAGCTACCAGCCTGACGCACAGGGGTGCCGGGCAGGGAGGCAGCTCTGGTCAGAAAGCCATGCTGAGCCAATCCCAAAGGGACCCAAAAGTCCTGGGGCAATTCCCTCCTCTGGCCTCAGAGCCTGGGAAGAAGCCAGGGGGCCGATTAGCATCTGCTCAGTCTCCCTTTACTTCAGATTCTTGGTGCAGCCAGAAGGAGTTGACTCATCTGGACCATTTCCCTTTACCAAGAGCATGAGGCGGGGCTCAGAGAGGACCCACCAAGCACGGCCCCTCTTGCAATCCCAAGGGTCCCTCCTACACCCAGGAGTCAGGGGAGAGGAAGAAGCTGGGGAGCAAAGGCAAGAATTGATACAAGAGAGGGAGAAACGAGAGAGGCCAAGAAGCTGAGGAAGGAGAGCCAGGAAGTGAATGGGGGAGATGAATCACACAGAAGCAGGACTGGACTCTCTGAAGGACGCCAGATGGCCCCTCTCCCTGCATAGGTCCTCAGCAGAAGTGCAGGCTGGATGGGGACGCAAGGCACTGCACCCCGGGTACTCACATGAGTTCCCGGACCATGTCCCGAGTGATGAGCTGGATGGTCTCTGGCTTGTTTCCCAAGCGCAGGGCAGTGAGAGTCTTCCAAATGGCAGGCTTGTCTCGGAGGAGCACGATGGGGCTGTCGCTCTGGGCCCGAGGCTGGGGGTCAGGAAGGGCAGCTTAGGAGCTGCTCAGCCCACATCCTGCAGGTCGGTCCCAACTTCTTCAAGGGCAGCCTTCCCCTCTTTCTCCCACCCCACCCAGTGGCAGAGAAGGCTGGCTGGGGCCCAGACCTCCGAGGGTCTGCAGGGCACTGAGAAAGCAGCATACGGCTTTGCCCTTGCATATGGCTGCGTGCGGTCCTACTGACCCGTCCAGTGACCCGTCCGCCTGAGGACAAGGCCTTCCCATGGCTTATGCAAATGGTCCTGGGTGTTTGGGGAGGGGAGTGGCTGGTGTGTGTCCATTCCTGACCTAAAACCATCAGGAATGAAAATCTGGGTTCTCTAATTGCTCCTCCCTCCCTGATTTAGGAAAGAAGAAATAATGATCTCTCTTGGACCAAGTCGTGGTTTGAGATAGTACACTTTGTCACAGACGTGTCCAATCTATGATATTCAGAATTTTTCAGTCTTTCCTTGTGATTAATGGACTCTGGTTCCCCCGGAAAAAATCATATAGAGGAGGTTAGAAATGGCCAAATGGAAGGCGGTGAGAAAGTCAGGGAGTCAGAATGAGCGGAAATACATATTAAACGTATGGGTTTTTTTTTTTCAAAGTATTCCGACTGTGAAGGAGTCAGATAATAAGAAATGAAACCACTTATTTCAGGAAAAATCTGAACACAGGAGAGAATTTCGTTTGTCAAGCATGCAGTGACCATGATCCTGCGTGGAGGCCGGCGGCCTGGGTGGAGGGCCTTCCGGGGCTGAGGCCCCCTGCACAGACCGGCCCCAGGGCGCTGCTGCCACCTGCTGTCCATGTGCTTCCAAGAGGCCGCCACTCGGGCGCGGCACAGACCGCTTCTGCCCCCTACTGCCAGCCAAGAGGCTCCGGACTCCGCCAGCAAGCAGGCGGAAGGGCCGGGAACAGACACTTCAGTGGCTGCTCCTCCCTGCTCGGCGGGGAGCCTGCTCTCGCTCATCTCTCGCTCACTCTCAAATAAATACATAAAATCTTTAAAATATGTAAGGGGAAAAATGGAGAAACATGCCCACCTTGAGCCCTCTGGAAAGTGCTGTTTGTTTGTTTGTTTGTTTAAAGATGTATTGATTTACTTGAGAGAGAGAGCGAGCACGCACCCAGGAGTGGAGGGAGGGCAGAGGCAGAGGAAGGATCCCCAGGCAGACGCCCCGCGGATCACAGGTCACACCACCCAGCTGGAGGTGGGGGCGGCGGGCTCGATCTCACACCCTGGAAACCAGACCAGAGCCGAAACCAGGAGTCAGATGCTCGGGCAGTGGAGGCACCCAGATGCCCCTGGAGAGTCTTTTGGGCGCACGGCGAGGACAGCGAGGAGCACAGACATCCGCTGGCCTCCCGCCACCTGCCGCGGCAGAGGCGAACTCGCCAGCGCTCGCACAGCTCCTGGCATCGTTCCCGTCCTCTGCTCGGTCCCTCGGTCTCTGTCTCTCGCTGCCCTCTCTCCCTCTGTCCCATTCTCCTTCTGTCCTTGCCGCTCTTCCTTCTCCCCTGCTCCACCTCCCGTGCACCCAGAATGTTCCAGGCCTAAGTAGCTCCTCTCCATACGGAAGAAGCTGTCGCTGGCCTTTCAGCAGAACGACACCTGCACATGAACACCTGCTCGGGGTTTCCCAGAGCTAATGAACCCTGCTACTGGAACAACTGGGAGAGGAGGATCCGTGGTTTCCTCTAATGCTGTTCTCGGATGGAGGGGCCGTCCGCAGCTCCGGGTCTGCGAGCTCCATCCGTGGCCCTTGCACGTCTTCCTCCCGGGACACTCGCTGGGCAGTGACCCGCTCTCTGCAGCACAGCCTCCCTGGACATCATCACAGATTTTAAGTGCAGGGCAGATGTGAAGATTGCAGGGGTGGAGGGAGCCAGGTGCCCCTGTTCACAGGGGTCCCCTTAGGTGCCAGGGTCCTGCTGCTCAGGTCTCCCTCTGACAGTCACCCGGGGGAGGCGACGGCTGGCCCAGGGCTGGCTGCATCCTGAGCCCCACCAGTCCAGGTCCCTGCCTCCAGGGGCCAGCTGCCGGGAGGGGCTGGGTGACCATTACCTTGACCCCTCCGAAGAGGCTCTCTTCCACCTCGGAGCTCACAGCTTTGGTCCGATAGTGAGTCCTATTCCTTGACCTGTTGGAAGTGCTGGAAGCGGAGCTCGGGACGCCAGCGGTGCTCAGCGGCTGCGGGGAGAGGCAGACAGTCGGGCTCATCAGGGCCGAGGGGCCGGCTCGACCCTGGGCGAGGTAAGCACTTGGCCAGCCCGTGCAGGGGAGAAGCGGCCGGGCCTGGGCGGGGACCACTGAGGGAAAGCGGCGGGGAGACCCTGAAATGTCGGAGCCTGGGCACAGGGCCTCGGCTTCACCAACCGGATCCCCGGGGACCGGAGACGGAGGGGGGCTGGTGGCACCTGGAGGGCCCCGAGGAGCGCAGGCGGAGGCAGCCGGAGCCAGCGCCTGGGGCCGTGCCGATAAGGCCGCGCAGCAGCACCCCACAAAGCTGCCAGCGCTGGGCGGGCCTGGTGCACCCAGCGGCCTTGCCAGACCCGGTTTGGGCTGTGATTTTGGTCCCGGTTCCAGCTGCAGGGCCTCCCTTTGTCCCCATTCTCTAAGCACAGTTTACCAGCCGGGGAGCTCTCCAAAATCCCCTCCCTGGATGCCCTCATGCTGGAATCCGAGCTCTGGCTGTTTCTGCAGCTAACAGCGCGAGGACAACCTCCACTCCCAAAGCCCAGCTTAGCCCGGAGAGGAGTCTGTCTCCGGCAGCTCCAGCCTTGCTCTCGAGCTGATCCCAGTCTCCCTTTGGAGGAGCCGTCCTGTCCCCCGGTCTCTAAGCTGGGATAGTTCAGCAGCACGAGCTACCCACTCTGGGTCTCCAAGCCTGGGAAGCAGCAGCCGTCAAGGGGGCAAGGGAGATGGGGAGACAGACCCTGTCGTTCCAGGTCACTAAGTCCTGGACAGCGTGTCTCCAAAGCTTCTCCTGGCACCTGTTCCACCAGCATCCAGTCTTCCCGCTAAACCAGGAGATCCTTCCCAGCTGAGCGCTGCTGCGCCCGCCCTGCCCTTCTGCCTCCCCAGCCAGCAAGAGGCTGATGGTGGGGGCCTCCCTCTAGAGCCTCAGGCAGCCCCGATACAGCAGAGCAGGAAAGCTTGGATTTATTAAAAGGTAAATATAGCAGCCCCGAGGACGCCTAATAACAGACTCGGAAGGGTTATTATATGGTTACTGGTGAGCCACTGCTCCCCTTTCCACCAAAAATAGAATCAGAGGAAAGGAATAGACCCTGCAGTAGGTGGGACTGAGGGAAAGCATTAGGAGGGAAGAGGTGGAAGACACCGGACCAGCAGGGACGGTGTGAGTTCTGCCTCTAAGTAAGGAAAAAGCCGTGGTGCCCGGCACACCAGAGGAGCTCGTCACGCATTTGATGACGCACGAATGAACGAACCCAAGCAAGGTGACCCCTCGAGGGCCGTGGGCCAGCTTGAGGCGGAAGCTTCCCCAGAACATGCCTGACTCCAGGGCCCTCCCGACTCCACATTTTCCACATCGCTGCGGAAAATAACGTAGTGACAGCTTCGGAAGACAGATGGAAAGTATTATTCTTGTTTTTGCATGTGGTCCTGTTTCTTTTCAAGGGCTCCTGCCGGTTTGCCCTTTGCTCGGCTGTCCACCAGGCGACAGGCTCCTCCGGGCTGAGACCCAGTCACCTCTTTCCTGCGCCCTTGGCACCCAGGCCAAGAGGAAGCCACTCGAGAGACGGTCCCCTGCCGGAGCCTAGAAGTCCGAACACAGGAAGGGGAAGAGATGACCCCAGAGAAGTGGCCGCTGGGCAGGGCGGAGGGAAGCACTGTGCTCTCTAGGGTTGGGTGGCTGGAAAACCTCACTGGGGAAATGCTGACTTTGAAGCCACAAGCCACGCACCATGGTCAGGACGGCCACTTTGGCCAAGAGCAACAAGAAGGATTAGGGAGGTCACTGTGTAACAGCACTCGAAAAAAATGAAGAACCAAGCAGAAACGGAAAGTTAGATCCCTCCAGGCCAGAGACAGTAGCCAAAAGGTTCTTTCAGGAAGTGAAGGGCTGCCGTGACTTCTTGTATGACCAAACAAATGTCTCCGAGAGGGTGAGCAGGGCCCAGAGACAAGCCCGTCGAGTTCCCGGTTCCACGGGCAAAGATGAGGACAGGGGACAGATAGACGCCAGCCCTGCTTTGATGTTCTCATCTTGCTGATCCAGCTGACTCTCTCTCTTCTAACGCCCTCCCCCTCCAGGACCACAGGAATTTGGCCGCTGCTAGGAATGTGGGGAGAGACTCCGATGCCAAAAGATTAGCTGGTCAATCGGATGATTTTCACTCTGTCATTGACAATCTCCATAATATATTCAGTTTTGAAGAAAGCAGATGAGAAGACCTTGCGAAATGTACTTCCTGCGAAATGTCTCTGAAGAGTGCGTATTAAAAGAATGTTCACAAAAAAATGTTGAACAGAAATTTGGGGTGAGCATTACTACCTTCAGATGGTTCCCGGAGTGAATAATTTTCTGGCATGGAGTCGGGAACTATTTTTATAGGTAACACACTATTTATTTGAAAACAAAACTTGGCCGTGGGGCTCGTGCCTGACTCTGAACACAGAAGGGTGCAGCCCTTAGAAACTGCAGAATCGTACGTCCCCGATCCCGTACGTTCGGCTCAAATCCGGCGAGGAGGGGCCGGTACAGGTGGTGCAGACAGCTGGTGAGTTTCCCTGACGTAACCGTAACACCTGTGTCGAACAAAGACCTTTCGCGACCTTCCCTGAACGCCCTCCTCGCCCTGCCCTCCAGTTCTCCTTCTGCATACAGGTTCCTCAGGGGCCAGCAAAGGCAAACTTCCAGCTCCCAGCCCGATTCTATTTCCCTTTCCGTGGGCTTCTGTTACCCAGAAGGTGAGGGGGCCCCAACCTGTCCCCTGTCTTTTACTGAGAGATCCACTCAGGCCCCCTCTTTCCTCAATGGGAGACCAGGTTGGCATCCTACTCAGTCCTGAGGTCCCAACCCTCCTTCTGGAAGATGGGGTTATTCATTCATTGTTTTTGTAAGAGTCCTGGGAATGTGCCTCATTGTGAGCCCCTGCCTTCCTCACAGCCACCAGCACCTCTCCCCACGCCCCCAAACACTCTCCAAAGCTAGTCACACACACACACACACACACACACACACACACACACACACACACACACACAGACGGCCTGTCAGAAAGGCGGAGACCACTAACTCGACCCACTGCTTCTCCAAGGTGCCTGCGGGCCCAGTCCTGTCCAAGGATCTCAGAAGTCCTCAGACAGCAGGCCGACCCCTGCCTACAGTGCCCTGTGGGAGGGGAAGTCCGATCTGCTAAATCCCACAAGTCTGGCCTACGTGCAACGCACTGATTAATTTGGACTGGAAAACAGGAATTGTTTTAAGCTGGAGAGAAAAGAAGTAACAGTTACTGTGTGCCCGTAGATGCCAGCCAGGATGCCCAAGGTGATGCTAGGTCGTCCCAGATACACAGACTCACACCCTGGGCTTACAAAGCACTGAGGAGAGCCTGGAATAACTATGTGTGATAAAACGGATCCGTGAACGGGGACCCCCACGGCCACTCCACAAGGAGTCCTCAGAAATTGGGAGCTGCTCTTGGTTGGAGACTTGTTTATGTATAATGAACAAAGTTCTTCTGAAATCCCTACCTGGGGACCTGAATTGGAACCACGGAGCCTAGCGAAGCAGCCTGACCTATGGGCATGAAAGGTGTCCACAGAATACCCGCGGCGCCATCTCTGCCCCCTGGTGTACCCCAGAAGTTATAATATTATTTCCCACACGCCGAGGCTCCAGTGCCTATCCTCTGTCCCACTCCTTTATCCCTCAGGGACCAACACAGTCCTTACTGGAAACCAGACACCTCTTCACAGCTTCTCCCAGGCCTGGTGCCCTTGTCAACCTCACCACTCTGGGGCCCTTCCCACCCCAGGGAACCCCAGGCCTGCCAGAGTGGACCTGATCCCTCCCCCGGGCCTTTCAAACCTGGTACCTACCCACCCGTTCATTCACAAGTACTTGTTGAGCCCTAGTGAGGGAACCAAGGCCCCGCCAACAGAAGAGAAACCCGAGGGTCAGGGACCTTAGGGGACTTATGCGTTGTCACTCTGCCAGCAGGGCCAAGCAGGTCCCAGAACAGGGCCCGGCATGTGGCCCCCTCACCCGTGCTTGTCCCACATCACCGCCCACTGTCCCCAGCCCGTGGAGGCCTAGCCTGATGGAGAGGGAAGAGGAGGCCCCTTTGTCCGCAACTCCCGCGCTAGCACCCCTCCACGTTTTCAATCCCTACCGACCCCACCCCTAATTCCCCCCGTGGACCCTCCTCGGGACTTCCCTCGCTTCTTCTAGGGCTGTCCTCTTCGCCCCTGGGCCCTCCTGACCCCAGACCCTGACTCGCCTCTGCCCTCCCCAGCTCCCCGCTCTCCCCGCTCAGAACCCCAGCCCAGTGCAGGACACAGGAGGCCCCCCTCCGTGGTCCTCCCGGGACCTCACCATCTCTGCCGCACGCCCTGGCTCTGCGCCTCCGCCGCCTCTGCCGCCCGCACCGCGGGCCGGGGCGCTGGATGTTGATGCGTCACCATAGCAACAAGGGGGCGCGCGAGCGAGCGCCGCGGCCCCGCCCCCGGGCCCGCCCCTCGGCTCCTGCGGACCCACGCGGCGTCCAGCGATTTCAGGGACCCGAACCCCTGCCTCGACTGGGAACCGCGCCCCCGAGAGACTGAGCCCCGCATCGCGCCCGGTTCTCCACTCTGGCTCGCCTGGGCCGTGGGGTCGGAACCCGAACCCTCAAGGGCCTGGCACGGGCCCAGGACGGCCAGCTGCGGGCACTCCTGCAAGAGCCGGGCCCGGGGACACCCCCTGGCTACCATGGTTCCTGCTGCCCCAGGGCCGCCCAGGAGGTGCCAGCCAAGCCTGGATCCGAGGGGACCAGTTTCACAGCAGGAGAGAGTCTGGTTAGACCACAGGAAGAACTTCCGCCTCGAGGACGTGTGGGCGGCTTCGGGAGCAGGTCCTCAGCCCCGCAGCTCGCTCACCTGGGAGGCCCTACACTCTCGGAACGGAAATCTACGAATCTGGCCGTGGCAAGACCGCCTCCCCGTCTGTACGGACTGTTCCGGAAGAGTTCTTAGGAGTTCTATGATTTCCCCAGTTTGCTCTGGCCCGCACACCTCCCAGGCTGCAGGGATGGAACCGAGCTGACCCCGCGGCCTGCGGGCCCCCAGCCTCCCCAAGCCTCTGCGCTCACCAAGGACGCCCCCCTCCAGGCCTGAGGCGCTGAACTCAGGCCAAAGCACAGCGATGACACTGTGATCCTGTGAACTGCTCTCCCCCTGCGAACCTCGCCCCAGTCCCTCACGGCCCGCCTTTCCCAAGCTCCCTGCAGCTTGACTTTTTGCTTCCAAGCCCCTGGCTGCATCCGGGACCCACTCCGGGCTGGACTGTCTGCAGGGCGCGGGGCACGGGGGCTGCCCACAGCCCCAGGGGAACGGAGGGAGGGAGCCGGGCTCACCTCCAGTTGTTCTTAAAAGGACTTAACTCCAGCAGACCTCACATTCCTTCCCTGGATTTCCCAGCCTTATCTCCTTTGTGATCCTCAAAAGAACACGGGGGGCGGGACAGGGGTGGCAGAGGCCAGCAGTGTGGGAGGTGGGGTCAGAGGGGGAGGCCAGGCAGCCCTGAAGGAGGAGCACAGCCCTCTGGGCTTGGGAGGGAGGGGAGGCCTTTTCCGTTCCTCCCAGCCTCTTCCCAGCAGCGCCCAGAAGGGACGATGATGACGTGAGCAGCCTGCCATGGATCGCCGCTTCCCCTAAGAGTCCCACCGAATCCGCGTGGCCACATCTCTGTCTAATCGCCCCCATCCCCAGAGAGGACTCTGAGGCCAAGAGGGATCACCGTCCAAACCCAAAAGTTGGTATTCTTTTCTCACCCAGGCGGCCTCTCTGAAGGCCAGGTGCAAAGTTGAGGCAGGAAGGGGAAGGGGGACAGAGTGCAGGGTCAGGGAGCCCCCTGACTGGCTTTGTCTGAATTGACCTAGAAGCTCCAAATGCTCTTGGCCTTCAGGCCTCTTTGCTCTGTGTCAGCTTGACCACGTGCTTTGGGGATTTGCAAAAGGAAGTGGAGTTAGGGATTCATTTATTCTGGCTTCCGTGAAACCTGCTTGTGTTGGTTCCCACCACCTCTATAGCTGCGTTACTGCCTCCTGGGCGGCTGTAGGCGAGGCGGCTGTTGGCGAGGCTGACTGCGACACTCGCTCTGTACCCCCACCCCCTCACCCCTGCCCTGCCACCCCACCTGAGGTCGGAACAGGAAAGTACTGGCCACGTTCTCCGAGGGAAGAGGGACTGTGGTGCCCAACACCAAAAGGATTTGCATCGTGGAAGAGAAACAAGGTTTGACATTTTTTAAGAAGCCAGAAGCCGGTGGGTGAATGGATGCTAACCCTCCTGCTGTGTAAAATTATAAGTGGAGATTCTGTTCTTATCACTGCCCTGCCGAAACGGGAGTTCTCTCTGACCAGGAAGAGACCTAGTAATAGGACATAAATAATTATAAACACATTCTACATCTCTCCAGAGAAGAGGCTGCCTCCAGAGGGCCTACACTTACTGACGACTTGTGTTTTTGCAACAGTGATAGACACGGTTTTTCCTTTTTGCATTCTTCTCATAGATCATTTCAAACCCACACGCCCACTTGAACTCTTCTGAGTACAATGAGACAGTCTTTCCATTTAAAAATTGTTCAAGCCTTATGTATTAGTTTTCTACTGCTGCTGTAACAAATTACCACAAATTCAGTTGCTTAAAAGAGCACAGATGTATTATCTCACAGTCCTGGAGTCCCCGCTAGCCTAAAACGAAGGTGTCAGCAGGATTGCTTTCCTTACAAAGGCTCCAGGGTGACTCCTTTATCCAGTCTCTGAGGGCCACCGTGTTCCTTGGCTCATGGCCTCCTTCTTCCATATTTATAGCCGGTAACATTCCACAGCTGAGCAACGCTACACAAGTCACACTGCCTTCTACAGCGGAAAGCCCTCTGATGTTAGGGACTCGTGATTAGGTCGAGCCCACCGGGATAATCCAGGAGAATCTCCCCATTAACTTATTCTTACCTGCAAAGTCCTTCTACCATGTACAGTAAACAAATGTGTAGAGGTTTGGGGGATTAAGGGGTAGATACTGGGAGGAGAGGTGATACGTTACTCCAACTACCCCACCGTGCTAGGTAACACGGACCTTTTAAGGATCTGTCACATATTTTCAAAGGTGTGGGAGAGAAATACAAAAAACAAAATGCAAAAATATTTTTTCAGAAAGTTGATACAACTAGAACATGCCTTTCTAAACTGATCTTGGAAAGCCTCGCTGAATTTAAATCATGCAAGTGAGATTGAATAGATGTGGAACCGTATCAAGAGTACAACCTCTTCGGGGCGCCTGGCGGACTCAGTCGGGAAGGCGTCCAGCTCTTGATCTCGGGGTCGTGAGTTTCAGCCCCATGCTGGGCATAGGGTTGACTTAAAATTTTTTTTAGTTTTTTAAAAAGAGCACATTCTCTTGTTTCGTCAACTTTAAATGTATGTGCTAACAGAAAATTTACTTTAAAATTAATGAGTTTATTCTGTACAAGAAAGGAAACGATCAACAGAATGAAAAGGCAATCTACTTACTGAATGAGAGAAAATAGTTACCAGTCGTGTATGTGATAAGGGCTTAATATCCAAAATATATCAAGAACTCCTACAACTCCACAGCAAAAAGAAAAAGAAAGAGAGAGAGAGAGAGAGAGAGAGAGAGAGAGAGAGAGAGAAAGAGAGAGAAAAGAAAGAAAGAAAAAAGGAAAAAATCCAATTAAAAAATGGGCAGATGTTCTGAGTAGACATTTTTCCAAAGAAGACATAAAAATGGGGGCACCTGGGAGGCTCACTCAGTGAAGTGTCTGCCTTTGGCTCAGGTCATGATCTCAGGGTCCTGGGATTGAGCCCCACATTGGGCTCCCTGCTCAACCGGAAGTCTACTTCTCCCTCTCCCTCTGCCCCTCTCCCCTGCTCATGCTCTGTCTCTGTCTCTCAAATAAATAAATAAGTAAAATCTAAAAAAAAAAAAAAAGACATACAAATGGCCAACAGGTACATGAAAAGGAGCTCAACATCACTGATCATCAGGAAAATGCAAATCAAAACCACGATGAGCTAGCTATCACCTCACACCTGTTAAAATGACTAGTTTCAAAAACACAAAAAGTAACAAGTGTTGGCAAGGGTGTGGGGAAAAGGAAACCCTTGTGCATTGCTGGTGGCAATGTAAATTAGTGCAGCCACTGTGGAAAACAGTGTTCTGCAAAAAACTAGAATGAGAAATGCCATATGATCCAGCAATCAACTTCTGGGTATTTATCCAAAGAAAACAAAAACACTTAGATCAAAAAGATATACATGCTTCTGTGTTCCTTGCAGCATTATTTACAATAGCCAAGCCATGAAAACAACCTAAGTGTCCACTAATGAATGAATAAATGAATGAATACAGAAATTGTAATATATATATATCATATATATAATGTAATACTATTTTATCCATAATGAAATCTTGCCACTTGTGATAACACGGATGCATCTTGAGGGTATTTCGTTAAGCGAAGTAAGTCAGACAGGGAAAGACAAATGGTATGCTCTCGCTGTTGGGGGAGGTGAGCAAAGACCTGACCACTGGTTGACCTGTGAGCTGGACCCAGGCAATCAGAGGCTCCTCAAACCCAACCTGTCCTTGGAATGTGGGTTCCACTTGGCTTTGCCACTCCCAGAGGCTGCTCCAAGAACACAGCTTTGATAGAACCATGTAGCACTGAGAACACTTGGCCAGTATATGTGACTGAATCCAGCTGAGACTTCTCTATAAACTGTCAAGATTTGGGGGGCCAGGTGCAAGATCTACTTCTCTGGCTCCCACCCAAGACACAAACTCCCAGAGATAAAATAAATAAGTCATGGGAATGAATGTGCAACAGGACAACTGTGGTTAATAATACTGTACTGTGTATTTGGAAGATGCTAAGAGAGTAGATTTTAACATCTCTCATCATAAGAAAAGAAATGTGTAACCGTGTGAGGTGACAGATGCTGACTTGACTTCTCGTGGTGATCATTTCTCAGTGTATACAAACACTGCATCATTAGGTTGTACACCTGAAACTAATATAATGTTATGTGTCAATTATATCTCAATAAAAGAACTTAATAGGTTTATGAAACAAAAGTGATAAAAATGAACCATGAAATCAGTGCAAATTATTATGAAATTGAAGAGTAAATTGTAGCAAAAATGTTCAGACTCTATCAACAGCGTAATTCAATAAGAGAAATAGACAAATTTTGAATAAATAGGCCCTTGGATTGTTTAATAATCCAATTAACAAGGAGAAGAAAATCCTCTGAACATATTGGGAGCATATTAGATTTCCTGTTGATTTGACATAAAATATCGACATTGACAGAGCTTGCATAAAACTCGATACGCTAACATCAGAACCTATGACAAGGTGGTTAATGAGTGCCATCAATTCAAAGAACATTTAATTACTGAACAATGTCCTGAAATTCTACAGCTCATGGAAGAAATTTAGCACAGATTTCCCCAAATTTGACAATTACAAAAATTGATGTAATTTTACCAAAGGTAAACTGAAATGAAAGAAACATCCTAATCTATAAATAATAATAAAAGTGTCGATCAATCCACATCGGAAGAAGGAATGAATTATCCCTCTATTCTGTCTATATAAAATAATATAAAGTTACTGTCGTTTGGACACAAAGAATAAACAGCCAAAAAAGGGAAGGGCCAAAGCTCTTTTAGGGTTGTCTCTGGCCGTCTATTCACTTACATCTTCTGTTACTCTTCCAGATGTTAGGATGTTTACGGTATTTGCCAGATCTTGAAACATCTCTATTATGTCATGATTTATTCTGGTAAATAAATGTTCACTCTCGCAATTAATCGTGTGTTCATAATTTCGCCCTGTCTCTCTTACACGGGGCTTCCCAAACCTCACGAGCTTCGTGACCCACCAGGCCGGGTTCCACCCCTGCGAAGGAGGGAGGCGACCTTCCCCCTTCTCCGCACAGCTTGGCTCCCAAGTGCGGCCACATCCGGCGGGGCCGGGGTCAGGTTCCCTCGCTCTCCCCTCCCAGCCTCAGCCAGCTCTGCCCACTCCTCCCGGCCGCCTCTCCCACCCTCCCCCCTGCGCCCTGCGCTCCCTTTCGCCCTGGCCTTTCTCCCTGCTGTGCAGCTGGGACGTCCGCTTCCTGCGACCCCATCCCCGGGCTCGGGTTCCCTCCCGTCCTCCGCGGCGGCCCCTCGCAGCGCCCCCTGCCCAGCCAGCCCGCGGGGAGAGCAGTCCGGGGCTGGAGAGGGAGAGGGAGGGGCCGGCTCCGGGTCCTACCCGAACCCCAGGCCCGCTCCCCGACCCTTCCCACCACGTCGCACACCCAGAGGAGCCTCCCCGCGGTCCCCGGGGCGCGCTGGGCACCCGCGGGGCTCCTTCTCCTCCCCGCTGGGCGCTGGAACGCCCCGGGTCCCAGCCCCACCCTGCAGGTGTCCCGAAGTGCTCCCCACACTGGCTAAGGTCAGAGGGGTAAGAATTTTGACTCCGATGAATAAGCACATTGAAATGGGCGAGGCCGGGGAGATAAGAGTCCGAGGAGCCAGTGGTTAACAGGACGAGCTGGCGGCTCGCTGGAGCGCGTCTCCCGTCTCAGAGCAGGGAGGAGAGAGACGGATTGCCTTCTTCCCTCTCTCTCCCTCTGCCTCTCTCTCTCTCTGTGTGCTTGAAATGCATTTAGGAACCTGCATGTTTCAGGCCAGGGATCCGCGAGGCTGAGGCCCCTCCGAGTGGCTGGGGTAGCAGGGCCGCGCGGAGACAATGGCCAGCAGCGCGAGGCTTCCAGCATTCTCCCCGCGAGCCTTGTCCTTTCCTCGCTCCGTGTAGTCTCTGAACGCCTTTGATGCACGTGGCTTGGGAGTTCTCCAAACAGGGGCCCCACCTCCTTCCTCTGGACCTGCCTCCCTTGCCTCACCAGCTGCTGCTCCTGTGGTCAGGGTGACCAGCTGTCCATAAAGGAATCGTGGGGTGCTCCCTCGGGTCTCAGGAAAGCACATTGCTCCTAGGCTGGTTCATAGCCAGGAAGTCCATCCAGCAGAGCCCGGAAGACGCTCTCCCATGATCTGTGCTCCCTGGGCAGCACAGTGAAGAAGGAAAGTGGTGACTAATTTTGGAACCAGACTAGCAGGATGAGAGCCCTGGCCTAGCCGCTCACAGCCCAGAGCTCCTGGGCTCCCTGCCCAACCACCTGGGCCTCCTCTGTCACACGGGGTAATCGCCCCAAGAGGCACTGTGCCCACCAGGCTCGAAAACCAATCTGCACAGTGCCTGGAGGTTTTCGTTCCTTTTTCTCCACTGCCCCCCCCACCCAGAGCAGGCGGCTATGCGGGTGGGGGACGGCTTTGTCCACCGTGTGGTATAAACACGGTCAGGAATCAGACTGCAAATCCTCTAAGCTGCAAGGGTGCCTGAAGGCCTATCTCACTCCTGGAGCACTTGAACTGTCTAAACGGCCTTCAGTGCTTCCCAAAGCAAAGTAGAGCTGGACACATAAACAAACACTTAAATGCATGAATTGTTCTACCCAAAGGATTTGTTGCCTTTCCTCCTTCTTCAGAACTCTCCTTCCCCTCCAAAACTGTGGGCCCTCCCGGCTGCAGCCGGGGAGATGAGGCACGGGGCAGGGAGTGCGGAGAGAGTTGGAGGACCACGGAGAAAGAGGGTGAGCACCAGGGAAGGGACAGGGGCGAATGGGGTTGGGGGAGAGTGGGGAGGGTGTGGGAGGAGCCCGGAGGCCCTGGGTCTGGAGGGGAGAGGCAGGGAAGGAGCGGAGGGGGCACTGGCCAAGGAGGCACTGTCACCCTACCACCCTCGGGCCTGGGGGGTTGGGGGGAAGGTGGGGAGTGCGGTGCTGAACCTCCAGAGCACCGACAGAGCCATGCAGGCCACACAGCCCACCCCCTACCTGCC
>LNAC01000448.1:1116807-1134492 GCA_002007465.1 Ailurus styani | reverse complement strand
GGGCGCGCCCCCCGCCCTCCCCTGCTCACCGTGGACGGGCCGGCGCGGCACACTCCGGGCGCGGGCTGCGGGCCGAGTGGCGCGCCGGGCCGGGGCCGGGGGTTTTCAGCGGGGTCCCGCCTCGGACGGGGCGGACCCGGGGCGGGGCGAGCGCCCCCAGGCTTTAAAGGCGCCGCAGCGCGGGCGCGGAGGGCAGAGCTTCTGGAGAGGGGCTGTGGGCGGGGACCTGGGCCGAAGGATCCGGGGAGTCCGGGCCCACGCGGGCCACGGCAGTGGTCGCCAGCCGGGAGCCCCTCGGCCCCCACCCCGGAGCCCTTAAACTTATGCCTTGGTGGGAAGCTTTTTGCCTGGCAGGTTAGCTCCAGACTCTGGGCGTATTTATGCGGGAAGAGGCCTCCTGACTTAAAAAGGGTGGTTAGGTAAATGGAGGCACCGGAAGACTCCCCGCCCCCCGCCCCCCAAGTGACTAGGCTGTGACAGGACTGGGGCTGCAGACCAGGACAGTCACCGCACGTGCGCCCGCTCTCCGCCTTCTTCAGGCCTGGGCAGGAACCCACAGTGAGGTCATTCTTTGCCGTGGGACCCAGGGTCAGATCTGACTTCTCTCCCCTCCGTCTCCTCCTCTCTGACCTGGCATCTCCTAACCCTGGAGGGATCAGAAGAGGAGGCCTCAGGGAAGAAGGAGGCTGGCAGTGTCTGAGGGTGGAGGGGAGCAGAGTTTAGGGTTGAAGGAGTGCCCCTCTTCGGGCTTCTATTCCCCTCCGGTCCAGTCCCTGCCTACATCCACAGTGGGGTTCTTCCTGTTTGCTGGAAGCTACTGTTTAGCCGGGTTTCCAAGGACTTCAACCACCAGAGTCCTCCCTCCCAGCTCCATGCCCCCTTCCCCAACGTTACAATCCGGTGTCCGGCGAGTCCCTGGGAGACTAGGTGTTTTTCACTCCTCTGTGCCCTTTGCCTAGGATGCTTTCCCTCCCTTGGCCAACTTCTGACCTGCCCTACTCCATACCCACTGTGTGACCTTTGGACAAATTCCTCCTACAGCCTCTATGCTTCCTTCCCCGTCTAGAAAATGGAGCCAGGACTGGTACCTACCTCGGAGTGGTGGAAATGAGACGTGTAAGGAGCTCAAAGCAGCGCCTGGCACACAGTGGGGGCTCAGCCGCTCACGGCCGCTGTCACTCCCACTCCATGAGGACCCCCCCACAGGGAGCACTATCCTAGTGCAGGCTGTAAGCACTCAAGGTTGACTCCTTCCTTTGTCCTGCCACAATACGCAACACCTAGCTTTATCACAGAACTTATCGCATCGCACTGTAACTGTTTCTCCGCCAGCTTCACCGACTAGGAAGAACTCGCCAAGGGCAAAGGACTGACTTAGTGAGCTTTGTTTTCTCAGCATCTAACGTAATGGCTGGGCTTTAGTAGCTGACCAGAGTAGGCACTCAATAAATGCTTTCTGCAACGATGCTGAATGCACCTCTACTCATTCGGGAAGAGTCCCCTCCTTTGTCAGGATTCAGGATTTTCCTACCTCCCTCTCAGATTCAAAGACAGAAGACACACAGAAACATTTTCAGAATTTCTTTATTCACATGTAAAAAACCTCACCCACACCACAAACACCATCACCATCACCACGCGGTGCACGCACACGTGCGCACGCACACACACACACACACACACACGGGCCGACCTAAGACCCCTGGTCCAGTCCCCAGGCTCTAGGGGCCCAGCACAGACATCTCCTGCCAGCCCACCCCACCCACCATCAGGGCTGTGTCTGAGCACCGCAGGGGCAGGGCAGTGTCCCGGGCTGGAGCCGGGTCTCCTTGGGCCCTGTTCTGCCCGGTCTGTGCGTCTTCACCCAGCTTTCACAGCAGAGTGGCCTGCTCAGGATGGGGGACTGGCTGTCTGTACACTGGTAACCGGGCCCTAGTGGCATCCCTGCGGCGTCGGAAAGCCAGGAACTCCTCCCGGAGGGCAGCGCAGCGGGCCTCAGGGCCCGAAGCACGGGCCGTGCTAGGGAGGCCGCCCTCCTCCGGAGTCTTCACATCTGCAAGGGGAGGGCAGAACAAGGAGAAGAGGTCTGAGGGTCCGTGGCCCCATGAAGCCCCCTGGGCCCTGCTGGTGCAGAGGAGCCACGGGAGCAGGACCAGCAAGCCTGGGGCACGGGGCCCGACGGGGACCAGACTGGGGAGACGGGGAACAGCGAGGCCACACCGCCCCTCTGGAGGGCTCTCGCACCTAGCTCTGGCTCAGCGTCAGGTCGGGGCCGAGGGCCAGCCAAGCCCAGGTGCAGGGTCTCCAGCAGCTCCATGTCCCCAGGGAATTCTGAGTCCCACTCGTAGTTCTCATCCACAGATGTGTTCCTCCTGTTAAAAGGGACAAATGTCCGGTATTGGGGGAGGAACCGAGGGTGCCCAAAAAAGCCCCAACCCAGAGTCCCCAAGCTCAGGTGGGGCCACATGTTCCCTGAAGACCCCTGGACCTTCTAACAGGAGACAAGTTCTCCTGGTCCCAGGGTGGGAGTGGGGCCTGGAGGGCATAGGGCGTTAGGGGAAGTCTGGGCAGGAACTGGAGCCGGGGCAGGGATGGGCAGAGACTGTCCTCACCTCTTGCTGACTGTCACCACATGCTCCCTCCGGGGCCACCTCTCAGGGCCACTGGCCCAGCTGCTGGTGTCTCCAGGAGCAGGGCTGAGGTAGCTGCCTCCTGCAGAGGGGGCCGTAGAGGGGGGCCGAAGGAACGAGGCGCTGCCCCGCCCACTACTCTGGCTGGTGAGGCTGCCCCGAGGGGCGCCAGGGAGAAGGCTTGGCAGCAGCCGGTCCCTAAGCGTCCAGTCAGCCAGTGCTGTGTACAGGGGCTCTGGGGTGGCCCTGGCCCCCATCGCAGCCCCGGGAAGTGCTGCCCTGGGGGACACAGTGTCGGGGTCCAGGGGGTGGAGGAGAGAGGAGGTGGGGCAGGGCCGGGTATCCATGTAATCTGGGGGTGAAGCAGGCACGGGCTCCTCGAAAGGGGGCCAGTCCCCGTCCACGTTCATCTCCCGGAAGAAGGGCAGGCTCAGGTACTGGAGCAAGGGTCCTGGAGCAGGCCGAGGACTAGGCGGGGCTGCCGGGGGAGGCCCCACGGGGCTGATGTCTGCAATGCAGAGCGGCTGGGGCACCCCGCTGGGGCTGCTGCTGCAGTCATAGGGCCTGGTCTGGTGCTGGGCCAGGGTCCGAGGTTCAGCTCGCTCAGAGCCTGACCTTTCTTGGGGGGTCCCCACATTGGGTGCCATCACAAAGCGGCCATCTGGTCCCCGAGAAATGGGCTCCAGGGGTAAGGGCCCCCGACTAGGCGGAGGATCCGGAGGGGGGCTGGGAGGATCACTAGGCTCCCCCCAGAGCAGACTCTGGCGCAGGCTGGGAACTGGGGAGCCCTGGAGCTTCAGCTTCGCCACGCTATCAGGGCTGCCTGAGCCCGGAGCAGAGCTGGGGAAGGACAGGAGATGAGGCTCTGTGGCAGGGGTCCAGTCCCCTCCCGTCTCCCCCCCCAGGAACCAGCATCCGGCCTTGAGAGGTTTGGTGCACAAGAGAGCACAGCTCGGGAGTAAGGGAGACAAAGCCCCCCGTGGTGGAGAGATGGAGGAAAGGCACAGGCAACAGTGGACAGGCTCCGCACTCGCACCCTCACCCCCTTCTCACTTCTGTTCCGCCCCTCCCGGCCCACCCCAAGGCACCACCGCAGAACCCGAGAAATGGTGCGCACAAGGCAGGAGGAGGCCGAGGAGGTGGAGGGACTTACTGTGGAGCTGACTTCCCGGGCGGAGAGAAGATAAGAGGCGCATCTGTTCGGGCAGGAGAACCAGAGGTGACACGGGCAAAACTCAGACCCTCCAGGGCCCCAGGCGCTGAGCCTCAACCACCGCCCGCCTGCAACCCCTCCCGCCCCCGGGCCTGTGCTGGCGGACAGGACGCACCTGGCCCCGGAGCGGAGGGGCGTGGCGAGGGAGGGGCTTTCCATCCCTTCGGTGGGCGGGGCTTAGGAGGACGCACCTGGCCCCCGAGCGGAGGGGCGTGACGGGAGGCGGGGCTTTCATTCCCCCCCCCCAGCGGGCGGGGCTTGGGGGGGGGCCGCCGTGGGCGCGGCCTCAGGGGCCTACCTTGGCGGAGGCGCTTGCGGCGGCGGCGGGCTGCCCTGCGCCGGTTGGTCAGGCAGGCGGCCAGGATGCTCACGAGGACGGCCACGCCCAGGAAGCAGACCCCGCCCACCAGGCCGGCCAGGACCGGCTGCGGCAGGAGGCCGGGCAGCTGTGTGCGCGAGGGGTAGACCTCCAGGCCTGGGCGGGGGGCCACGAGGGGGGTGTCGGTGCCCGCGAGAGCGGGCTCGGAGCCCCCCTGCCCAGCGCTCTGCCCTCCCGCCGGGTTCTCACCGGAAGTGGAGACGTTGGCCGTGTTGCTGGGATCGCTGACATAGCTCCCCGCCAGGGCCACGAGGCGGAACTCGTACAGTACGTCCTGGGGGTGGGGGTCCAGGAAGGGGGTCAGGGCCCAGCGTCCCCCGCCCCAGCCCCATTCAGAAAGACTGCAGTTGGGGGGCTAGGGCGGGAAGCTGGTTTGGGGCTGGAGCTGGGGCCTGGACAGCCCAGGGGAACTTCCCTGTGCGGGCTCCCACACACCTTGATGAGTCCCGGCACCAGCAGCTGCGTTTCCGAGCCTGCCACCACGCGGTCTAGCGCCTCCCAGCCCTGGGAGCCTTGCCGCCCCTCCAGGACATAGCCGTCCAGCGTCTCAGGGGCCAGTTCCGGGGGGTCCCAATGCAGGAGCACCCCCCGGGGTGTCCTCACTGCCACCAGGCCTCGGGGAGGCGACAGGGGAGGCGGCGTCTCAGTGGGCGGGAGCCTGGGGGCAGCGGGTGTGGTGGGCAGCCCTGAACAGGACAGAGAGGACTGATGGAGGTAGGGTTAGGCCCCCAGGGACCTTCCCCTGTCCCCTGCCCCTTCCACCACATGCCAGCCCCTCCAGCCCCTCTCTCACCAGCACCCCTGCCCGCACCGCCGTGCCCAGCCATTCTCCCAGAGCCCCTACAGACAACCCTGAATCATGTTCCACAAACCCCTGTGGACCCCCAGAAGCTGCCCGGCACCTCTGCCCCTCCCACCCCGGCCGTCACACATCCGGGTCCTCCCTACCCTGACGGCTGTTCTCGGGGGCAGAGGCTTCTCACCTTCAGGGGCAGACAAGACGATCTCACTGAAGGGCCCGCTCCCCAGCTTGTTCTGAGCTAGGACACTGAACTGGTACTGGGTGTGGGGCTGCAGCCCCGGCACAAGGAGGTAAGCAGCCCCCACAGGCACTGCCAGGGACACCCAGTCATGGTGGGTTCGGTCAGGACGCTTGGCCCTGGAGGACATGAGCAAGTGAGGGCACCTCGTGAACTAGGAGGGCCAGGAAGCTCTGGAGCATAGAGACCTGACCTGTCCACTCCCCTCAGCCATCCGGGGTCTCGGGACCCAGGGCCGGAACACCTAAGATCCCCCAGAAATGGGGCAGATTTCAGGCAGGGCTGGACTGGAGGGGTGGGGGGAAGGGCAGAGGGTCCGACGGAATGAGGGGTGGGGCAGAGACAGGAATGGCAGGGCCAGGGCACTCACAGTGGGGTATACCAGACACTGAATCTCTGCAGGTAGCCGCCATCAAAGCCAGGCTCCCAGGAGACATTGGCACCCTTGGGCAAAGGCACCACGGACACATTGGTGACAACGTGGGGGCTGGTGCCTGGGGAGGGGGAATTGAGGGAGGGCCGATGGTCAGGGCCCTGAGGGAAGGTGAAGAGCTAAGGGGGGATCCCAGGGCCTCTGACCTCTACCTATCATCCCAGGCGCCCCCCACCCCCCACACATGGACCTCCAAAAATAACAGGCCCCCCCCAGTCTCCTGTCCTGCACAGTTTCCTCCAGCCCCCGCCGGCCCTCCAGCCACTAACCCAGCACGTAGACACGTGTGGAGGTGGCCACTCGGGCCACAGCGTTGCTGGCGGTGCACTCCCAGCGCCCGTGGGCCTCCTTGGTCAGTGGCCGCAGGACGAGGCTGCTGTTGCTGTCCACCTGGGCCTGGGCCTGCAGCCCCCGGCCCACCTACAGAACCCCTGGTCAGCCCTGAGGACACACGCAGCCACCCCTCACCGAGGGCAGCTCCAGTGTCCTCCCCACCCTGCCCGACGGCCCCTCTGTCCCACAGGATGACCAGGGGCAGGGAGAGGCAGGGGCGTAGCGGGCAGGAACGCAGGCAGAGCGGGGTCAGGAGCCTTACCTTGGCCCAAGAGATAGCGGGAGGGGGGTCTCCTTGAGCGGAGCAGGGGATGAGTAGCTCCCGCCCTACTTCTTGGAAATACTCTTCCTTGGGCCGTTCTAGAAAAGCTGGGGGAGCCTGCAAGCCAAATCTGGCATCAGGAGGGGCCTCTCACCCTGCTACCTAAGGCCGCTCCCCTCTCTGGGTCTCTGTCCCCGTCATGCCCCATCCTCGGGCCCCTGGAGGGGCTGGAGGGAGTTGGGGGGCTGCACAAGGACTGGGGGGCTGGAGGCCTCTCTGGGGATGTATACACCTCCACAGAGCGCCCTTTCCCCCTCCCCTCTGCTGTCCCTCCCTTACCTCCAGAGAGGCCAAGGTTAGTGAGTTGGATTGGGGAGGGGAGGGGTGTGGGCCTCCCGTCCCACCTCCCAGCACCATCTCTGCAGAAACTTCTGGGATGGCGTCTGACGGCTGTGCCCACCGCGGGAAAGAGACCGGGAAGCCCCTCCCGACGCGTGACCGCCCCGCCCCCTGGTCAGCCGGCGTCGAGGCCAGCGCCCGTCCTCAGCCCCCCGCCCAGCGCGGCTGGCCCACTCACAGCCTCACCTTGAGCAGCACGCGCGTCACCGGGGAGGGCCCTGCGGTCCCGAGACTGTTGTAGGGCGTGCAGGAGTACTCTCCCAGGGCGTCCTCGTTCCCCAGGGCCACGATCAGTGAGCCCTCCGGGCCCTGGGACCAGCCAGGGAGCTGGAGGGAGGAGGGGAGGGAGAGGGCCACGGGTCAAAGCAGCGGGAGAGGGAGGAGCGAGCCGTCTCCCACGGACAGCCCTCCACCAGGCCTGACCTCTGTCTGGACTCCAGTCCTTCCCTTCTCTTCCTGGGGGCGCCCCTGGAGCCGAGCCCTGGCAGGGGGCTCCCTGCCTGCCTGGGGGGCCCCCACCTGTCTTCCCAGCACTCCACAATGCAAGTCAGCATCTTTCACCCCTAATCCCTTCCTTGCCCTGGCTTCCCTATTTCTGCGTTAAGGGCCCCACTGTCCCTACTAACCCCAGACTCCTCACGCCCCCATCCAAACGCTCACCAGCTCTGTCCTCTGGGAAGGCCCTTGTCTAGGCATCAAGCCCGTCCACCCCCATGACCCCTCACCTCTCCCCTGGACCGTCTCAACAGCCTCCGAACCCCCCTTCCCCGTGTCCACTCCGTCTCCCACTCACTAAGGGACCCGCTCAGAGCTCCAAAGCTGTCACACCTCTGCTCAGACAACTTCACGGGCTCCGACTGCCTGCGAACTTTTTTTGTTACATTCAACAAAAATGTACTGAGTCCTAACCGTGGAAGCCTGGGGGCCTGGGGTCCACAGACACGGTGGCAGCCCACACGGGATGTATACCCTCTGCCGAGATCGCCTGGGAACGACGGAAGAGTCACTCGGTATCCACAGAGCTTCCTCTGGGCCCCAACCTGTCCCTGGAACTTTCTCGGTAGCATCACGTCCCCACACTGTGGCTCCCCCAGGCCCCAACTCCGGGGTTCACCATGCCTGCTGCACTGTTCCCTGCCTCGGGGCCCTGGTCTCTGCTTGGAAGGTCTGTGCACCCCCAAGGCCCGTCACCGAAGTCCCAGAAGTGGCTGCTGAGCTATCCTCGACCAGCCCAGGCCTTCCAGCAGAGCGCGCGTGCTGCCTGGCCCCTCCAGGCTATGCCCTCCTTAAACAGCTGTGGTGCTCCGGCTCCCCCAACACCCCCCGCAGCCCCGGGAAGACGCGTACCCTAGCCGCCGACTTGACTTCAGCGGAGTTCCCTGCAGCCCACCTGTCCTGACTAGGAGGACACCAAGCTAAGCCCTTCCTTCCCCCGGGGCCGAGGCTCCTACCTTATCCAGCTGCAGGGCCTGTCCGTCCTTGGTCCAGCTGACAAAGAGCAGTGGGGGCTCGGCACGGACGGGGCACCGGATCACCCCCCGCATGCCTACGGGCAGGGGGGTCTCAGGAGGCATCGCTGTCACCTGGGCTGGGTCTGGGGGCGGGGGGAAGCGGTGGCAGGTTGGAGGGCAGGAGCTGGGCCTGGCCCGGGGGAGGGGAGCAGGCTGCGGAGGGAGGGGTCGGGCTTACAGAGCACCGTGAGGTAGGCGGACGCCGCGGGCGGGCGCAGCAGGCCGTTGCTGGGCACGCAGGTGTAGCGGCCCGCGTCGTCGGGCTGGGCGGCCTGCAGCCGCAGGCTCCCGTCCACCAGGATGCGCACGCGGGGCTGCAGGCGCCTGCAGGGTGGCATGTGTGGGCCGGGCTCCAGGCTTGCTCCTCGAGGGCTGGGCCCCCCACCCGCCCCGGGCCGCACCTGATGTGGAACACGTTGGTGCTGTCCTGGAACCAGCTGTACGTGAGGTTAGTGGGGTACGCCTCAGCCCGGCAGGCCAGGGAAACGTCCTGGGAGGCATTGACCGTGCTGTTCTTGGGGGGCACCACGATGACTGGGGGGCCTGGGGGAGCACAGGGGAGAGAGGGGGCTCGGGCCACAGTCCTCCCAGAACCCTGGGGTCGCTTCGGCAGTTCTTCCCGGATCTGCCCTCCGGCATACAGAAGGGGCTGCTACGGGGCCCCGGGGAGCCGAAACGGGCCCTGACCCTGTACACGAAAAATGTTCCTTCTCTCCACCAGACCAGCTCCCCTTCCTCCAGGAACACCACCATTCACCCAGGTTCCCCTGCTGAGAAGCTGTGTGTGTACGTGTGCGTGTGCGGAGGGGGAAGGAGGGATCAGTTTTATTCTTTGCTCATTTACCCTTTACATCCCTCATCTGTCACATCTGAAGTCACCTCTGTGTGTCCTACCCTGCCGCGGATGCCCACCAGTACCTTCCCCAAGATCCTGCCGCAGCCCCCGATCCCGGCTCCCCCTTCTCTGCCCCTCCAGCGGCCATTCATGCAGAAATGCCCCCCCCCCCGGGAACCCTTCTGCTCCAGAACTCACAACTGCTCCTGGCTCCTACCACAGGAGGCTCAAACTTCTTGATCTAGCCTCGTGGGCCCTCAAGACCCAACCGCTGCTGGCCTGGCCCACCGTTAACAGACTCAGCTCAGTATGGGCAGCCGGCTCTGGCCCGTGCCAGCCTCATGCCCACTGCCCTGCCTTTGCTGTCCAAACCCCATCGGGAACGCTCTTCCCGCAGAGTCGGGCCAGGCCACGCAGTCTGTCCCGGCGGCTGCCCCACCACCCTCGCCCCTCCCTGGGCTCTGCCGCCCCAGGGGTCAGTCCTAGGAGGTAAGATCCAAGCTGGCGTAGAGAACACCACCGGCACACCGGGCGCTCTGCTAAGCACCTCACCGCACAATCTCTTTTCATCCTCACAAGTGCCTTCTGTGGGAGGAAGTACTGTCTCCCCTTCACAGGTGAGGAAATGAAGGCTCAGAGGCAGAGAGGTGAGGAGAGCAGCCCCAGGTTCACAGGGGAGGCAAGACTCATCTGGGCCTTCCCACCACTGGCAGACTTGGCTCCCAGCAGTTCTACACACACCTGTCCGCAGGACCAAGGAGAGCGACAGGGCCTCCCCCTTCTGACTTTCCTGCGGAGAAGGGGGTGTGCGGGCGGAGGCCAGGCCCTGGTGCTCAGCTTTGCTCGGAAGGGCTTGGACAGGAATTACTAAATGCTGATCACTGTGCTCTCTTAAATTCTTGTAATAGTCCTAAAATGCAGAGATGAACCTCCGTACATACAGATGAGGAAACGGGGGGTCAGAAGGGTCACACATCACACTACTGGGCACTAAATGTCTACTTGTCCAGTCACTGGTCCTTTAAAAATTAAGAAGCTGGTTTTGGAGCACCAGCCCGCACTGGGAGCTCCCCCTCTCTCCACACGCCCCTCCCCGCTCCTGCTGTGTGCACCCCCAGCCACAGGTCCCGGCCCTCCCCCTGGGAGCACCTAGCACCAGCAGCTGGGTGGTGTGGGAGGTGCTGCCCTCGGTGCTGGAGGCGTGGCAGGTGTAGACTCCGGAGCTGCCTCGTTCCACCCGTCGGATCCACAGCGTCCCATTGTGCACCTAGGGCGGGAGAGGATGAGGAAGGTCCCCTGTGCCTCCCCGCCCTCCAGCCGGCCTCAGACCCTGCACTCCCCAGGCTGGCCGGCAGAGGGAGGCAGCACACCAGGCTCAGGACGCCAACGCAAAGCCCCTCCTCCGGGGGCCTGGCCTTTGCCCCCCTCCTCCCACTCCCCTCCCAAGCTTCCCCCTGCCCCTCACTCTATCCACCCCCCCTCCCAGCCCCAGGACTCACTTGCACCGGACCCTGGCCCTGGCCAAGGTCCTGTCCTCGGAGCTTCCAAGTCACATGAGGCTGCGGGCTGCCACGGGCCACACAACGCAGGGTCACAGGCTCCAGTTCCCGAACTTCCAGCACCTGGGGAGGTGTCTCCAGGAACTGAGGGGGCGCTGCAGAGAGAGCGGCACCAGGGGGCGCCAGAGATCAGTCCAAGGAGCAGTGTCCGAGGGCCAGGAAGACAGGTCAGGGCTGCAGCCCTCGGCCCACCAGCCCAGGGCTACCCGGCCTGCCGGACAACCGCCAAGTGAGGAAAGCACCAGCCAGTCCCCGCTCTGGCCCATACAGCTGGCCTGGGGCTGCACCCTGGCTGGGGGCTGGGGCTGGGGCACTGCCCTGGGAGACCCCGCCTTGCCCCTAATCGGTGGCACGATCCAGTCTCCACAATGAAATGGGAATGATTAGGATCTCCCTTCCTTCTTAGGGCTGAGAGAACTCACGAGGCACCGGGTTAAAAGGTGTTTTGAGCAAACAACACGCTGTGTATGGAAGTGAGCTGTGTCTCCCCCGGGGCCTAACAGCCCGTGACCCATCCCATCTCCCGGCCAGAGAGGCAGGAACAGGGAATACACGACAGGAAGTTCCGACGGGGCCTGGCAGGCAGCGGGGACTTAGACGGAAGAATCGGAGGGGCCGGCATGGGGGTGGGAGGGGTAAGATGCAGACAGTGAGCCAGCAAACAAGGGGTGTCCACAAGGGCGGGGCACGGGACCCCCCTGCCCCCCAGCCGCGGGCCCCCATCATGCTGCTCTCCTCCCGGCACCACCTGCTCCCAGCTGCGTACAATTGACTGTGAGGTGCACCCAGGAGCCGTTAGCAGAGTCGTCCTCCGGGCGGTGCTGGTCCAGGAAGAGCACGCGGCACTCGTACCAGCCCTGGTCTTCGGCTCGGAGCCCCTCGATCTGGAGAGATGCCCCCTTCTGCAGCCGGACGCGCCCTGGGAGAGGAGCCCCGAAGCCCTGGTCACACGGGCTGTTCTCAGAGCTCAAGAACAGGCCCGGTCTCCTCCAGTTACCCGGATAAAGGGGGGCCTGGCCCGGGGAGACGCAGGTGGGGCTGGGGTCACTGAGGGCAGATCCCCCCGCTCAGCCCCGGATCACCCCTGCCGTTCAGCAGCTGGGACCCAGCTCAGACAAAGAAACCCAGAGCAGCAGCAGGTGGATGAGACACTCCGCTGAACCGCAGGGGCTTCAAGGGCTGTTGGAGGAGGGGTGGGGGGTTAAGAGCCACACGTAGTCTCCCTGTGACTCTTCTAGGACTTGCCCCCGCCTCCAGGTCTCTTTATAGGGGGAAGGTCTGGCTCGCTGAGTACTCCCCCTGCCAGAGGACGGTCCCTGGAAACCTCAGCAGTGTTTGGGGCCCGAGCAGGAACCCAGGCCTCGCCTCCCAAAGCCCCTAATCCCCCAGGGCTATTGTCAACGGCCTAAGCGCCTTAGGGTGGCCAGAGTCCAGCCCAGCCAGGCAGCAAGGTCAGCAGCCCCCTCCGCCCATCCCCCCACGCCCCCGGGCCCCGGCCGGCTGGCCACGTGGAGCTCCACAGAGCCACAGAGCCCCAGCACAGGCAGGCACCCGGGTCCACCCTCCGTGGGCATCTGGCTCAGACGGACGCCGCCCCCACAGATCCCTCCGCACCATCCCCACACAGCTTCCGGGGTCCCCGGCGGGGCGACCTAGTGACACAGGCCCGTGCTCGGGAGCCTGGCAGAGAGACTCCCTTGACGAGTTAGCCGACTTCAGTTTCATCTGTAAGCGCAGGAAGGCAAACCTGGCCGGAGTGGGGCGTGGGGAACACGGGGCCCCGGCAGGGGCTCACATGTTGTTGAACAAACGAACAAACACAAGATTTGAAATCAGAAGCTGGACTTGAGCTTGACCCTGCCCCATGCCTGGTAACACATCCTCTCCTTCGCCCCGAGCAGTGGCCACCCCTACCGCGCACCAAGCTGCCCCACCGGAAACCTGGGACCGCCTAGACTCCTGTCCGTTACTCCCACACCTACACATTCAGTAAATCTTCGAAATTCTGCCTCCGTGATACCTGTTTCTTCTCCGGCAACCTCACCTTGGCGTGGTCCCGTAGCACGTCTCCCCTGCGTTACTCCGCGGCCCACCAGGTCGTCTCCCCGCCTTGAGCCCACCTCCCGTCACTTCCCCTCCATGCATCAGCCCACCACACCTGGACCTCTGATGCGGACCCGCGAGGTTTCCCACATCTTTGGGGTTACACGAAGCCACTGTCGCTCTAACACAAGTGCCTGCGCCCAGGGACCGGACAGCGCCCCTAATCGGCCCTTCCTAATGCTACAAATGCTGATGCTGTGCGTCTGCTTCCCTTCTGCCTCCAAGGTGATCTTTCCAAAATATAATCGAAGCCTGCGGTGCCCCCAGTGCTGTCAGGGAGAATGACCCCCTTCGGGCTGGCCTGGTGACCTTAGGCAGGGACTTTTTTCTTCCAAGGATGAGGTCCAGGGGTGTGGACTCTCCAGGATGGGTGGGGTCCTGCTTCACGGGCTAGGTGTTGAGATCCGCACCCAGGAGATAAGCCTAGACTCTGCAGGTAAATATTTAACTTAATCACACCCCTTCCTCGGTAATCCGCCTGGCCACCAGGCCCTGCAGACCCCAGCGTGCGACCTCTCCTAAGTGCCAGAGGACAGCAACTTTTCACGACAGTGACACTAGAGTTCTATGAGGGGAAGAAGAAGAGAGAAGGGAGACTGAGCACTGAACCTGGACCACCAGCACCATATTTATCCTCCCAAGATTTCACTTAGAGGAAAGGACCCAAAGGGCTGGAGCCTGGTGGGCTCCAGACCTCCCGCACGCAGGGGTGTGTAAAGGGAGCAAGAGACACAGCCTTTGCTCTCTAGCTCTCGGAAGGCAGAGAACCTTCCACGTATACAAACACATACAAGTTCACATACACACAGTTCCAGAAATGGTGCTTGCTGTGTCCAGATACTCTGAGGATCGCCCAGCGAGAGGAATACTGAGCCCCTGCAGGCACCGGCAGGAGGGTAGCGAGGGGGGAGGACTGGAGAGAGCGGGGGTTCTGAACAGAAGCAGAGAACGGCTCTGACCCGCACAGCTCAGCACAGACAGAACACCTGTGCCTCCCTGCGCCGCGGGCTACCTTCAAACTCCCAAAAAAGACAGCACGGAAGTCACAGACGGGAGCCGGGGCGCGGATTAGAAGAGCAGGTCGGAGGCGCCCCCACCCCGGGGAGCAGGTGAGCGTGAGTAATCCAAGGCTCCATCCCTCTGGGCGCCGGGGCCACGGAGTCACCCTGCACGGCTCAGGCTGGGCGCTGGATGGGTGGCGGCTGCCTTCATCCCGGATGCCGCCCAGCCTGGTCCCCCCGGGTCCCTCCTGCTCTTCCCTACTCCGTGCGGGTCTGTAAGCCCGGCTCCTCGGCCCAATGGGCTCTGGAGTCCTCCGAGACGGGGCTCTGGTCTCCGGCGCAGTCCCCCCACCTTCTAGGCCACCCCGCCTCACACACAGTCCCAGACACAGCCCCGGACCATCTCTCCTTCCCTTGCCCAGAGGGCTTCTGACAGGACAGCATTGTCTTTAGCAACCTCCACCTCCTGTTGCCTAGCAACCCCAGCCCCAGTCCCCTCTACGAAGGCGGGGAGGCCCCTTCCGCACTGGGAGGCAGTAAGAGAGTTAATGGGCGCGGGGCCTCCCCCCGGGCCCCGACTCCCCAGGCTGGTGCTGGCCAGACCAGGAGCTCCAGACCAGGGGCAGGGGTGGACACAAAGGCCGGGGTAGGAAGAGCCCCCGCCATGACTGCTCGCGGTCCTTGCAGCTCCAAGAGAAAGGACACCCACGGGGCATGAAGTTGCCAGCCAAACAGTGGCTCGTGGGCCCAAGGGATCCCAAGCCAGGGTAGAGGGCGAGAGGGCGTTTGCACAGCTCCCAGGAAAAGCCCTCTCCCTCCGCAGCCCCACCTGCACCTGCTCCTCACCCGAGGACCATTCTGTAGGGGCCCCGCCTCAGCCTCAGGGCCCAGAGCCCCCCCGCCTGCCAGGCCCCGCAGAGGCAGGGAGGGAGGGCTGGTGGGTACAGCCGTTTTCCCCCCACTGTCCTCGTTGGCGCCTGCTTTCATCAGCTCGCACAGGGCCTGTGTAGACACATACGCTCCCACCAGGCTGTCTGCCAACATCTGCCCCCGTTTGAAAATAAACTCTTCCTTCGGCAGCACCTGCCTGAGCTCAGCCCGCCCCGCAGAGCTCAGCCAATCCCAGGGCGGCTCTCAGGATTCAAAGGCAAGAGGGAAGAGGTGGGGGTCTCTTCCCCCACCACCGTCTGCCCAGGGGCCCTTCCCCGGGTCGCCCCCCCGCCCCCCGCAGAGGAAGGCAGGAAGAGCCTTGCCCAGGGGCCCCGGCCCCCACCGTGGGCCCTCCACACGCTGCCCTCTGAGGCCTTCAGTAAACCGCTCGAATTAAGGATCCATCTGGGATTAGGAGGAAGCCAAGCCCTCTGAGGGAGCCCGTGGGAGGTGGGGGGCACAGGAGGCGGAAAAGGTGCCCCTGGGAGGCCTACACACCAGTTTAAATCCGGACAGGAGCCACGAGAAGCAGGAACCCAGCCTGGCCCCACCCATTCCCTGATCTTCAGGGAACCTGGCTGTGGCCAGCCATCCCCCGCCCCCACACACACACCCTTCTGTCCTCAGACCAGACGGAGCCCCCAGTGGGGAAGCACACGGGTCACAGACCCACCCCCCCTGCTGCCCATGCGCCCACTCCCCAGGGGCCTCACTGGCCTCGAACCTCCCAAACGGCATGAGGCCGTGGGGGAGGGGAAGGCAGAGCCACAGGGAAGTCTTGCCGTCCACCCCCCAGCCCCCGGTCAGCCGGTGTGCTGGTAGCACCTCCCAACTTCCCACCTGAGGACCAGTCTTACCCACGTAATCGGGGTCGATGCGGGGAGAGTAGAGGCCAAACTGGATGAAGATGGGAAGCAGGAATCCAAAGCGCAGCCACTCGATGACATGCAGGGGGGGCCGGCCAGCGGGGGGAAGCAGGTCACAGCCCAGCACCGCACTCTCGCCAGCCCGGCCCACCACGGACACCACCTCAGGCTTCCCTCGACCTGCGCAGTGGGGCCGACAGCGGGGACCCCGGTCAGGGCTGGGAGAGGTCTGAGGGCTCCCCAGGGCTTTGCCGAGTGACGGTGAGAACGCTCAACTTCTCCACAACCCGCCCTATTCCCCCCCCCCGCTGCCCTCCCTGGGGACTGCCCCCCACTCCAAGGCCAGCGGGGAGCGCCTGAGCCCCGGGGTCCGGCTCACCGTCAGCCCCCTGGCTGATGATCAGGCTGAGGATAGCCACGCCGAGGCACCAAACCATAGCCCACGGCCTGTGCGCCCGGCCCCTCCTATCCACGGGGGCCCAGGCGGAGGGGCCCGGGGGTGTGCACAGCCCAGCTGGCCCCACAGAGCCTTCTGATCGGGTGGCAGCTTTCCGGTCTCACTCTTCTGGACGCTTCGGGCTTGGCTCACATAACACCTGACGAAGCCGCTCCCCGGAGCACCACCAGACCTAAATGCAAAAGGCAAGGCAACATAGAGTTGGCCAAGACTCGGGACCAGAAGAAACGCCACAGTTAAAGAAAGGCCAGGGCCAGAGCGAGGGGAGAGAGAGGAGAGCAGATAAGTAGGGGAGGGGCGCAGAGACCTGAGATGCCGCCGCCCTGGGGAATAAGGGCCCCCCAGGGCCAGGGTGGGAGCACTCGGAAGAGCCAGGGAGCACTGGATGGGAGACCTGACAGGTGAGGACATGGGGAGGGAGGGGCAGAGGAGTAGGAAGATCTTAAGAAAGGCAGAGGAACTCAGGGAAACCTGGGGTTCCGTAAGTGCTCAGAAGGCTAAGCTGGGAGGGAACTGGGGTTCCTATCCACCTGGAAAAAGATGTGTCAGGAAAAGGGGAGATGAAGCGGCCCCACGGCTCAGCCTCCTCTCTCTTCTCCTTCTTTAGCCCTGATGCCAATAACACGATCGCAAGGTACAACAAGTACTACGCCCTCCACCGCACACTGACGCGTCCGCACAGCCCGGGATCCCGGACAGGCTCGCTCAGGGGCACAGAGTCAGTGCAGGGCAAAACCTGCATCGCAACCCCCACAAAGCGGCCCCCAGGGAACCCCCGCGCACGATTCCTTGCCCGTTTCCCCAGCTCTGTGAACCCTGGAAGCCAGAGCCCTTGCATCTCTTTCTCCCCTCAGCCTCCCAACACTGCTTGGGCAGCCAGTGAGTCAGGCACTGGGAGAGGAGGGGCGGCCTCCCCCTCCTGCTGGAAGGCCCCCCCCCTCGCCCCCAGCATCCTCCAGGTCTGGGCAGGTCCCCAGGCAGGCGGCGGGCACCTTTCCCTTCGTGATGCTGCCAGGCAGCCCTCCACCCTGACCCAGGTGCCTCACCCCGGGGCTCCCCATTCACGGTCTTCCAGTGTCCTCGGGGCCCAGGCTTTGCCAGGCTTCCGTTCCCCGACCCTAGAGGCCAGAGCCAGGAGAAGCCAGAAAGACTGCGAGTCCCTAGGGTGTGAAGCGAGCCGTGGGGCACGGAACAGCCAGCCCCAGAACATCTAGGGTAGTCACAGCGGGCCGGGGCAGGGGCGCGGCTGCCTTGGGCCGGGAGAGCCCAGCGGACTCTGCACTCTCGGCCTCCCACTCCCGGCCGGGTCGTAAAAGGTCTTCCCCGGCCCGCACCCCGACCCCCGCTTCTGCTTAGCGCCCGGATGGAACTCCCGACAACTGGCCAGCAAACATTCGCCTCGCTTCCCCCTGCCCCCGGCCGGCTCTCCCATTCTTCCCTGACAGATCATTTCCCAAGTGGACAGGAAGCCCAGTTCCCTCCGGGGTTTCCCCCGAATTCCTCTGCTTTCCCTCCATCTTCCTACTCCTCTGCCCCCCCATGTCCTCACCTGTCGGGACTCCGCACCCAGTGCTCCGATTCCAGCGATCCCTACTTCCCACCGTCCCCCGCCCCAAATTCCCATTTTCCACCCCTGCCTGATCGCCAACGGCACCAGGTCCTCGGCGCTTCAGGGAACCCCCTTCGCGTCTCCTGCAGGACGCCCACCCACCCACTTCTCCCAGCCTCTGCCCC
>LNAC01000448.1:1104791-1116302 GCA_002007465.1 Ailurus styani | reverse complement strand
CCAGCCGCCCGCCAGCCCCGCCGTCCGCGCTCGGCCGGGAACGGGACCCCCAGGGGGTCCGCGCGGCTCGGGGTGGGGGCGCCCCGCGCTCGCCTGCCCCGCCCACCGCCACCCACCCGCTTGTGCTCCGACTGGAAATACCTGTCTGCGCTGGCGAGCTCCCGGGTCCTGGCCCGGCGCCTCCCACAGGGCGGCTGCCGAGTCGCCCCCGCTGCCGCTCCCAGCGCCCGCGACCCCGCGACACAGGCCCGGGGGGCGGGGGGCAGGACGGGAAGCATCCCGACACGGGGCATGGAAAGAGCGCCTCCTGAACCCTGCTCGGGGCCAGACCCTGGGCTACGGGCTCGGTAGCTCTAGGTCCCCTGGGCAGAGACCGTGGGAGCAGGCATGGCTCTGCTTTGACTAACGAGGAAAAGGGGACGTGCCCCAGGCTTCCCATCTCGGCCAGCGCGAAGCTGAACTTCATGAAACCCACCTCCTTCGAGACTTCAGGCCAAGAGATGTCTGGCACTTCGGCCCCTCGGAGCTGTCTCCTTGGTGAGCTGGGGGCCCCCCTAGGGATCTAGGGTCCTCCCGCCTTCCCCAGCAGGCTTAGCAGCCACACCTGTCTAGATCCTTCCCGTTCACTGCTTTCCCCCCAGTCTGAACTCCTGTGACTCCAGCAGAGCCTTCCGGGCATCTGATTCATGGAATCATGGGCTCCTCGTCTGCCAGGAGAGACCCTGCAGGGTACACCGAACCACTCCCACCAGGATCCCAGCCACATCCTCCGTCCAGGTGGTCCCCGGCCCCACTGCCCCACATCCTGGGCCAGGAAGCTCACCATCCCCCCAGTAATCCGTTCCATCCTTAGAGACAGACTGTTGGAAAGTCCTTCCAGGTGTAAACATCTGGGGGCTTCTTGCCATAGCCTGAGATGAAAATGTGGCGGAAGGCGGGGGGGGGGCGGGGGGAGGCAGGAGCAGTGGTGTGGTCTCCCACCAACCTTCCAGAGAAGTCTCCCAAAGTGGCAGCTTTCCACATTACCTTACAAGGTAACAGACTTACCTGGCGGTGATGAGGCCGTTTAGAGCACAGGTTAGCGGACCCCGGGTAAGAGCCAGGAGAGGGGCCTCAAACAGATGTCTCTGCTGAACCTTCTTTACCCCGTGGCCCCTCCCTAGCCAGCGGGGAAGATCTGCGCCCCCCCCATCCAAAGGCTCATATCTGCTGTTTCCAGTGTTTTCTTTTTATTTTTCTTAATTTTGTTTATTTATTTGACAGAGAGAGAGAGAGAGCATGCGCGCAAAGAGGGAGAGGGAAAAGCAGACTCCCCGCCGAGTAGGGAGCCCGATGCGGGACTCAGTCCCAGGACCCTGGGATCACAACCTAAGCCAAAGGGAGACCCTTAACTGACTGAGCCACCCAGGCGCCCCTGTTCCCAGTATTTTCTTGAGGAAGAGCTAATTTCATTTGGTTGTAAAATAACTTTTTGTGACCTTGGGATTTAAAATAACTTTCTATTTTTAAAAGTTTACGATATGGTCATTTTCCCCCCTGAATGCTTATTTTGTGAATTGTGTTATTATTGTCATTTTGCTCTGACTCTGAAGTATCTTGTGGGTTTTTTGGCAAGAACAGGAACCTAGCCCCAAAACTTGGTCCCTCAACGTGCCAGAAGCGAAAATCGATAAAAATAGCCCCTGAATCTCAAAATTAAGATTTTCTTCTGGGTCGTCCTCCATCCACGATTGTTCCTCTCTGGGAAAGTGTGTTCGACTCACTGGGATTTCGTGTAACCCCAGTGTCAGCTGGCCCATATATTTTGAACTTGGTGCCAAGAAGATCAGACAATGTGACCAGTTCCAAGGACGCTGGTGACCCCTCGGAGCGCTGGCCCTGTCACCTGGAGTGGCTCTCACAGACTGTCTCCTTGCTGTGGGCGTCCTTGTCTTCTGTCCCCATGAGGCTGTAGGTCCAGGAGGGTGTTCCTGCTTGGATGCCCCACAGCCTCGAGTCCATCAGAGGGGCCCGGCTTCTTACCTCTCCTTTGTCCCCCGCCAGGCGTGGCCTCAAAGTCCCTAGAAGTCACTGTGCTCTGCCACAAACCAGTGTCTTCCCATTCATCTAACGTCGCTGCCCTGGGCTCCCGGCTAATCTGGGGTCGGAACCGCTTCCACCTCTTCCCTCTGGGGCACGGTCTGCTCCTCCCACGTGCCCTCACCTTCACCCATGGCCCTTGTCACACCTCGTAACCATGCTCTTCACACACTGCAGGAAGACTTCCTTGAGGGCAGCCCATGTCTTTCCGCCTCCCCCAGGCTAGCGCAGTGCCTGACTCTTAGTGGATCCCTAAACAGTGCCCCCCACCCCACTCCCACCCCCGTTTGCTTCCACCCATGTCACAGGACAGGCAGACTCTGCAAAAGGCAAAGTGGTACCAGCCAATCCTTTTCCTGGCTTCCTGCAGAGAGAGAGGCCTGGATCTCCCTGAGCCTTAATTCTACCGTCTCAGGGGCTCTGCCTTCCTCTGCCAGGCTTCCCCTGATGGTTTGGGGCCTCTGCCCTTCTCTGTTCCGGGGCCATCCTTCTCTTCACTCGCTTTCCATGGGCCTGACTCTGAGATACAGGAAAAGCCAGCAGCCCCATGTGCCTTCCCGGTCGGTCTCCAGATTCCAGGAGCTAGAGGAATTGGGGCTGCAGCCTTGGCCCTGAACCTCAGGTCTCTTTGAAGGTAGGGCTTCTTGGGGGGCAGGGCAGAGGGGCGGAGAATCAGCCTCCGGCCAGGACTGCCTTCCAGGGGGAAGTTGACCTGTTGGCCACCTGAGGAGCTCTTCAGGGTCTGATTTCCCAACTTCACCGACCCCTCCCAGGCCCCAAGGGGCTCCATCTCCCGCATGGAAACATAGGAAACTGCCACCCCACCCCCAGCCTCGGGGCCCTGCTTCCTCTCCAGTCTGGAGCCCAGGAAAGACCCCCCCCCCGGGTGTCCTAATCCCTGGCCACCTTCACCTCTTTCCAAAAGCAGTGTCCTTGGTCCCCACCATTCCCCCGTGCATCCCACTGCCCCTTGGACGTCACCGTGGAGATCAGCATCCTTCTCACTGAGAGAGGGGAAGGTGAGCAGGAGGAACGTCAGCCACGGCTTCTGCCACACGGCCCTCCTCTGGTCCCTCAGACTCCACTTCGGAGACCCCCCCCCCGGGGTACCAGCCAGCCTGCCTGCGCCCCCGCAGCCACATGGAAGGGACGGAGCCTGAATGGGTGTCTGCTGGACAAAGCGTCCCAGGCGAGAGGCAGAGCGGAGCCGAGGGCCCCGAGATCCCCTACACCACCTCCTCCAGTTCCCTCACTCCCTGTGTGTCCTGTCACCCGGGGGGCCTCCAGCGCCCTCCCCTCCCCCCTGCCCACCTGCCCCGCGTGTGTAACACGCACGAGACCAGATGTGCGAAGGACGACCACGGTGGGCTCAGCAGGCCCGGGTGAGGGGTTCAGGCTGCCGGTGGGGATCCGCGTAAGGGCCTGGGTGGGGGATGGGTACGCATGGAGGGGGTGCGCGTGCACCCAGGACAGGAGTCCAGAGAGAAGGTGTGAGACGTGGAGATCCGGAGAGGAGGACCGGACAGCGGTACCAAGCACAGACAGCAGTCAGGGCTCCAGACTTCAGCTACCGGTCCAGCCGAGTTGTCATCTGTCTGGGGGGCCACAGAGGCCCGGAGCGGCTAGCGAGCGTCAGGTGGATGCGAAGGTGACTGAGCGCCATCGGGCTTGGCTCATCCCCGGGACGCGTGACATCTCCCTGGGCCCGGTGGCCGGGCAGACTCAGCGGGAAGGTTCCCCCGCCCCCGGGGCTGCTCAGTGCTCAGACCTCTCCCGCTTAGGACCCCCAGACTCAGGGTCCAAAGGAGCACTCACTTTGTCATTGAAAGTGTACCTGTCATGTGTGTCCGTGGGGAGGGGACAGGCACTGAAGAAAACATACTGTTGTGAAGGGGGCTTTGGACTCACTCTTCTTAGCAGAGGCGGGTGTGGACAAGCACAGGGGCTGGCGGGGAGGACACCTAGGTCGGAAGGAAAGTCCAGGAAGTAGGTTTTGGGAATCAGGCAGCCGAAGACCAAAGGCAACGCCTCCGGAGTGGTGGTCACCTAATTTGACTTTATTGCCAGAGAATCATTCCGCCACCCCCCACCCGGGGAGTATGGCCCTTTCAACACCCAGTCCTCAGCCCCGGAGAGGGGAAACCCCCCGGGGTGGGGGAGGACTCCCCGGGCGCTGGGGAGAAACAGGGCTCAGGCCAGGCTGGGGTGGGGCTTCTCCTTCTTTCTCGGTCTGAGTCTGTGTCTCTTGAGCTTCCTCATCCTTGGTGTTCGGCATTGTTTCTGGGCTCGGATGAGCCAGAGCCCCGCGGCCAGAATCACGAAGAGCAAGAGCAGCAGCAGCCCCTTGGCCAAGAGGCCGAAGTAAGTCGACTTCTCCGAAGGGTAGCCAGGATCTGGGGCAGAAGGAGGCAAGGAGAGAGGGGCTCACCAGGGCGGGGGAGGAGGGGAGGTCCAGATTCGGAGGCAGACCCCCAGCCCAGATCCCACAGAGGGGTTTCGGGTTCACGGTCAATTGCTATTCCTTTGCCAAGTGTCTCTGGAAATACGTGTTCTAATCACAGAAGCTCAGGAGCTGAGATTCGGGGAACAATCCCAAGCAGAGCGAGAGACTCGAGCTCCAGCCCCCTCCCGGCCCAGGGGATGAGGCCCCACGGGGAGGAGTGGGGTTCTGGGTTCCAGGTATTCTCCTGGGAGGAACGGAGGGAGGGAGGTGGTAGCCGTGAGCCCTGCAGTAGCCCAGGGTCTGTCCCCAGGGGCCTGGTACCTGCGCAGAAGGGCCCGGCGGGGATGGGGCGGGAATCAATGCTGCTGACGGGGTTACTGGCCCGACAGGTATAGGAGAGGGCATGGTCCCCGGGCCACCAGGATGTGCTGAGCACAGAGCTGTTGTGCACTGTGTCTGCGCCAGCCTCCCGGGAAATCCAGCGGTAGGTCACATCCGGGCCTGCCCTCTCCACAGAGCAGGTCAGAGATATGTTACAGCTGTCCTCCTGAGCGATCTCGAAGTTCACGGTGACGCGAGGCTCCGACAGCCGTCCTAGGTGAAGGAGGGACACGAAAACCCTCTGAGTAATTAGGGGTCAGGGCTGTTCACTTAGGGTCCTCGATCCTGGAGGGACAGGCATGCCTTCTGAAGGTCTCTTCACATACAGAAACTAACATAACCCGGCCACCATAAAATCTGGTTCCAGGGCCCCCCGGGCAGCTGCTAAGGTAGGAAGAGCTGCTTTGGCATTTTCCTTGTGCCCCCGCCACATGTCCTCACCTTCTCTCCCTCACCTGTGCCACCCCGCCTTCCTCCAAACCCCATTCTGCCTCCTTGATCCCGGAAAATACCGTCACACCTCCTGGGGAGTTTATAGTTTAATCAGTGTCTCCGCAAGATTCAAGGTAGAATATCAGTCAATGTCACCGACACTGAGAAATTTGGTTCAGGTAGAGAGGAGATACTGATTACTAGCCCTCACGTGGCACAGGAGGATAACAGACTCAGGACTAGAGGTGGCATCCATCCCCAGGATGCAGAATCTCAGAGAGAAGGGCCCCTGGAGGCCCGCGCACGAAGCTCCGGACCCCTTCACTGCGTCGGATAGGTCCAGGGGGAGAGCCTGCATGCCAAGGGCCTCACCGCTCCGGTCACCCCACCTGCGGCCGCAGCTCAGACACCAGGCTTGGGCCCGTGGGAGACAGTCCGCCTTCCAGCCCCACCCCTCTGAGTCCGGAGACCCCTGCTTCCTTGCACGCAAAGCTCCGAAGAGCCCAGACAAGCAGCGCTACAGTTCCCAGCCGAAACTCACGGTAGACACGTAGGTTGTAGCGCTGCGTGGTGGAGAGCTGTGACGTCCTCAGGTTGACCTGAGCCTGGTACGGCCCTGAGTCCTCCCAGCTGACATTGCGGATGTGCAGGGAGTAGCCGGGGTCCAGGAAGCTCACTCGGCCCTCGTATCGAGGGTTGGTCACCACGACGGTAGCCGGCTGTCCCTCTTTCCCCGGAACCACAGAGGCAAGCCTTACGTGCGAGGACCAGATGATGTTCTCAACCTCTTCATCGGCTGGAATTTCCAGGGGGAGGCTGATGGACTCCTGAAGGACCGCAACTACTTCCTCTGCATCCACATCATCTCCGGAATACCCTTTGGCTGCAGAGAAAGGAAGAAAAGATGGGAGCAGCCCAGCTGGTGTCTCTGGGCTGCTGAGCCAGGGGCCGGGGCACTGATGTGTGCACCCCGGACTCTGCTGCGCGGCTTCCGTGGCCCCGCGCTCAGTCCCGACCGTCTCCAGCTCTAGCTCGCCGCTGCACCTGACCTGAGCACGTCTCAGGGCTTGGCTTCTGTCTGCGCCCTCCTCCTCCGAATTTTACCTCCACCGTGTGCTGCGATGGGCCGGTTCCCCTTCTATGTTGCAGGCTTCCTCACCTCTTGGTCCTGCACCGAAGCCAAGCCACACCCTCGTCCTCTTTACTCCAGAAGAGCTGAAGCATCCGGCCCCAAGCCTTGCCAGCCCAAAGCCCAGTGGGACAGGAGGGCAGAGGGAAGGAGACTCTCCCATCCCAGAGCTGCAGTCTCTCTCTCTCACCTGTCCGGAGCACCGAGAGCAGGAGGAGAAGCCGTGGAAGGGCCCCCATGATGGCAGCCCCGCGCCGCAGCAGGTGGCCTGCTCGGGGACGGTGGGGGGGCGGCCAAGCTGATGACCAAGACAAGCTGCTAGGTCAGGAGGCTGCTAGAGACAGGGTGACTGACTGACAGTGTCTAGGAGGGGAAATGCTTCTCACCCCCCAGCAGCCTCCAACTTCCTTCATCCCCGCGAAGCCCCTCCCTGTCCATCTTGGGAAGTCCTCTCTCTGAGCCTGATTGCCTGGCTGGTTCACCCACTGACTCACGCTTCCTGTCTATCAAACCCCACTCAGATCCCACTTCCTGTGAGAAACCTTCCTAGACGCCCTGCCCCTTGTATTCCCAGAACACCCCCTCCCGTCCCCACCTGTCTGGAGCTCTTGGCCTTGTACTCTGGGTCAGCTCTCGCTTGGCAGTTCCTATGTTGCTGTGATCCTTTAACCTTATAAGCATTTTTGTCTTCCCAGATGGCCTCCATCTTTTGGGACATCTCTGTAGGCCCCATGCTAGACGCACATAGCACCCAATGGATATTTCTGGAATGGACAAATAAATGAAGCATTCCTATTCTAAGCTTGCCAGGTTCCCCCTTGAGACACTATTCAGAGGAAGAAAAATTTTGACCTCCTTCAAAAAAAAAAAAAGCGCACTTTGGGCCTGAGAGCCCATCTAGGTCGCTAATATTATGAAAAGACTAGCAACTCGTCCTGTGAGACTATGATGTGGACCAAAGCTAGAAGAGATCTGACAGGGGGAGCTGCCCAGGATGCCGTGGGGGCCTTAGGAGGGGTCTGTGTCTCTGGTGTTCAAGCTAACTTGGGACAGATCTAAGCCCCCGTCTGCAGCAGCACCCGAGGCCTTCACAGCATCAGATGCAGCCCTTGTCAGGTACTTACTGAGCAGCTGCGTGGCCCAGGCACTGTCCTATGTTCTGGGCAATTAGTGGTGACCAAGAGCTTTAGATCGCAACTTCGAGGAGCTCAGGGACGAAGATCTGACCATGGACAACTAACGGTGAGTTGGATGCGCTTCACCCACGGACTCATCTGGGGAGCCGAGGACAAGGGGATTTAACAAATCTGAAGTCAGGAGGTCAGAGAAAGTCCTCCAGGAGAAATGACCTCAAGGGTACTAGGATCTGCTAAGTGAAGATGGGAAGGAGGTGGGCGGTTCGGACAATCTAATTTGGGAGCATCAAACCTGAGAGATTGTGGGTTTTTTGAAAATGTAGATAAAGACTTTCTTATGTAGTCTTCCTGTTTAAAAAAAAATTAAAGCAAAAAAAAAAAAAAAGAAAAGAAAAGAAAGAAAACAAGGTCACGTCACGTGTGTAATATCCAGAGTTTAAAAGGGGAGTTTATCAGGGGTCTCTGCGAAGCAGGTGCCGGGCTGGGTGTGAAGGAGGTTTCCTGTGGTGGAGGGGAAACCCTGTAAAAGATAAAGGGAAGGAAGCAGAGTTTGGCAGGGGGAGCCCCACCCCCTGTCATGCAAAGCAGATCGACTTAGTCTCCCCTAAGGCAAGCTGCTAAGTTCCTAGGGGCTCTGGGGCAAAGATCCCACCCCCCAACCCCTTGCTGCTCTCCCAGCTGTGCCTGCCCAGGAGGAGCGGGGATCCAGCTGCACTCCTGCAGCTGAAGACAAGCTCTCTCTGGAAAGGAGACCGAGGGACCCCCCCCCATGGCTGCTCCACGGGGATCCACCACCAGGAGCTGTGTTCCGATGGATTAGACCTGTTTCCATCCACAAGAACAAACAGTATATCATGCTTATTGAATAGAGGGAGATAATTTACACACACACACACACACACACACACACACACACACACACACACACACACACCCGCCCAGTCCAATGTGGAGAAAGGACTTCTCAGAAGATGATTTCAAGTGCTCTGAAAATCGGATTTTCATTCTGCCTCATCGATTGTGATCCAGACTCAACTCCATTTCTGTCTCCCGCCGCCCCTTCACTTTTTTAAAGATTTTTATTTTGTTTAAGATTATTTATTTACGTATCTATTTGAGAGAGAGAGAGAAAGAGCAAGCGTGCAAGGGGAGAGGGGCAGAGGGAGCGGGAGAAGCAGGCTCCCCACTGAGTGCATAGCCTGACCCACAGCTTGATCTCAGGATCCTGAGATCATGACCTGCATGGAAGTCAGAGGCTTCACCAACTGAGCCACTCAGCTGCCCCAAATGTTTTATTTTTAAGTATCTCTACACCCAACGTGGGGCGCAAACTCACAACCCTGAGATCAAGAGTCTCACATACTCTACCAACCGAGCCTGCCAGGTGGTCCCAACCCTTTCATTTTTATTCAGGAGGGTGGTCTTCCCCTGCCCCCAGTGGGAACTCTGGTCTTGGTTTTTGTCTCAGTTCAGAGATGAGAACGTCCTGTCTCATGAAATATACAAAATTCCGAACTTAAATTCAGAGCAAACCTCCCCGTCCCCGGACTTGAGTCTGTGTCAGGTTGGAAGCCGACCCTGGGGGACGGGAAAGATTCTCTCTCCTCACTCCCAACTTACCCAGGCAGGTCTGCTGCCCTGAATTCCCTCCCCCCAACCCCCGCCCCCTCTCCAGGAGGGCGTCCGAAGGAGAGGTGATGGAATCCTTCTCATCCTTCTCACCGGCTGAGTGTGGCTTTGCTGCCTGCGGGTCTGGCAGATGGACACACCCGTCTCTTCTTTAGAGGAGCAGCTTTGTCTGCTCTGAAGAGTTTCCGCTGGTCCCATCTGTCTACCCTTGACCCAGAGTGGATGCATCTCGGTTCTGGGTGGTCCTTTGAAGGTCTTCCCACAGCCCCTGGATGTGTGGCCAACCGTCCCCATTGTGTAGCACCAGACCCAGCACGAAGGCTGGGTCTCCCAGCTGGCGCTCGGCAGCCTGCCGTATCCCCGCCGGATGGACACCAAGATCCGCTGCCCGCCTGCAAGGACCCCCATCTCAGCGCACGATGGCTCCCCCGCTCCCAGGCCTGGTGTAGCCCCTGTCCCCTGGGCCCCCATCCCTGTGGGGCCCGCATGTCCAACCTCCCCAAGTCCTCTCCTCGACACCCTCTCACTTGGCTCGCGTCCCTCTATTGGAAGTGGTATGGACTCACAATAAAATAACAGCTGTTTCCAAAGAAATCTCTTTCCAGTCTCTGGCTCTGAGCTCCCCACCAGGGTGAGGGGTCCCAGAGCAGTGACCCAGATTCCCCTTCATTCCTGTTGATCTGCTGACACCTGCCCCATAGACACCTTGGTGGAACCCCGCAGGGGGCTTCCAGCTAACTTCCTGTGGGGGTTCCCTTCCTCGGGCCCAGCTGACAGCTCCGTGATGGCTCCCCTCCGCCCTAACGTGTGCACCTCTGCTTTTCCACTGCGGGGCTTTCTGCGAAGGCGCGGAAGGCCACTCGGCCCGGGCGCAGTGCCGCGTGTGGGGAGCGTGCAGACCCCCGAGCACGCCCAGCCATCGACACGCCCGTCATTGGCTTTCCTCCTGTTCCAGCCTTGTGTTCCTCCTTCTTCCCGTTGGCTTCCTGGCTCACCCCCATAAAGACGTCCTCCACCCAAGTCCATGTCCAAGGCCCTGCTCTGGGAGGAACCTAGATTATGACCCAATTGTACCTGATAAAGTAGTTGAGCCAGTAAAGTTTAGAGCCTCTGGATTTTTAGGGGCCAATATGTTACTGAGAAATAAGTTCTCCTGCCATAACCACTCTGAGAAAGAGGAAGGGGGGAAAGCAGGTCCTGCTCTGGTGGGGGGCTGGGGCGGCGATAAAGGGTCAGCCTTTCATCAGACTCTCTCTTCACCTTCTCTTTGGGCCTGGGAAGACGGGGACCCACCCAGCAAAGCCATGGCCCGGGAGGAGCCACCAACAGGTAAGTCCCCAACAAGTCACCTCCCTCCCAAAGCAAAGCGAGCAGAGGCATGTACATCTTCTATCCTACTCCACTGCAGGGTTTGCCTTCTGTTTTAAGTGTCAGGGTTTATTTTTTTTTTAAAGATTTTATTTATTCATTTGACACAGAATGAGAGAGATTACAAGTAGGCAGAGAGGCAGGCAGAGAGAGGAGGAAGCAGGCTGCCTGCTGAGCAGAGAGCCCAATGTGGGCCTCGATCCCAGGACCCTGGGATCATGACTTGAGCCGAAGGCAGAGGCTTTAACCCACTGAGCCACCCAGGCGCCCATAAATAAAATCTTTAAAAAAAAAAAAAAGATGGGAGAGACCTGAACATATTTAAATGTTGAGGAGAGAAGCAAGCAGGGAGAGGGGGGACGGGGAAGCAGGACATAAAGGAGCCGGTGGACAAAGCGAGGCCCTCACCGCCCCCCGGAAGAGGTGAGGGAGCTCAGATTCAGAGCCCAGCAGGAAGACCCAAACTTAGGTTGCATATGGTTTTTATTATAATAAGCCAGTCAGAGGTGCCGGGAGATGTGTTTGTGGCAAGAAGTTAGGGGGAGTCCTGCCTAGTCGTTCCCATTTTCTCTGCGAAGTGGAGGCCGCATTATCGGCTGAGACTGAGGTTGGAACGTGCGTCAAAGGCAGGCGTCTGGGGAGAAAGGACAGGCTTTGAAACAGAGGAGGTGAGTTCATGTCCAGGTGTCTGGGGCCACCCCAGTTTAAGCTTGTTGTCCCGCCTGATTACCTGGAAGGCCCCTTTTCACTCTTAGAAAGGGTCCTGTTTGTAGGATACGTCACGTGTTTCTCTAGAACAGGAGCTAAATCTGACTCGGTGAGCTAGCTAAGCTTTGAGAGTCCAGGGCCACACTTGGCTTTTGGGCCAAAGAACTGCCCCGCAGATCTGGAGGGGGGTGCAGGGGGGGCGGGGG
>LNAC01000448.1:1083950-1104670 GCA_002007465.1 Ailurus styani | reverse complement strand
AGGGGCAGGGGGGGCGGGGGGCGGGGGTAATAAAATGACCTGCAGCCACACGGCTTGGGTCCCTCCATCTGCGGAGCGAGCTACTCACCACACCTGCTCTGTGGGGCAGCGAAACGAGACGACAGATGAAATGAGCCTGCAAGGCACGGGCCAGAGCCTGGCGCACCGTGAGGCTCCGTGCCTGCGAGCTGTGCCTCTCCCTGATGGCTGGTGAAGTGGAGAGATCGAGGGTTTGGGACCGGGAGGACCTGGAGCCCCCGTGTCGTTGGCCAGGGTCTGTGACTACTGAGGGAACACACAGGAAGTCTCTGATATAGGACATGATCGGGTTTATTCAAGAACATTCGCTGGCAGGACCAATCCACCCAGGTCTGGGAGGCAGTGGGCATTGCTGGGGGAGGCTCAGCCCAGCGGGGCTTTGGCAGGCGCACCCCCGCCCCCACCCCACTCCACCCCTGCCGCACCAGGTCAGCCCGGCACGTTGGCAGAGACAAGCGCGCTGGGCTGAGCCCCTTGTTTGCTCTGCCAGGGAACTCATTCCGTGTGTCTCGCGAGCATCCCGGATCCCAGAGTGGGTTCCCACACCCCCTTCCCAAGACTTCTTTCTCAAGTGCTCTCGTTCTCAGAACACGGAGTTTGGAGCACGTGCAGGCAAAGGCACACGCCGTCCCGGGAGGGCGGGTCCCTGGGCTGGTTCCTTCGGCCCCACTCCAGACCCAAGGAGTCAGGTGAGGGCTGTGGGGGTGGGGCGGCAACTCCACCTGCTGCTCAAGGTCCCCTGGGGGTTCCACTGTGCCGTAAGTTTGAGAACACCACGCTCTGCCTGCTCTTGTGTTTCCCTGAAACGGAGAGGAAGTCCCCGGCCGTTCGTCTTTGTCTTCTTTCACAAAAGATTTCTTCCCATGCGGAGGGCAGTGAGACGGCCACCTTCTTGGGCTAGGCTTCCTAGAACATGAGAGGAGCTCTGGGACTTTCAGTCCATCCTCCCGGGGGGAGGGGGTGGCTGGGGAATTGGGGGCACCGTTGCCTGGGCTGCGGCGGGAAGCAGGTATGAGGCCTAGAAACTGGCACCTGACGCGTCTGCTTTACCCGATGACATCGGGGTGCTGAAGCAGAACTTGTTGGACACTAGGGCACTGTTGCCAAAAGAAGAAAAGTTTAGAATCTACTGGTCTTATCCAGCCCCTTATTTTACAAATCAAAGCACAGAAGGCCCGAACGAAAACCGGAGGGCCCGGCGTCAGAGGTCCGAGGCCGCACAAGGCCGAGCTGAGCCCAAACCCAGGTCGCCTGGTGTCTTGCTGGGCGGACTGCACTGGATCAGTCCGGCAGGTAACAGACCTGTAAAGTCCCAGCACACAGGAAATCCGCAGCAAATGTTATCACTGTTGGCGGAATTATTCGTTTGCATTTTATTTTATTTTATTTTATTTTATTCAGTGATCCAAGATTCATCGTTATTAGTTTGTATTTGTATTCGTTTGTTATGCTGCTTGTATTCGAGACTCCAGGTGCTCAAAGAGGAGGGAGCAGAGAAAAGCTGGGGCCTGGGTAGGGGGATGGGGTAACTGGGTGACAGACACGTCATGTCGAGTAATAAAGTGAGAAGAGCTGAGCCGGACAGAGGAGTGGCCAGGGACGGGGGCCGCAAGTCCAGGTGGTTGACGGCGCTCGGATCCTATATGCCGGCTGCAGCCCCCCTGCCCTGACGGGTCCCACGCGAACAGCCAGCCTGAGGGGTTATCAACGGAAGGCTGCCGGGAGCATGGGCTTGGGGGGAAGGAGATGGTCTGGGGTTCAACAATTTGGTGACAAGCTGCCGTGTCCACCTCCGTGGCGTGCCTTCTGCCAGGCCACCAGGCCACCACGGATGGGCTGTCAGAGCCCCAGACAGAAGACAGAAGCCATCGTCGGGGTCACCTCTGTGACTGTCCTTGTAACGAGTCCACAAGCACCCACCTCATTTTTCTAATAAGGCAGATACTTCCGTTTGATCATTTGTTTCTTTGGGGATGATTTGCAAATCTCATCTCTGATCCACTAATTATCGATTTACTAATTTGGGACTCAGAAGACAACCTCATTTTGCCCTTCTCCAGGGCTACCTGGTCCTCCCCCACACACACACACCACCCCCTTACACACACTAAATACTTTTCTTGAGAAATGCTGCAGGTCCTCATCTCAGGTCCAAGAAAGGCTCCCTCTTCCCTGTCCAGCTCCCCAAAGAGCGGATCCCCTAGGGAGGTTTCATGACACCCTATGGGTTCACCCCGCTCTCGGGTCAAATCTTTCTTCCTGGGCCAGAGAGGGGCTGTCTGGGGCCCTGACCCAGAGCACTGACGGCGGCTTGGAGGCTGGGCTGTCTCCTGGAACTGAGAGGTTTCCCTTTTCCAAGGGGACAGCAGCCTGATAACAGAATGCCAACAATGAGACATTTTCTCTCAATCTATGGAAATGGCCAAGGCATGGGGAAGGCCTCGGGGACCCCCCTCGGTCTCCTAGAAGAGGAAATGGAAGGTCATAAGGAGAAGTGGAGGACGGGAGGCTGCCAGCAGGCCGCTCTGGGGGAGGGGTAGCAGCGATGGGAAGAACGGTCCCAGGACGGACAGCTCCGGAGCCAGGGACGCCCAGGTAGGCCAACGTGCGCTGGGAGGGCGCACAGAAGGGACAAGGGGCCAAGTCCCAGCCCCACGCTTTGCAGAAGCTTCCCCGACACCGTGTTACCCGAAGTCTGTGCCATCCAGCCCCACCTTCGGAACGGGGCTTTCTCAGCATTAGAAAATATCCACACAGCCCTTTTCTCAAAGGAAATATGACGAGGAACCCAGTTTGGGAAACATGAGCGGACTTTTCTGGTGGGAGCTGGAGGGTGTAGCCCGTCCCGTCATAAACCGCACAGCAGCGCCGGGGGCCCTACGTGTTCCCTGGGGGCCTCGGCCGGGGACTTACGGACGGGACAGCAGGGAAGGTGGGATTCTCCTTCCCACCTCCTCCTCCCTCCTACTTACATGTTGGGCTTACGAAAAGATTTCCTGGGGGAGGGGGAGAACTTGCCTTTAAAAAGCCATCCCCCGCTATACCCGAAACTCTTTGAAAGAGTGGTTTTGTTACCGACTTTGTAGCTATCCAAGCGCAAGAGAACAGCTTGTCCCGCCGCGAGTGTGGCCCGCTCCAGCCGAGTCCTCCCAGCCGGGGCGCGGGGATTGGCCCCGGCCTCGGAGAATCACCAGCCCGGTTCCGGCAGAGGCCCGCCCCGCATCACACCAGCAGCCTGGCCACTTGCCCTCCCCGGTGCTTGGCCGCAAAGCCCAGAGCCCGCGTGGAGGTGAGAAGCAGGAACAGTCGGGGGCCCGTGGACAAGACACAGCTAAAGACACTGTTTGCCGTTGGCCTGAGCCGTCCTGTGATGGCGCAGACCTTGCTGCCCTCCCAGAGTCCTGCCGTCAGGGGACAGCCACACTGGCCACAGGACCACAGCCGGGACCGAGGCTAATGCATGTCATTTGGATCCTGACCGTGTTCCCGGCTCCAGCTCCTCTTCCCATCCTGCTGGCTGTGAACCTCATTTTCCCAGCAGATCAGCGGCTTGTCCAATGTGCATTTTGCAGACCACACACAAGAGGTTAGCCCCGCGTGCAGTCAGAGAACACAGTCCACCAAGTGCAAGCTCCAGGGGTTCCCAGAACCACTGGGCTTTCAATAATTTGCTAGAAGGACCCCAGAACACGCTGGAAGCTTTTACATCCCCAGCTGTGGTTTATTATAAGGAAAGGCGAGAGACTGAACTCAGCCCAGGGGGGGTCGCCTGGCCCAGGAAAAGAGCCGGACATGTCCTCTCCCCAAGTTACACACCTGGCATCCCCATGACCACACGCACTGAAGCGCTCACACCAGCCTTGGCGCCCACTGCTGCTGGAGCTCGGTCAGCCTCTGGCCCCTCCGAAGGCTGGGCTCCTACCTTTAGTGTCCAGACTTGATACCGCGTGGTCCAGAGCCCTCATCGTAAATCACACTCCTACACCGTCTGGTGGCCAAGGCCCCACACAAACGGAGACACTCCCATCTGACGTGACATTCCAACAGATCCACCCAGTAGCCACCGGCGAAGGCCAGAACTCTCTGCAGGTGTTAATCCTTCCCTCCACAAAGTGTCACGTTCATTTTTCAGGCAAGGTGAGGAGAGGAACCAACGACGACAGCCCCGGGGGACAACGAAGGGACAGGGGCTCCAACAGGGTCACTGAGCCCCAGCCTCTGAGCCCCTCTGCAAGCTGACCGTGCTCGGCCCTGGGTGGGGGAAGGGGCACATCTCCCGGTGCCCTCGGAGGGCAAGGAAGGCACGGACGTGCTAATGCGCACAGAGGTGGGCGAGGCCTCATCCCATCCCGTCCATACCCGCTGAGGGACCCCCAGGCAGAGCTGGGGCCGTGGACACACAGTGGTACGAGGGGAGTCTGGCAGCTTTGCGGAGCGGTTGAAAGGGACGCCGAGTCGAAGTCACAGCTGGAACCCAGGGGCCACTGTCACGAGTGTCCAGGGGGTGACTTCTCTCCTGTACAGAGGCCACGGGGTGTGTTAGGTCCTGAAAGTTTGTGTCCCCCAAACTGTTCTGTTGAAGCCTCGCCCCCCATCCCCCATGAGATGGCAGTTGGAGATGCGGCCTCCAGGCGGTAATCAGGGTTAGAGGAGATCACGAGAGTGGCCCTCGGTGGGATTAGCACCCTGATAAGAAGAGGTACCCGAGCGTTTCCTGCCTTGGTCCACGCCCCCCACCGCCCCCAGCCCGAAAGAGGAGTGCCGGGAATGAGGCCGACCGTGCTAACATCTGGATGGCACACTTCCAGCATCCAGAGCCGTGAGGACACGGATCTGCCTTGTTGAACCCCCGCCCCCGCCGCCCTCTGTGTGTTTGGGGAGGCAGCTGAGCCGGGGAAGGCAGGGAAGAGACACAGAGAGGCGGGAGGGGGAGCCCCACGGAGGCACCTCCTGGACGAGACCTGAGCAGGGGAGGCGGGGGCTGGAGCCCTGTGGGCGGGACGTGGGGGGATCCAGGGACCCAGGGACCCCAGGAAGCCCCGCTGCTCGGCTCACTCCCCTCCCCCATCGCACCCCCAGCCTGCAGGTGCCGTCTCCTCAGAGCTGGCTGCATTCTGTCCCCCTGTTGCTGGAGTGGACCTTTATGCCGAGGGGCCTCTGCCACTCACCCTGCACCCCGACCTTCAGCCGGGGGCTCTGTTTCTGGACCCTGCCACCCTCAGCCCGGCACCAGTAAAGCCCAGAGTCCCCCTCCCAGGTTTCTGGGAGGCAGAGGTCTGAGCGGGGGCCCCAGTTCTGCACGGTGCGGCCATCTTGTCGAAGCGGAAGAGGAGCCTGGAGGCCACCCTCCGGGGGTGCAGCTCCGTCTGGCGTCGCAGGGTCAGCGGGCTCCCCTCACGGAGCTCAGGAGAAGGGACCGCGCTCAGCCCTGGAGGCGGGAACAGCTCTGGGGAGAAGCAGGTCCAGGCTCAGCGGGGGACTCCTGAGCCCTGAGTCCCCAGGGGCGGGGGTCTAAGCTAGGGCACTTCCCAGGCCACGGCCCCGTGCCCCATGGGAGACGCCGTCTTTGTCCCCCAGGCCCCACCTCTCAGCTGAACCCGAGCCAGAGGGCCTTGTCGGCCACCTGGTCCCCAGAGGGGAGGCTCTGGCCCAGGGTCTCTGGCACTGAGTGGCCGGGCTGGTTCAGGGTGCTTCCCCGGCCCAGGGCATCCCCCTCCTTCCCCGGGCTCAGATGTGCCCCGTGGGGGCCGGGCGTCTGGACAGCACGGTGGACATCGCAGGCTCTGTGGTTGCTCAGCATCCCGGCAGCCAGAGGGAGAGCTGCTGACCTCTAGGGACCAGATCCCTGAGCAGCACCTGGGCGCCCACCCTCCAACCCCCTGAAGCTGGTGACTCACCTTGGACTTGAACCGTGGTCATCTCTGACCTTAGTGCGCCCAGGTGTGAGATGAAGGCCACCATCCCAGTCCCAGGCCACCTGTCCTGCCTCCGGATCCGGGATATGCCACTGCATGGGTACCGAAGCCTGAGCTCCGTAAAGTGGAGCCAGCCCTCTGCCCGGTCTAGAGTCAAGGGCTATGCGGACCTCAGCCAGACACCTGTCCCCTCAGACAGACATTTCCAAACAGCTGGGATGGCCAGCGTGGACGCGAACACTGGCAAACACACAGGAATGGCAGGAACGTGAAATTCAGGAAGCACGAAGCTTTCCATTACGGCGCACGGAGTGCTTATACGTGGGGACAGTGGGCACGGGGGGGGGGTAAGCGAGCCCCTGACTCGCTCGGCCCGCGCAGATCGGGACAGTGCCCCTCCGGGTCGTAGCCTCCGATAAGCATCCCAGGAACCTTCCCACAGAGCATCTGGCCACGCTGGCTTCAGGGGCTCCATGGAGCAGCCCCAGGGCCTACCCCCTCCCCCCGGTCTGTCCTCCGCGGCTCAGGAGGCACACGGAAGGGAGGCCAATGACAGCCACCTTGTCCTCCAAGAAGCAGCAGGCAGGACAAGCCCCGGGGCCGGGGTGGAGCAGTTTGCAAAGGAGAGCCTGACTCCAGACATCGGACCGGACCAGACACCAGGCACTGGGTCTGAGGAGGTGGGTCTCAGCAGGTGGAAAGGACTCCTAATCCCTGGGGGAGCCTGGTTCCAGCTTGGAGTCACCTGGGTGACGCTAGGACAGCATTCAGAGGAGCCAGGAGCTCAGAACGGGGGCAGCTGCAGATGCCTAAGCCATGTCTCCTAAGACGGACTCCTGGTGCTCTTGTTTTTCCCTCAAGTTTCTCTTTAGCTACCCCCGTCTTTACTACGTACTTGTCTGAAGGGGTCAGCCACCTGTTGGAGGGGAAGCAGGGTCCCCCAAAGCCCAGCACAGGGGACCTGGCAGTGAACCATGGAGAGTCTCCGAGAGAAGGCGAGCCTCGGAGACAAAGAGGGTGTCGGGTTTCTGAGGTCCGGCCGCCCCCCGCCCCTCAACCGGAGAAATGGGTTCCAGGCCCAACTTGCTAAGCCCTGAAATCTGTTCCTATCTAAGAAGGCAGCTCTTCCCTGCAGACCGAGCGGTAACGGGCTCTCTCCTCTTGCAGGAAGCGGGCTTCTCTCATTCCATCTTCTCCCCAACCTGCTCCCAGAAAATACTCCATTCGACTGTGTGACAATACAGGCTGCTTCGGGTTTTGAGGGTTAGGGGTTTCCTCTGTGCTCGTTCACCGCGAGGCACCCCCTGAGCCCCAGAAGTGAGCACACAGGTCCGGTGAGCCTGCAGCTTTCCGTCCCTCGTCCTTGTGGTTGGTCGCGCTCACTTCTCCTTGTCCGTGGCTCGCTGGGCACGGCTGTCAGAAGGAAACCTTGCCCAAGTGGGGTGGGTGGGGGGTGCTCGCAGCAGTTATAAAGCAGGGGGAGCAGGGGTCACGGCTGGCTCCTCCGAGTTGTTTCAGAGAAACCCCTCCAACCACATGTCTCTGGGGTGGGGTGCACCCGGCCCCACACATGAAATCCCACTGATTTCTTTCTGGCCACTACCTTCCGCAAGTTCTTCTTTCAATATGCAAACAGTGCTAGGAAGATAAGAGGAAACCACATCATATCTCTGCTTAGAAACCGTTCTAATATGTTTGTAAGTGTGCAGGAAAAATGTAAATCTCCCTGAGCAGGCAGGCTTAGATGAAGCCGTGTGCTCATTTCGGTAAATGTGCTTAAACACTTAAAGCAAAGGGCTTTAAATCAATCTAAGCTTCAAAGGGCAGGAGTTAAGAGTCAAAGAACGGTCGCCAAAAAAATACCTTCTTGACTAGAAGAGCCCCTTGTGGGTCTCTCTGCCATGAATGACCAGAGAAAATAACATCTTCTTCTACTCCAGTTCAACTCAACAAAGATCTCTTTAATGCTCCACAAGGAAGGCACTGTGCTGGCTGGAAATGGGGACAAAATGGCATGTGGCGGCCCCATTCCCAGGCGGTCTGGCGACGCAGGACAAGCACACAGACCCAGGAAGCCGAGCCGGGGAGCAGGAGAGCTGGAAGCAGGGAGGCAGCCCACCCAGGCGGAGGGCTCGGCCGGCGTCTGAAGGGATCTGGAGCCCGAAGTGGGAGACGGTGCATGTGCAGGCGGCTGCAGGAACCAGGCGTGGAGACAGGAAGTCACAGGAAACTTTAGGAAACATCAGTGATCAGGTCTGGATGGAGCAGGGGGCAGGAGCAGGGACTTAGGGGAAAATAAGGGTGGGGGGGAAGACTGGGACTCTCAGAGCAAGACCAAGGCCAAGGGGGTTGGGGATGGATCAGCAACACGTCAGCTGTTCCTTCCCGGTTCTCCTGCGGCTCAGAGCTCCTGCAGAACCGCCGGCGAGAAGGGTGACTCCAGGCGCGCTCGCAGGAAGGGCCACGCAGTCCCCTCTTCCTGGGACACTCTCCCCGTTCTCCAGGGCACCCCCTGCCCGAGACGCCCACGCAGCACAGCCCTGAAGGTGCCGCTTCCGTCCTGCAGATGGCAGGCGGCCAGCCGGGCTCCTCTCTCGGGCCGTACCCCGCCCTCAGCACTGCCTCGGGGCAACCACAGGTCTGCGAGTCTTCACCGCCTGCATGGAGTCCGGCAGAGGACAGGGTGTATATTTGAGGAAACACAGCCAGAGGTATCACAGGCTTGAGTGTGTGCTGGGGTAGGAGGTGGACAGGGAGAAGGGGTCCCCAAGTTACTGGGAAAAGCAAGAGATCAGATCTCCCCAAGGAGACGTTTCCTGGCCACCTTTTTTTTTTGCATGACTTAATTCACGTCCGTTTCTATTCCTTGCTACTAAAGGACTTTAATGAGTTCATTTGAAAGATCTCCGTTAGAAAGGAAATGACTTGCTCCAGAGGTCAAGCTTTGGTTTCGAGCCAGTGTCGACGGGGACACAGCGGAGCGTGGTGGCGGCAGGGGCCACCAGGTGGCTCAGCGGCAGGGGGCAGGTTGGATGACGTTCGAGGTCCCTTCTAGGAGGACAGAGGTGCCTCTTCTGGTCCCTGATGCTGGCCAGTCTCCTCCCGCTTCTCCCCCCAAAATGAGAAGCAAAAAGCAGAAATCAGGACTCCTCACAAATCTCCAGCTCCCTCGGAGGGAGGACGCACGTCGATCCGACAGAGTTGCTCACAGTGGCAAGCCACCAGGGCCAGGGGAGGGGTGGGAGTGGCCAGACTTCCCCCAGCAGCAGCCAGTGCTTCCGGTCTGGTGGAGCAAAGGAGGTGGCCCCTTGCTGGAGCAGGGCGCTCTGAGGACACAGAGGGTGAGGAGTGGGAGGGGAAAATGGTTTCAGTGCAGCGTCTCCCTGCTGTGATTATGAAAACGGAGGCCCCCTCCCTCCAGGCAGGCTGCATGGCATCCCCCTGAGATGCTTCCATGCCCTCGTCCCAGAACCTATTGCTGTTACAGTCTACGACAAAAAGAGATTTTGAAGATGTGATTAAAATAAGGATTTTGCAATGGGGAGATGATCCTGGATGATCTGGGAAGACCTGATGTCCCCACGGGGTCCTTAGAAAAGGGACTCCGGAGAGGTCACCATCAGAGGAGGCCACGTGATGATGGAGGCAGAGGAAAGCAGCATCAGTGACAGAAGGTGCTATGCGACAGGCTCCTGAAGGACAGGAGAAGGGGTCCGCAAACCCATACACCTGCTTCCTTAGGAGACAGCAACCACCTTGAAGCGTCGCTACCCCGGAGTCAGAGAGGGTTAAGGGATTAATCCCCGTCACGGTAGTCGTTCGGTAAATGCTCACTGTTCCAGTTATCCGGGGGCCTGTGAGAGCTGCACTACCCACGGCGACCGTGCCACAAGCCTCAGGGAACTGCTGAGCACCTGAAACGTAGCCCATCCGCATTGAGGGATGCTGTGAGCAAAATACACCCAAAGGTCAAAGACTCAATACCGAGAAAAACAGAACGTAACATGGTTCGATAAGTCCTCTACTGAACACATGGAAATGATCATATTTTGGATGTACTGGATATGTAAAAAAATTGTTAACAATATGTCACCTGTCCCCTGGACCCTCGCCACTACTCTTACGATAAAGTAGCTATTAGAACACGTAGGTTTCTGGCTGTGGTTCCCGTTATATTTCCACTGGCAGCGTCCTTGGAGTCTCTGGCCCCTGCTGGCCATGGTGCAAAGGAAAGCCGGACGCATTCGGGGAAAGTGGCACCCCGCTCCTGGGCTCACCGCTGCTTCCTTCCCATACGTCGATGATGCTGACCACAGGACGTTCTGGGGAGCAAACTTCGCCTGTGACTGCCAAGTACCCTAGACCAGGAGAGCAAGTCCGGCTAGCTTCAGACGCAGCGTGGGTCCCAGCCCCCGGGCTGCGGCGATGGGGAACCTCCATTTTGCCCTTGACACACACGGTGAGCCGGGAGCACAGCCTCACGCGGGGCTCAGCAGGTGCCTGGACCCCCGCCCCATGTCAGACTGTTCTTTTAATCGCTGCCCTCTGCTCCAAACTGCTTACCCCACAGCCTGCCCCAGAGCTGAAATTCCACCGCTGGGGTGATGCTTGTGAAGAGGACATCCAACCCCGTCTGGAGGCGGAGCATGGGTCTGATAACCCGTAAGTCTCCAGAACCAGCGGCCTCCACTCTCTTTCCTGGCTTCTCCGGGCCCCAGAGCGGCCTGAGGCCAGAACCTCCGAGCCCCGTATCCACGTTGTCCCTGGAGACGCACTCAACCTGGTGCCTGCAGCTCTGCCGCCCCTCCCGTGGCCCGCAGAGGACAGAGCCGGGCAAACGGTCCTGCTCGGCTCTTGTGACCATCCGGGGCGCGGCCCTGAAGTGGGTGTCGGCCACTGCCCAACCGCCCGGGGACCCCCCGGCGCCTGAAGGTGAGGGGCTGCGCGGCTCCTGGGTCTGCAGAGCCCACTCCCCCCGCAGGCCCGAGGAGGCTTCCCGCCTGGTGATGCGCACCGCTCTCCCTGCTCCCACCTCGCTCCGGACACCCGCCACAATCCCCACGCAAGGCTGTGCTGCTACGGAACAGAGAATGAGCACCGAGCCAGCAATCCTCCTGCGCGCAGACCCCAAGGATCTGAGAGCGGCGACTCCAAACAGATGTTAGGACACCCACGTACATGCAGGGTGTTTGCACCGGAGCCGTTAGTCACGGTCGCCAAGTGCAGGAGCTGCCCAAGTGTCCATTGGTGGGCGAAAAAATGGGGTCCATCCGTGCGGTGGAACAGCATCCAGCCCTGAAAAGGGGGGATGTTCGGACAGACACCTGCTGTGACGCTCGGATGAGCCCCGAGGACCTTGTGCTCGTGAAACAGGCCAGGCGCAAAACGAATGTGGGACCCAGTAGGTGAGGCCGGAGAGGAGGCAACGCTGGGACACAAAGCAGATCCGAGGTTCCAGGCAGGGGGAGTCGGGGGGGACTTCCTGTTTAATGGCTCAGAGCTTTAACCTGGGATGACAGGGTCCTGGGGGTCGTGGTGGAGAGGGTCGTGCCTCAAGGTCAGCGGGCCTCGTGCCGCTGAGCTGCACACTTAAAAATGGTTAAAGCAGTAAACTTTATGTTAGGGATAGTTTACCACGATTTAAAACAAAAAGTGCCTCCAACTTAGAAGAAAAATATCTGAGTTTCTAGATCTCTAACCAGAGCCAGGCTGTGACTAAATAGATCTCCAAATGTGAAAAACTCCTCGTGTGCCCCTCCCTTTCCGGAGTGGAGGAGCCCCCGCCGGGGACCCCCAGGCCTCGCTCGGCCCCTCCAGGTGCTCCTCCAGGGGGTTTCGCGCCCGCACTTCTCCGCCTGTCCTCGGACCTCCAGGGTGCACGCACCACATCAGGACCGCACGGGGAGCCTGCAGTCCGGGGCGCCAAGCCGGGCTCGAGGGACACTGGCAAACACCACGGGCCTCGCACCTGACACCGGGGCCTGGTGGCGATGAAGCCGAGATCCGCATCTCCTTGTTCTTACCACAGATGCTCCCGCACTGACTCAGAAGTCAAGCCCAGGACGGAGAGGTATTAGCCCATGACCACCTATAATCTCAGAGCTGCCTGTATTAGACCAGGCCAAGTGCAGGGTTCCCCGCGGGCCTAGGTTTGGGCAGGCTTACCCAAGGAAGGTGCACGCTGCTTAGGAAACTCTCGTCTCGAGGTTCCGCGTGTGCCCTTCCCTGCTTGTTCTGTGGCGCTGGGTGCACAGCTCTGCAAATTACGTTTCCCCTCTGCTGGCTTGAGACTGTTGGGTTCTGCCAGCAGGGATGCCGGGCGGGGGCCGGAGGCTGGGGGAGGGAGCCAGGTCTTCCCCAGGCTTGCTCCTCCTGGAATGTAGGCCCAACAAGGGCAACAGGGGCTCTCCATGCTCACAGCCTGCGAACCCCGAACGCAGTGCTCGTCCCCAGCCCTAAAAGGCAGCTGCTCCCTGCACCTGTTTCCCTTGTTACCTCACTATCTCATGTTTGTTTGCATTTTTAGTCCTCCGATAACTATTTAACAATTGCTTACATTCAATATTTTCTGCCCACATACCTAGTGTGCTGGTTGATTTCTGGGCTGGACTCTGACTATGGTGGGGGTTAAGGTCTACAGCACGTAAGAACCTTAGAGTGACCCCCAGGACTCCTACCCCCTGGCATGCAGCTTCTGTAAGCCGTCCCCTGGCAGGACCTGTGACCTGCTTCCAAACACAGAACACGGCAAAAGGGAAGGAATTCTGCAGCTGTAATTAAGGTCCCAGAGCATTCGACTTTGCATTAGTAAAAAGAGAGGTGGTCTGGGGTGGGCCTGACTTAATCAGGTGGAAGTCCTTCAGAGAAGGACTAGGTCCTGCCTGAGGTCAGAGGGCTCTCCTTGCTGACCTGATGAAGCAGGAGCAGTTCAGAGGAAGTCTGTACAGCAAAGAACCGAGTGGAGCCTGCAACTGACACGGAGACCTGTGACCATGAGTGAATGGATGCTGCCAACAACCCGGATGAGCTCAGACGTACATGTGTCCACAGTCGAGCCCCCGGATGAAAGCACAACCCCCACTAAAACCTCGACTGCTGTCTGGGGAGACCCTGGCAGAGGACTCAGCTCCTGACCCTCAGAAACTGTGAGCTAATGAACGCGTGTGTTTTTCAAGCTGCTAAACATGTGGCAAGCTGCCACACAGCAAGAGAACAGCTAATGCAGCGTCCATAGACGTTGTGCGAGGCAGAGGAAATTCAGTGTTAAAATTACCCAAGAAAATCCCTTAAGAAAGCTGACGTGAGAGCTAGGTTTCTCCCTTCTAGACTGGAGCTTATGGTACCAGTTGAAGTAGGTGGCTTTCATTTAGGGACCATGTGGTTCAAAAATATATGTGTTTTTCAACATCACGATCACACTTGGGATCCTGAGATGCTCACACTCGAAAGCTGAGATTAATGACGTGAGCAGATCGGCCTCTCCTGTCCTCCCCTTCCCGAAAGCAAAGGCACCGAACAGGACAGCAAGGGCAACTTCCCTTCTTCGGCCAAGGGCTCTCTGGCTTCGTATATTCTCAGGTTTACTCCTTAAACAAGTGTATCCTGCAATTCTCTTGTATTTGAGCTTGGGGGTTTGCATTTTTAAAAGAATAAGACATTTGTAATAAATGTCAGAGAAGCTTCTTTTATAATTTAAGACACCTCATTTAGCCAAGATGATATGGAGCCTGCCAATAATCCATTAGCAAGAGAAGTGAGAATACTTGCCCAGGAGGTCGCCCCAGCAGAGCAGGAATATCTAAGGACTAGGGCAGGTCCCCCACCTGCACCCTGGCCAGAAATAATTAGTGAAAACTGAAAAAAGCCATGTCTGTCACGAACACGATCTGTAACTCAGGCCAAAGAGATTTCTAAGTGTCTCCCACTGCAGCACTGGGCTTGATGCCTATCGACGGGGTCATTGCACAATACTTCGGAAGCGATCTGGAAGCTCTTCATGCAATACATAATCTATCGTCAGGTGGAGCACACAGTCCTAAAGGTTGCAGCTTATTGCCCAGAAACACTTGAACACGTTCTGAATCTAATCCAGCAATCTCAACTTAATACATTTTTATTATACTGCACATCCATATCTGTGTATCTGTATATACTTCTCGCACGCTCTTTGAACCCGTTTGAACACCTTACTGGTTCCCATATTAATTCATGAGTTGGCTGAATAAAATTTTTGACATGGTTTATTTTATAGTTGCATGAGAATAATGTTTTCATCTGTTTGAAAACTATGCTTTCACCAACATCCAAAGAAGATGCCAAACACTTGCCGGAAACTTGGGTGCGTGTCCATGAGACAAGCTCAGGTGGGACCAGGTGGGAGAAAGCCTACAGGGTGGTTTTCACCTGTCCTCCTGGAGGAAGCAAGGAAGCACGACCGTCCCTCCTCCCCCAGCTCTGCAACTTCCCCTACTCTTGCACAGACAAGGGCCGATGCAAGAGCAGGCCCCCCGGAAGGGCTAGGCAGGGTGCGGATGGAGGCCAGGGAGACAGCGGGCTTCCTGAGGAGCCAAGCAGGAGGCCCAGCAGGAGCAGCTGCTATAAATAAAAAGCAGCAGCAGCAAAGAGGGAACACGAATCTCATCTGATTTGCACCATCACCACGAGGCTGGGCAGGGGCAGGTGTACAGCCTCAATGACAAGTGTTTCTTAAATGCAAGCACACACATGCATTACAGTAAATTTCCATCTTTGCCAAGCATGAGGTTTTTGTCTTGTTCTCTGCTTCTCCGGCACCAGTGGGGTGCCCGCCCTTCACTTGGATTCTGACACTAGGTACATAGACGCACAAGCTGATACCACACCCACGGCGGGGGGGGGGGCTCTGTCCCATTCCGCTGCCTCTTCAGAATCAGTTCCCAGATCTCTCGCACTTCTGTCCAATGTGGCTACAAAATCAGGGATTCCCACAAGCCCACCCCCAACCAGGTCTCCTAATTTGCTGGAAAACTCCCCAAATCCGGAAAATTCTATTATCTGCAATTACAATTTATTACGGTTCTGTTAATTAGACAAGGAAGTCATTAGACTGAGGTAGCTCTAACTCCCTGGCGGCCTAACGAGCAAACCTATTTAAGATCATAAATGCCTCCAGGTTAGGAAACCAAAGCCTAAGAACAAACACCAACACAAACAGCCAAGGAGCTTGAAGCTACAGCCGATCAATACTTTCCTTTCTTGCTTCTGTACCTTCTTTGTCTTTAGGAGAGCACTTCTCACGGCTTCCGAACCACATTTGCTCAAATAAACTCTTAAAAGTTTTAATATGCTTCCGATTCTCTTTTATCATAAAGCTCACAGGTGAACGACCAGATGAAAGCGCCAGAGGGCAAGGTCCTGGGGAGTCCGCTTCTGGGAGCCTGTGTCCCCATGGGGTGGCCTGGAGCCACCTGCCCGGCGCACGGGTGTGTTTGCCAACCCAGAAGCTGCCCAAATCCCATCGTTGAAGGGCTTTATGGGGTTTTGTTACGAAGGCATGATTGGTCGGTCATTGGCCATCGGTGACTGACTCGATCTCCAGCCCCCCCCCAACCCCCTGTAGGTTGGGGCGGGAGGGCGGGAGGGGCTGAAGTTTCCAGGCTTCTCTCAAATAGAGAGTAAAAACTATGAAACAAGCATGTAATTGAAGAGGTTAAAAAGAGGAACATTAAAGCTTTAAAAGAAAAAAGGAGAAGAAATAAATTAATAAAGCTAAAGGATGGAATTAATTGGAAACCCGTGAAAGAGCGGAAGTGATAAATAAGGCCCAGAGGGTGTGGAGCAGCCGGTTCCCATATGCCCAGGACAAGATCGTTTTGGGGTCCGCTGGAGAAATTCCAGCGCCAGGATCTGCATCCCTTTGCAAGACACGACAGCTTTTTCTGAGACTGTGGGAGGCCTTTCTGCACATGGCTAAGCTCCCCCCACCCAACACACCCCACCTCCACGCACAGTAGCCCTCAACCAATAACTGTTGGAGTTGTGTGTAAATCACTCCACTCCACCATCCCTTGGGTGGGAAGCCTCTGAGATGCTTCTACTCTCCAGAGTCCCTGGGATCACGCTCCAGTCCCTCCCTGCAGCGGCGGCTGGCTGAACAAGTCATCCTTTTTTGGCTGCTTTCCTTCCCCCAGGGTCACCTTCCTGCTCCCCCCACCCCCACCAGTGTTTCCCTACACCAACCAAATAAACTACTTGAACTCAGGGGCGCCTGGCAGGCTCAGTCCAGAGAGCATGCGACTCTCGTTCTCAGCATCGGGAGTTCAAGCCCCATGTTAGGCGTAGAGTTTACTTAAATTTAAAAAGAGAGAGAGAGAGAGAGAGAGAGAGAGAAAAGAAAAGAAAAGAAAAGAAAAGAAAAGAAAAGAAAAGAAAAGAAAAGAGAGAAAGAATCTGCTTGAACTCAAATCCTCATCTTGAGGAAACCCTAACTGTACACCAAATAAATATCTAAAATAAACAAAAGTCTGTACTTATAGAGGGAGGAAAAAAAAACCCAAAATACACCAAATTAAGGATAATAGCCATAGATTAAAACTAAAGGTTATAACCACACATATAGAGAGCAAACTTTTAAAAATTCTATATAAAACTTTATGCCAGATTATTTGAAAGTCTTAACAAAATGGCAAATTTATGGGAAAATATAATTATCAAAACTGACTCAAAAGAATGTAAGTCTGAGAAAACTAAGAAGCATGGGATAAATTGTAAATCATTGCTAAAGAACTGAGTCTTCCAAATATGGTAGGTCCAGATATAGTCCTTAACGTGATGAGAAATAGTTCAAACCAACAGCTGGTTGTTAATGCTAGCAGAAAAAGTAAGGAGACTCTACAATATTAATGGTGGATGAGATAGATTTCAAGACCAAGTCTGACTAAAATAGCACCAAAAAGAGAAAATTACAGGCCAACCTGACTCATGAATATAGATACAAAAATTCTGAATGAAGTATTAGCCAATTAAATGCAGCAGTGTGTTAAGAGAATAACACACTGTGATCGTGTAGGTTTATTTTTATAAGAATATAGTAAGGACCAAAATTAGAACATCTATTAATATGTTATTGCCCATAAAGAGAAAAATTAAAAGATTAACTCAATAGACACTATAAACATTGCTTTCTGGTATTAAAGAAGAAAGTAAACTTGAGCTGAAAATACCCTTATTTAATAGGAAAAGGAATATCCATTTCAAACCAATAGGCAATGTTGGATTTAAGGCAAAACTTTAGGGGCGCCTGGATGGCTCAGTCAGTTGAGTGTCTGACTCATGATTTCTGCTCAGGTCGTGATCTCATGGGTGGTAGGATCAAGCCCCTTGTTGGGCTCTGTGCTCATCAGAGAGCCCGCTTGAGATTCTCTCTCCCTCTCCCTCTGCCCCTCCCTGCTGCATGCACACACACTCTCTCTCTCAAATAAATAAAACTTAAAAAAGATAAAAACAAAAAAATAAAGGCAAAACTTTAGAGACATTCCCAAAACGGTGAAGAGTAAGAAATCGTGATTGCTACTGCCCTCATCAGGTAACACTGTGGTAGTGGTTTCAACCCTACGCAATAAGACAGGAAAAGACATAAATGTACAGCTATCAGAAAGGAGGAAGTCTTAATTGCCATTCACACAATTGCCTATCTGCAAAAAATCCAAGAATGTTGTGGAAATAAAGAAGACCACCCAAATGAAAACAGAGGTTATTTGTTCAGAGCTGGCTATCACTGGGGACTTAGCCACCTTCCCTTGCTTTGGTGGAAACTCAAAGGCAGGTCAGGGAGAGGGACAGTTTCTGCTTTAAAATGGAAACAGGAAAGGGTTCATATGCTCGGATAGGAGCTGTTGGCATGAGGAGGCTGGGGGGAGGCTAACGAGGTGAATCCTATGGGTTTGCTTTGGGGAGCAGATCTGGTTTTCTCTGGTTGGTGTTGAGTTAGAATCAGGGGCAGAAACTGGGGCACCTGGCTGTCATCGAGCAAGTCCTCAGTTCCCGAGCTGATTGTTCCAAAGGTCCCTGTTTGACTTCCCCGGTTCGCTGTGGCAAAGGTTGTAGGTTAGAGTGCTACAGTCATTTACGATGTGACTGCTGCTCATTTGTATATTTAATCTTTTAATATTGGCCAAAAAAGAAATGAAAACCATTAACGTAGTAAAGTAATGAAGTACAGTTGTAGCCCAGATTTCGGCCACCAGAGTACCTAAGTCGTTCAGGCTTCTTGAATTACTTTCTCATTAATGCAAATAAAACAGCTTGATCCTACCTCCCATGTGGAAAATCCAGTATCCAATTAAATGAGATTCTCAGAGGACTGTGACCTGTCTCTTGCTGTGACTCCCACATTTCACTGATCCTTAGTCTTTGCTCTAAACTCACCACTCATCACAATTTTATTCTTCCACCGTCCCTTAGTGCCACCCTAGACACTGCCCTATGCCTTCATTCACCAAAGCACTGTTGACCCAAACCTGCTACATACAGCAGACTTTTGGCCAAAGCAACTGAGAAAGAGTCTTCTTTATTGCAGAACACTGTAGGTGACAACATCGAATATAAGGCATCATTGTCTTAAAAATGCATCTTTTATTCCCCAACATGGGTCTTTCCCACTGATCATATCCTTGGATGCCAGTCTACACTAGCGTATCAACCTTGGGCACTAGTCTACACTAGCAACCTGACCTTGGGTACCAGTCTACATGAGCATCTCAGCCTCTTTCTCTCCAGTCCTCTCCCTCCTCCCTCTCCAGACACCCCTCACTCTCTGCTCACCTTCCAGCTCTGGGATCCTCACCCACACCCCCAACCTGCTTGCAGACACTTAAAATTCTTCTCATTTTATAATAATATCATTCAGGCCTCTTTGAGTTTTGCCAAACCAAATATGAAGCTGTGACTTCCTCAAGAAAAAATGTCCATTAAGGCATTTGCTTAAGATCCATGGGGGCTCCTGAGTGGGTCAGTCATTGAGTGCCTGCCTTTGGCTCTAGTCGTGATCCCAGGGTCTTGGGGTCGAGCCCCATGGTGGGTTTCCTGGTCAGTGGGGAACCTGCTTCTCCCTCTCCCTCTGCCTGCTGCTCCTCCTGTTTATTCTCTTTCTCTCTCTTTCCCTCAAATAAATAAATAAATAAATAAAATCCTTAAAAAAAAAAAAAAAGACACAGATCCATGAACTCTAAAGATGAGTCATGACATTGGGCCAAAGGCAGAAGTAGTAGTTCTTTCTTTAAATCTACTTTTGTCTGCTCTCTCATACAATATGAATTTGCAAAAATCAACTATATTTTAGTGTAAGAATTTATGGGGATAAATTCTGTTAACAATATAAACAATAAAAAAGATGCTCGACAATAAATATAAAAAGTATATAGAACTGATATAAAGAAATATTATAAACCTATATCGAGGAATATGAAAAAAGATTTGAGAAAGACACACCATATTCCTGGGTAATAAAATTCAATACTGTAAAAATGTCAGTGCTCTTATATTAACTCATAAATTTAATGCAGTTTCAATCAAAACCCCAAGGGAATTTCTTTGTTTGCAAGTCGACATATTTATCATAAAGTCTGCCATGAAGAGTAACAAATGAGAATAACCAAGAAAACATTCTAAAAGAAGAAAGGCAGGTATCTGCATTGTGCCATGCTAAAATGTGTGACAACGTCGAGATCAAATGGCATCATGTTGTTACATGAATATGCAGATACTAAGGGAACTTAATAAGAAACCCCATCAGTTAGAATTTGGTTCATCTGCAATGACCAGTAAAACAACCTAACAGTGGTTCAAACAATATAGAAGTTTATTTTTCTCTCATTCACTAGAATAAACAATTAACAAGATAACAATAACAACAGCTACAAAAACCAGGGTAAACAACCCATAGCTGATAGAAAGTCATCGAGAACTCCTTTGGCACCTAGACTTCTATTTTGCCATAATGCGCCACAAGTAACTTCTATTCATGGTCCAAGACGGCTGCCAGAATTCTTTTCTTTTTTTTTTTTTTTTGGGTAAACACTGTATCATTCATAATGTATTCATTATGGCAACATGAAATAAATCAGTCACAAAATGTCCAATCAGAATTCTTTTCATCACGTCACCTTTGTCAGAAAGGAGAAGGCACAAAGAGGAGCGTGGCCCTTCTCATTCAGGACAATCCCGAAAGTTCCGTACAACATTCCCTGTGTCTCACGTAGCCACGTGACCATACCTACCAGCAAAGGAGGCTGGGGAACATAGTTTTGATTTCAGGAACCATGTGCCCAGCTAAATTAGGAAGCTCCATCGCTAAAGAGGAAGACAAGAAGGGCCACCTTGGCATCGAGTATAATCCAGCTTAACGTAGAGGTGGCATTTACAATCAGTGGAAAGAGATGGTTATCTAATGAGTGCTGAGATCATCAGCTAGCCCTTTGAGTAGTTAAGCTAAAGCCCCACTTCATTTTTTATATCAAAATAAATTCCCAATGGATTAAAGAGTTGAACATTTAAAAAACGAAATCATAGAGGAGCTAGACAAAAACTTATGATCTTCGGTTTGGAAGCCTCTTAAACTATAACACCGAATCCATAAAGGAAAAGATACACAATTTTGACTTCAGGAAAACTTAAAACATCTCTCAGTCCCAAAATGCCATAACTAAAATTAAAGGAAAATGCTAAATCAGGACAAAATGCATGCAATAATTAACCAGTAGAGGTACGTTCTTTTTTTTTTTTTTTTTT
>LNAC01000448.1:1035644-1083900 GCA_002007465.1 Ailurus styani | reverse complement strand
CTACTTGTGATCTCTCTCCCTCTGTGAAATAAATAAATAAAATCTTTAAAAAAAAAATAAATAAAAAAAATAAAATTAAAGGAAAATGCTAAATCAGGACAAAATGCATGCAATAATTAACCAGTAGAGGTACGTTCTTTTTTTTTTTTTTTTTTTGAGAGAGAGAGAGAGACAGTGCATAAGTGAGGTGGGGGGGACAGAGGGAGAGGGAGAGAGAGAGTCCCAAGCAGGCTCCACGCTCAGAACAGAGCCTAACATTGGGCTCCATCTCACACCCTGGGAGCATGTCCTGAGCCAAAACCAAAAGTTGGACATTCGACTGACTGAGCCACCCAGGAGCCCCAGGTACATTCTTATTTTATGAGATCACAAAAGTCATTAAGAAAAAGATGATTACTTTCATAGGAAACATAGGCAAAGGATAGAAAAAGATAATTCATAGAAGTAAAATGCTGATGGGCAAAATAGTATCCAACCTCACAAGTAGTAACCAAAAAACGAAAATAAAAATAAGGCTATTTTTAAAACTACACTATGGAGGGAAATGAACTAATGATATCACCCAGTCTTGGGAAGGATAACTGACTGGTTAAAGTAACATTGATACCACTTTTGGGAAAGACAACTGATAATGCCAGTCAATGATCTGAGATGCTCCCCGGACCCTTGTAACTCCACTTCTGGGGCTTTAAATGAAGTCACTAGGGATGTGGGCAGCGGCAGGGACGGTGATGCTCATTACAGCATCCCGTGCATCCAGCCGCAGGTCTCTATCTAGACTCCGGGGAGAGAAACCGCAGACACTGTTCCACCACGTTTGCAACTGGACCGTAATTTTTGCGAACCCATTTAATGTTTGTGCTGAGTCTTGTCATCCCTTCGGCTGTGCCCCCAGAAATGCTAGCATTTGAAAAGTGCTATGAATATCAGGCGGAGGACCCGGGGATGTGGAAGACTTTCAGTGATGTGAAGCTGTGCTGTTGAGACATTTTGGCTAAACACAAAAATGACACAAAATTGTATGTGCACAGTACATTCTGGTTACTCATAACGTTCACTCAGGACCTCTGTCCCCGGCTCCTTTGTTCTCTTGCTCCTCTACTTTATTCCACACTTCATTCCAACCAAAGCAAGACAACCCAAGGGCGTTGTTAATAGCACACTTTTACTGAAAGGTCGAGTCCTGGCGACAGTTACCGCCCAGGGGAGGAAACCACTTCCCATTTGACAGCAGACACTGCCTGCGGTGGGGAATTCCTCCCCAGCCCGCCCCTCTGGAGGCTCTACCATCCTTTCTGCTGCCCGAGCTTCTCCCAGTTCCTGTGGCTCTGCAGCTCTGCACCCCGGGCCCTCAGACATCCCCACCTCTTGAGCTGCCAGCTCTAACTTGCACACTGCAGACACACCATCAGGAATGTCTCTAAATTAAAATAAATCTTGCTGGAGATGAGTTCTGTTGTCCTCATAAAGGCAGATGCAGCTGCCATCATGGGGATGCATGTTCTCAAGGCGACATCTTTCCCTCACCCTTCATATTTCCATATTTACTACTTACCACGGTTGCAAAAAAAGGACTGGAAACAAACCCAAGTATTAACAATGGTGACTTGTGATGGTTGGGATGACAAGAGCATTTTCTTTTCTCTCCCTGTTGATATGGTTTTCCAAGTCTTTGGCAACGAATATATATTAATTTTACATGTACAAACATTGTATTTTTAAGTAATCAAATGTACCAACAAAAAAATCCTTTTGTTACAGAGTTTTAGCTCTGAAACATAAATACTTTTCACTTCCTCTTAGGTTTCTTTATACCACTGCAGCCCAGACACTCACCAATACACTTAAGGGAGAACAGTTTATAAACACCTAAGTAGTATAAAATATGTATTTCAAAGATGTCCACAGGCAAAGATGAATAAAAAGCAACTATTAACTAACGTGCAACGTTGGTCCTTTGGTTCAAAATGTGGTCAAAGACTCCCCTGGATTTACGCCACCTCCTTTTTGGATTTATACCGTGGGTTGCCTTTCAGCGGTATTCAATCAAACTTGCAGACAGTTGGCTAGATTCATGGCCCATGAATTTTAAGGTAAAATTTGATAAAATCTATCAGTCTTGATGTTTAGTTTTCAAAAAATATTTATATCCGCCATTTGTCTCTATAAAGTCTGTAAGAGACAGTAGACAAGTTGAGGTCAGGTAGGTCCGTGGGTGACGTACAGACTCAACTCGTGCCAACCCAGAGCCTCAGAATGCATCCTAATTCAGAAATAGGGTCTCTGCAGATGTAGTGAATGTATCGTGAACTTAGAAGAGAACACGCGTGAGATGAAAGTGTGGTTAATTAGCAGGAGAGACTACACTAAGTTTCGGCGGAATTGACGGGCGTCCTGTTGAGGTGGAGGAAATAGCCCTCAAGGCCAGGCCTGGGAGCCGGGGAGCCCCCTCACGCCCCGATGCCCTGGAGGAGGAGAGCACAGGGGTGCAGCAGCGGCACTTGATCCAGGCTGAGAAAACAGTGATGCTGGAGGTGAGCCCAAGAGGCTGCCAGGGAAGGCTAGCTCCTCCCAGGCCCCAGGCTCCCCCAGAGTTTTAACATTCAAATAACAGTCGGGTGGAAGCCCGGCTGCACAATAACACGGCACATAGTGACATCTACTGGTGAATTGTGGTATTGCATTTATTGCATTCAATTTCCTTTTCCAGGAAATTGAAAGGAGCCCCTGAGGGTTGATCCCACTAGTCTCCTCTGTAAATCAAGATAGGAGAAATCCCTGTCATCCGGGGAAAGCAGAGGGTAGATCTTGGAGTCTACAGAACAGTTACAATCCCGAGTTCTGGTGCTCCCTTTGCCAGCATTAGCTGTATAAACTCGGTTGTGTCGCTTGGTGTCCTGGCCAAAGGAGCTTCATCTTGAATCACAGGGGGTGGGGATCACAGCATCTCCGAGGCTATAACTTTGTGCCCCTAAAGCACTAAGGGTATCCCCAGGGCCGTGTCAGAGAGGCAGGGCCAAGACAGGCTCCTCTCCTTCCCTCTGATCTAGGTACTTCTCTTTTTGTCTCTTTATATACTAATTTTAAAAAGAATATTCTGGGGGCACCCGGGTGGCTTAGTTGGTTAAGCAGCTGCCTTCAGCTGGGGTCATGATCTCAGGGTCCTGGGATGAAGCCCCGCATCGGACTCTCTGCTCAGCAGGGAGCCTGCTTCCTCCTCTCTCTGCCTGCCTCTCTGCCTACGTGTGATCTCTCTCTCTGTCAAATAAATAAATAAAATCTTTAAAAATAATAATAATAATATTCTGATTTCAAAAAGAATTTCACAGCTCTTTCTAAGTTTCCAAAAATTCTGTTTCTGCCATAAAGACCTGACCAATGCACGTCAACCACATCTCCTGTGACTTTGACATTCAAAGGTCCTGTACTAAGTGTCTATGAGCTACAAATAGGAGTCCCTCGTCTGAAAGGGCTTCCAACTTCATTGTGGAAGAAAACAGCACATCAGCTACTCCCTCCTTAGTAAACCATTTTTGCCAAATCAGTTAGGGTATTTTTTCCATGTGATCATATCTCTGATTTTATAATCCAAGCCAATGGAAAAGAAAATTCTTTTTATAGTCAGTCTTAGTGGAAGTCATTTCCCCTGTGAAAGGAGTGTTTCAGGAGTCTCTTGGGAAGAACCTGTCATGGAGCTGAGATTCAGCGTCACTGTATCCCTTTGTCCTTCTCATGGGAAGCCCGGGGGATTAAGAGACTTTGTGCGCATTATCTGTTGTTCTTAAGCAAAGTATAGAAGGCTCTCGGCGTCCCAACTCAGAAAATAGGCTATATATCTACAACAAGGGAAGACACATAAGATATCTTCAAATTTCCCATTCATCTTCATTCAGAATGCAAGTTGTTGAATATTTAAACATTTCTATTAAAGAATAGGGAGAGGGGTGGCTGGATGGTTCAATTAAGCATCAGACACTTGATTTTTGGCTCAGGTCATGATCTCAGGGTTGTAAGATTGAGCCCCACATTGGGCTCCATGCTGGAAATGGAGCCTGGTCTGGGAGGCTCTGCTCTCTCCCTCTCCCTCTGCCCCTCCCCACCCCTTCCCCCTTGTGCTCACATTCTCAACAACGACAAAAAAGTATAGGGAGAAATATACTCCTCAATGATCCAAATAAGGTAATAATACTATCATGAAGAATTAGTATTGATTAAGTACTTACTCTGGCCCAGAAACGGTTCCAAGAGCATTATTAACTCATTTAATCCTCACCACATCCCTAGAAAGGACAGTCTCTTTTTATCCCCATTTTACAGAGGGGGAAACTGAGACACAGAGTCATTAAATAGCTCAGGAAGTGATGGTTGGCTGATGGGGCTGGTCCAGACTTTCTGCCCGTGGGGAAGTACAAACGGGGGTCAGACCAGCCCCACCCACGTCCACGGCCCACCCCTCACCCTCTGGGGCTCTGCTGTGGGCAACGGGCACCCAGCTCCGGTCTCCAGGACCATTCGACAGGGCCCGAGGGGGCAAGGGCAGTGCCTGAATATTGCTTAGCACTCTGTCAAATAAGAAAAAACAACCTAAAAAGAGACGGTTCCGGTCCTTTTGGCTGATCTCTGTGTCTTGGCATCCTGGGCCAATCTAAATTCGATTTATCTCATCTAATCCTCCTTTAGACGAGATAAAGGAGGCTTATCTAATTGTTCCCAGGTTGGGCCCACCTGCCTGGCACTACAGTCAGACAAGAGTTTCGAGGCTCCAACAGGCATGAAGGAATCAAAGAGCTATTTCACTCTCCCCTTTTTTCTCCCTCCAAGAACCGATGGTCATGTGTGTGGGTTCCAGATCTCGGCTGGAGATGTCCTACCCTTCCTGCCAAGCCCCATGGACCCAACGGGGGGGGGGTCTCACCCTTGAATTATGTTCGCCGTAGCGGGAGCTGTAAGCTGGAGGCTCCGGATCATAACTCAGCATCTAAGACGAGCTGAACGCACAGGCCTGCTCTGCTAGACACATTACACAGCGAGCGAAAAACAAAGAACCTTCCCTCAGAAACGTCGTGATCCCGTCCTTTCATCCCTTTTCGTAACGTGTCTGATTTATCTTCTCTTGGAAAGGTGCGTATAAATTTTAATGCACTGTACTTACGAACAATAAACAAAGCCACTGTTTGCTACCCCGTGCATTTCTCAGGACGAAGGGGACGTCATCACAGCCTGATGGGGGTCTTCAGGCCCATCAAGGGGGCTGTGACGGGAGGGCCCCCGAAGGGCAGGCATCTCTGATTTGTCAGGCCCTAAGACAATAAAAATATCTCTGTGATCACCAGACGGCCCATCCTTCAAAGCCTGATTACGAAACCGTCCGTGACATTGAACAGACCGGCATCGAACATCAGGACTCCAAGACTGGAGAGATGAACTCGCCTTGGCAGCCAGACAGAGCACCAGTGACAGCATTTCTGGACAGGAAGAGTGCGAAGGACACTGTCCAGCCCCCCGCCCACAATATCCTTGGCAGACAGCCAGCCTCCCGTGTGCGGTCCCGAAACGAAGAGGAGAGGCGTCTAATCCAACACTGGGAACACACGCTAAGCTCCCAGACACCTGCAAACCCCAGGCCGCCTTCGGACGGGCTCCCCCGGAACCTGCTGAATAGGCTCCGACTTTCTGGGGTGCGGGTCGGAAAACAAGCTGCCCGCCCGCCCCACCCTCCGCCCCGGCTCTGAGAAGCCTCGCGAACACCTGAAGGTCCACGATGCAGTGTGAGAGTCAGCACGGGGGACATGGGCAGTGTTTCCTGTCCAGCACGACCGTCCGAGTGGATGCACTTAACACTCGCCTTTCCCAAGACAAGATGACCCGCGGCACAGACACAAACCTTCCTGCCTCCGTGTGACCTCGAGGCCTCTCGGGTGTGGAGGGCGCTGCCGCCTGGGAGTCCTGGGGCCAGAGGCGGGACTGCCCGCGGCCACCCCCTCCAACTCTCATGGACCATGACATGTCAACGGCCGTGGAAGTCAGGAGAACAGAAACTCGTCTCCTTTGCCAAGACTAAAAGATTTCAATGGGAACACATCGTCTGTAACAAACACCTGTCACCCCCTGGCTGGACAAACCCAGATGGTCCCCTGCAAGGATTAGAACCTGCAGAAAACATGACCAGATACAGAAGTAAAGAGACTGAGATGAGAAGTGCCAGGCAAATTCCATAAAAGAAGTTTCATCCGGAGAGATTCTAGCAAAGATCAAATGTCAAAGACAGAGGGTCCCTCCAGGTAGAAAACAAAACGGACCGTCTCTGGATACTGAGAAGGACCGGGTTTCTCCTTTGCAACCTCAAATGCAAACATGTCCTTCCAGAGCACAGCAGACGGTAGGTTTGCGGCCTGGAAAATGACAGGGCCGAGATCATGAGCGGGAAGGAGCTGCACACACACCACGTGGGGTTGGGGGGGCACAGGGGATGCCCCGAAACTGCAGGGGCTTCCACACACGCGGGGCTCCGACGCCACCAAAGCGGACACCACCTTGTTTCAGGATACGTAGCTAAGAGGGGAGACTGGAGGCAAAAAGCGAGGACACATTTACTCAAAATTTGGGAAAGTGGGTTCGTCTGGGGAAGGGGCGGAGGAGATGCCGTTGGAAGGAACTTGCGGGCCATGACGAGGCTCCAAGTCTTCGCCCGGTGGTGGCTGCATGGGCGTTAGGCTTACTGTCACTCTTGAAATGGCACAAGCACGTGTTATACACTCTTCTCCATGGACAATATGTCTCAAATGAAATTGTAAAACACTGAAAAAAAAACGGGGGGCCTGGGTGGCTCAGTTGGTGAAGCATCTGCCTTCGGCTCAGATCATGATCTCGGGGTCCTGGGATCGAGTCCCGCAGCAGCAGGAAGCCTGCTTCTCCTTCTCCCTCTGCCCTTCCCCCAGCTTGTGCTTTCTCTCCTGCTGGCTCTCGCTCTCAAATAAATAAAATCTTTAAAAAAGTTTTGTTTTATTTAAAAAGCCATCTCCAGCGAAAAACAAAGGAAACAAATAATGAAAAATTAACTTCCTGCAGGTTTAAAGCACGTACCAGCTGACATAAAAGCCCATTAAGCACAGGCCACGGGAGGAATACTGCCTGCAGCGAATTTCAAGAAACAACTAGACAGAGCGCCGAAAAGAGAAAGAGAGGAGATTACAATAGACGAGTCTCATTCGTGAAAATAGATGCAAAACCCCTACTTGTTTGGTTTTTAAACAGGCAGTTGGAGTGAGAGGTGTATTAGTAGAGACCATCCTGTCAGTCACTGCGGGCATTTGTAATAAAAACACACGCGTGGTTCGGCATATCTCTTATTAGAATGTATTAAATTCAGAGAAAAGTCTCAGTAAACCCTGGCAATTCATGTGATCAAATTGAACATATTTTACTGATTTTAATAAGGAATCAGAACATCAGTGACCCACAAAAGTATATTTCCAGGACAGAAGGAACACCGTTTACGTCATACTTCAATGTGGAACGCTAGGGACGTTCCTATTAAAATCGGGTGCAGTATAAAGACGTCTGCTATTGTGACCATTACTTGAAATTATTAAGATGTCTGAGGCATGTGTAGTAAGGTAAGAAAAAATAATTAGGAAATAATACATATGGAAGAGAAGGCAAAATTCTCATTTTTGGCATAATTACCTTAAAAATCAAGAAAATTAACAGAAACGTGATTAGTACCAGAGAGTTCTTGTAATATGTTCCGTTCCAAAATCAACATACAAGACTTTGTGGTAGTGATCACATCCTCACACACCATCCAGTGGACAGTGCGAATGGAGCTTCCGTGACAATCAGAGACAGTAAATACACATCTCATGCAAGGGGGAAAGTGAGCCCAGATTTGTTATTCTGATTGCTCAAGAGAATTTGTAAGACCAGCTTTCTGTATCAAAATTCCTAATTTCTATATGCGGGTAACAGATTCAAAAATTGTCTGGACTAATCCTGCCCATAGACTAGATGTGACCACGGGCCCCCGGTGTGCAACTTCTCATCAGCACCTTCCCATATAACCCATCTGAAAATATAAGGGGAGTGAATGTAAAACAGGACAAAACTGATTAATTTTTCCATCAGAGGAAGACAGTTATCATACGATCTCCCTCCTATGTGGAATTTAAGAAACGAGGCAGAGAGTCATAGGGGAAGGGAGGGAAAAATAAAACAAGACAAAATCAGAGAGGGAGACAAAGCAAAAGAGACTCTTAATCATAGGAGACAAACTGAGGGTTGCTGGAGGGGAGGGGGGTGGGGGGAAGGGATAATTGGTGGGGGGCATTAAGGAGGGCACGTGACGGAATGAGCTCTGGGTGTTCTATGCCACTGATGAAGCACTGACCTCTACCTCTGAAACTAATAATACACTATATGTTAATTAACTGAATTCAAATTTTAAAAAATGAAATACATTTCGGAGGAAAAAAACGATTAATTTTTGAATTGCTAATCATTTGAAATAAATTGAATTAAACTTCTTCCTTTCACATGACACCACATAAAGCCCAGAAGAAAGATTGAAATGTAAAAAAATGGAACTACACAAGCACTGGAAAAAAATAAATATTTATATGATCTTGGATGCGGAAGCCTTTCTACAAACAACAACAAATACAGAAATCAGAAAAGGAGAAGACTGACCTTGATTATATATACTTTTTAACCATTTCAAGTCAAAAAATAAAAGGTCAGTGGTAGACTAGGAAAAATATTTAAAACACATAGGATCAATATCCCTCAGATAGAGAGACTGCTCTTACAAATCAGTAACAAGCTTGTCCAGAAAATATCAAGGACAGGATGGAGAAGCCAGTCCCAATGTAAGAATCATCAACAGCCAATGAATATATGATAGGCATTCAGTCTCACTAGCAATTGAAGAAATACAAATTAAGCCAATTACATGATGCCATTTTCCCCTACTGATTTGACAATGATTTTATTTTTATTTATATTTATTTATTTATTGTGGTCCAGGTTGAAAAGGCATTCATGGTTGGTGGAAGGATGCACAAACAACATGTAGGACAATTCGCCAATAAGTGTCAGAACCTTCCACTCAGCAAGTCTATTACTGGAAGGTTAATCTGAGGAAATCAGAATATATACAAAGATTTAGTTGCAAAATGTCATTACTTCTATCATAGCAGAACACAAAAATAGAACAATGTCCACACAGATGGAGAAATAGATAAATGAGTACATACACACTACGAAATTCCTTCTAGTCTGAAAAAGTCCTGAAAAATATTTAATTTTTTTGAAGATTTTATTTTTTTAAGTAATTTCTACACCCAGCATGGGGGCTTGAGCCCATGCCCCTGAGATCAAGAGTCAGACTCTCCACCAACCCAACCAGCAAAGCACCCCGAAAAATTTTTATTATTGAAAGATACGATACATAGCTAAAGGGTTTTTTTTAAGTTTATTTATTTATTATTATTATTTTTTAAGTGGGCTCCACTCCCAGCATGGAGCCCAACACGGGGCTTGAACTCATGACCCTGACATCAAGACCTGAACTGAGATCAAGAGTCAGACGCTTAACTGACTGAGCTCTACCCAGGTGCCCCTTAAAGGCATTTTTTTAAATTCAATTGATTTTAAGTTAAAACAAATAAAGTTAAGTTTAATTTTAAATTAGTGCCCCTTGAAACTACACAGTCTATAGAGGGATGAGAAAGGCTACTCCCTCGTGGCTACTCTGGATGGTGCACTTGGAATTGTGTTCCAAATTTCCTTTTTAACATTCTGTTTGTCTATAATGGACATACTGTTTTGATTAAAAAAAAAAGAGGAAAACTTTACTTTAAATTAAAAGATAAAGGAAGTCGGTGTCCTCGGGTAGACTCACTGATTATTACGGTTACTTAGGTGTATTAGGAGGAGCTAGACGTAGTTCGTACGGCTTAGTCTGCTGGGTGTGCATAAATACACGCACTGTGTGTAATCAGCCGGCTTACCTGTCTACTTATGCTTTGCTTGGGCGGCTTTTAGAGTCAAGTCATTTGCTCAACACGGGTAAAGAGAGTGGCTCCAGAAATACGCAAAGCGCCGGAAGACAGCTTAGGCAGGCTTTCGTGGAACGCTCTGAAAAATTAAAATTTTATTGCAAATAATCCACAAAGTGGGTTTTCTTCATGTGGTTTATGAGAATTGCCTGTCAGTGCCTGGTTCATTCACGGCAACTTGATACAGTTAATGGACCTTATACAAATATTTACAGGCCCGGGGAGAGATTTATTGGCAGACTTGGCCTCCCTTCCAGGCCCCGTTAACGGTGAATTCCTGCCAGCCCCTCGAATTCACAGAGAAGCTGCAGAGATTCTGCCAACCACTGAGGCCAGGGAAAGCGCGGGGCTGGCAAGGGGGGCGACATTTCCTCGATGAATCCGAGGGCGGGCTCTTAAATAAAAATGCAGGGGCCCCAAGTAAACTCAGTGGTAGGTGTCGAAGCTACAGATTAAGAGCCCGCGCTTTAAAAAGCGAGATGGCATTTCTCTGACCTGACTGACCGCTTCCTGTCCCCTTGGCCGTTGCTGTCCCCCTAGGCTCCCTCAGGTGGGAGGCCCCCCCCCCGCCCCCGTGCTGTGAGTGACATGCGAGTGACATCTGGAATCCCAGCGGAGGCCCAAACCCTAACCACCATCTCCTCTCATCTGCATGACTACAGGAACCTCCAGGTGGGTCTTTCTAGAACACCTTCTCTCTCCACTGAGTTGGCAGCGGGATTTTTTCAAACATACTTTATGTGCCAGAATCCCTCCAGCGGTTTTCTGCGGCACGTGGGGAAACCCCTTAACTTCTCGCCCTGGTCCACGAGGCCTATGGTGGCCCTGCCTCCTCTCCCCAGGCCTGCAAATTATCCCTAGCCACGCGGGCCTTCTTTCTATTTCCGGGACTCCAAGTTCATCCTGCACTTTTGTTTCCTTTGGGTGAAACTTCTCCCACCCCACTTCCACCCCACTCCTATTAATTAGACTTTCAAACGGGAAGGAACTAGGAATACGCATCAAGGGCACACGCTGTGCCACCAGCGGTCGGAAGAGTCGGCTACGGGTCTCCCAGTCTTTTCAGGAGAGGACACCTGCTGCGAGCCAGCCGTGGTCATGGCCACACGGTCGTACACACGCACGAGGGGGCTCCTGCATGCACATCAGTAAATCTGAACGCCTACGAGAAACCTCTGTCTCCGGGGAGGAACTCGCCTCTCTTGTCTTCCCTGGTTTAGCTTCTTCCTCTCTCATTGGCCCGGGAGCTGTGGGCGATCACCAGGACTGGGGGCTTCACCCTTGGGAGCTCGGGGGCCCCTCTGATGAAGGCTACAGATATTTTGCACCTAAAAATAGCCCCCCACACACACATGGGCACACATCCCCAACCATTACAGGCAGCCACACTTACAAGTCATTAAAAGCTTCCCTATTAGGACATTTCCCCAGGACAAACATTTTAAAATTTCCTAGATTACAGCGGATCTCACACAAGTGGGGGTTTTTTTGTTTTATGTTTTTTTTTTAAAGATTTTATTTATCTGACAGAGAGAGGAAGATCACACATAAGCAGAGAGGCAGGCGGGGGGCAGGGGGGAGGGCGGAAGCAGGCTCCCTGCCGAGCAGAAAGCCCGTTGGGGGACTCGATCCCAGGACCCTGAGATCATGACCTGAGCTGATGGCAGAGGCTTTAACCCACCGAGCCACCCAGGCGCCCTCACACAAGTGGGTTTTAAGTGCTTCCCTTCGTGGGGAGGCATTCCTGGACCCTGACGGAGATTAGGAAACTGCCAAGCCTTATCAGCAGCAGACTGGGCCAGAATTTCTTAGGTGGGTTCTTTCCTGGGAGGATTATCACCGTGATTAATCGCAACCACTTTGTGTTGTCAATTTCAGAAGTTGACATTTCTGGCCTTGTTCCCGGTTTGTAGGGATGCTGTCTGTTTGAAACCTGCGGCTTCTCATACACTGACTCTACCCTCTGGTTAGGGAAGAGTTCTGAAAGCGATGGAGGGGTCTGGGGGCCTTCTCCAAGCTAAACTGGAGGGTGCCAAGGGAAGGAGAAGGAGAGGAGGAGGGGGAAAGAAGGAAGACGGTGTGGAGGCCATAGAGAAAGTGGCACAACATCGGGGCCAGTCAGGACTAGACGCGGAGCCCACTTGCCCACCAGGGCCAAGGCTCAGGATTGCCCCCAAGCCCCTAAGGCTGCCTGCCTTCAGCCCTGTCGGCTTCCCGATGGAAGCTTGCGTTTTGGTTCATTACTTGCTTTTCAGTGGAGTCGACAAAGTCTGGAGCAGGCTTTCCCCATCTGGGTGCTGCAGACATTTGGGGTCAGGTGCATCTTTGTCGTGGGCCTGTCCTGGGCAGGGGGGCTGACCCGCAGCGCCCCCGGCTTCTGCCCACTGGACGTTGGCGAGCCCTCCCACCAGCAACAACTAAACGTGTGCCCCAAGTGGGGACAAAACCGCCCCTTGGCTGAGAACCACTCAACGGAAGAAAGTTTTAGGCGACAGACTCAGGTTCCAACTCCCACTCCATCCCTTACAAGCCTATGACCTTGAGAAAACCCACTGTTTACTTGAGCCTGTTTTCTCGTCAGCAAATAATATTTCTCTCAAAAAGTTGTTTTGGGAATGAAATACATGAAAAGCATATGGGTTGACAATAGGTTCTCAACAAACATTTGTTCCCTCCCCACTCCAGCCTCATTGACTTCACAAATATTTACTGAGTGCTCGGGCTGTATGCAAAGGATAGACACACAACACAATTCCTGCTCCCGAGGAGCTAACCGCCTCCAAGACAAACACGCCAGCAGCTGGAACCAACACATGTATGAACACAGATTGCTTACGAATCTTCTAAAAACTACGGCCTCTCTTTCTTTTTTTTTCCTTATTAGTTCATCTCTCTCCATGAGCTCGCTGTCCTGCCTCCTGATAGAGGAAGGGGCCCCCGAGTTGGGTCTCGGTTCTTGGAGAACCACACAGGCTTAGAGACAGCGAGGCCAAGGCCAATGGCACGGGAATCTCAGGCAACTGTTCTCCTGTGGGCGAGAAGGAGGGCGGGTGGGAGAGGCAGGTGCACGGCGGAGGAAGCGAGGGATGTGGGCTCTCCGTGGCAGCACAGGCGGAGTCCCCGGGACCCTGCTCTCAGGATGGGGACAGGATCAGACCGGCTCCGGCAAGCCCACCCCGGCAGCAGGGGAGGAGGGAGGAGAGGAGGACTGCAGGGCGGGAGAGCTGGGGAGCAAGACCGGTCAGGAGCCCTGATTCCAGAGGAGCGCTCACGACGGCTGAGCTGTCCAATCCGCAAGGACAATGGCTAGCTGCCAGGAGGCTCGGGGACATCAGGACGGAGAACCGGAGAACCGACAGGAGCTGGTGACGGATGAGATGGGGAGGCGGGAAGCAAGTGAAGAAGAAGGAACAGAGGTGATTACACGATTCTAGCCTAGAAACTTAGGCGGATCCCGATGGCATTTAGAAATGACAGGCTCCCAGAAATTGCTCCTTTTCTCTTTCACAGCTGCCTCCACTGACACTGAGCGCGGGAGCCCACGCCGCCCGCTCCCGCCTGACGGACCGTGCACGACCCCATCCGGCAAAGCTGGGGCTCGGGGGGCCGCCCACGCCCAGCGGCCCGATGACAGGTTAGCCCTGTCCGTCTTTGCTCGGCTCTGGGCCGGCCCGGGGCACGGTGCCGATGGATGACCGTCACTGTTCACGGGGAGCTCACGGTCCAGACGGCACACACAGAGGCCGAGGGCGGCCCCGCGTGCCCCGTGCTGCGGGCCGACCAGCTGCCCCGAGAACATTCCATGAAGGGCATCAGCCAGGGAGCAGGAGCGGGCGAGAGAGACGAGGGCCCGAGAAGAGCGCTCTAGCCAGGGTCCCGGCACCTGCCGAGGCGTGAAGGGGGGGCAGCATTCAGCCTGGGGGGGGCAGGGGGTGAAGATGAGGCTGACGTGCAGGCGAGACCAGGTGGGAGCAGGTCTAGAGGAGCTAAGGACTGGAAAGTAGCACGGAGCACCGTTTCAGGGAACCCCCCGTGCTGGCCCAGCTTCGGAGGAGAACGCGTAAGATAACCAGTGTCTCAGCACCCGGTGCTGGAAGGTCGGCTGCAGCATGCGAGGAGAAAGTGACTCCAGGGGGCAGCGTCAGCCTGGAAGGGGCGAGGCCACTGCACCGGCGGGGCCGGGGGGCGAGCGGCCGAAGCAGGGACAGTGTTCGGCTGGCTGTGGCTTGCACTGTGGCAGTTCGGGGAAGCCCACGGAAAAGCCAGAGCTGCGACCGGCTGTTCTTCAGTTCTGATTCCTTTTCTTTTTTTTTTTTTTTTTAGATTTTATTTATTTGACAGAGAGAAGATCAGATCACAAGTAGGCAGAGAGCCAGGTGGAGGGAGAGGAGGAAGCAGGCTCCCCGCTGAGCAGAGAGCCCGATGCGGGGCTCGATCCCAGGACCCTGAGATCATGGCCTGAGCCGAAGGCAGAGTCTTTAACCCACTGAGCCACCCAGGCGCCCCAGTTCTGATTTCTTCACGAGGAGGCTCGGGCGGGCTCAGGGCTGTTGTGCTTTGAGGGGCTGCTGGGGAATCAGACCCGCTCCAGCCCAGGGGCCTCCTGTTCGGTCACCGGGGGGCTGGCACCCAGCACTGCGCCCTCCTGGCCCGACTCGGGGGCGGGGAAGCGCTTCCAACTACGAGAGAGGGCTCTGCTCTAGCCATCGTCCCAGGGGGCTATCGTCACCTTCCCGCCTGTGTCCTCTGCTAGACGTCAGGACTCTGGTCGTCCTTGTACCCCCGCCCCCATCCCCCCCAAAGCCTCGCTGAGGGCCGGGCCCAATCGCCTCGTAAGTGTGGACGAATGAATGAATGGTGTGTCAGGCAAACTTTCCTGAACGTCCTGCCTTCTACAAACAAGTTGGTCATATCTGAACGCCAAGGGCAGCCCAAAGGAGTGAATTTGGCTCCAGAAGATCTGGGTTCTACTACGGTCTCATGCTAACCTGGGCCTCGGGCAGAGCACATACATTCTGATCAGAGAATCTAGGGTTCTCATCTGCAAAGACGGGATTTTTAAAAAATCCTGCGAGTCTCAAAATAATGGCTTAAAATACTTCTAAGGGCACCTGGGTGGCTCAGTGGGTTAAGCCTCTGCCTTCGGCTCAGGTCATGATCTCAGGGTCCTGGGATCCAGCCCCACATTGGGTTCTCTGCTCAGCAGGGAGCCTGCTTCCTCCTCTCCCTCTGCCTGCCTCTCTGCCTACTTGTGATCTCTCTCTCTGTGTCAAATAAATAAATAAAAGCTTTTAATAAATAAATACTTCTAACAGTGCTCAGATGTAAGGTGTATATATTATACATTATCCTCTTCTTTACAAATAAACCTGTGCTAAAATGTCAGAAAAAGTATATCGAACTCAAAGTCACTGTATTACAGGCCCGTAAAAATACTAATGTTAATTATATTTTTCCACTATTCACGTAGCTCTGCTGGAAACTGCAGTTAGACTCTGGTCATTGCTTGCTTGCTCCAATCAGTTACACTCACCTTCTTGCTATTCCTTAAACGAGCCAAGCTGGCTCCTACCCCAGGCCTCTGCCCCTCTCTTCACTCCTCCCCTGGTGATGGGAAGGTCGTGTCTGCACCTCCTTCGGGCCTCGGCTGGGCAGCCGCCTCACGGGACCCTCCCGAGCACTCTGTGGAAAGCAGCACGACCCCTCTCCTCCCTGCTATGGCTCTCATCTTCCTCAGCCTGCCTTCCTTTCCTTGATGGCAATCATCACGTTTTTGCTGCTTGTTGGCCTCCCCAGAGAACGCAAGCCCCACAGAGGGTGTGCCTCCCTTACAACACCCGGCACAGAGCTCGGCACCTGGAAGATACTTGGGGCCTCGTGCTAGTTTGCTAAATGAAAGGTGTCGGGCAAAGAAATGAAGTTTTTCACTGTCGTCACCTGTCATCGTGTGCAGTTAAAAAGGACTTGCAAAATAAAATAGAATAGAAAATAGTAGGATTGGTTGAGATCTAGTCTTGCCATGAACAAGCTGTTTGGCCTTGGAAAGTCATTGTTTCTGAGCATCGGTGTTCTTCCTTATAAAACAGGAGCAGGGATGCCCTCCAGTGGCCCGCATCGCAGATCACAGGGCTACTGTAAACTTAGTGGGGTCTCACATAGCGTTTAATAGGGTGCGTTTCTGTCTTTACTGTTAACTCTTCAAACAGACCTGATCTTACTCGTCTATTTAAGGCTTGGCACAGGCCTGGATCTCTACGTAATTGCCTAAAAATAGAGAACAAAGGTTGAAACTTTCCTTCGAGAAATGAACTGTGCTTCAAATATTTATGTTCCTGTGTCACTGTGTCATTTCATTTCATATAGCAGACAAAACGATTAGCAGTGCGTCTGAGCAGCCAGGAAGTTTCTGTTCACCTGGGGTTCTGTCCAGGATAAAGAACACAAATCCCCGTTTTTACTAAATGGATGGCTCTCCTCGATCAGCGCTGAAAAAATGCTTATGCTCTTCGGATGCTTCTGACGCCGGCAGAAGACACGTGCTCCCACCAACACTCTACCCTTGAATGAGCCCTCGACACGATGGAGAATGAAGTGCTGACTCGGGGGCAAGAGCCAAACCTCCACTGCTTAGTTGGCTCTTCAGCTGGAACCAGATGTCTGAACATTTCACATGGACATTTTCACAGGTAACTACTCTTTTCAAAGAACTAGATCAAGATTAGAAGGAACAAAGTTAGAGTAGCGGGTAGTTTAAATAATTATTTAGTATAAACCTGGGTTCTTTTCTTTTCCTATATCCATTAGACTGGGGGGAAAGGGGGTGCCTGGGTGGCTCAGTCGGTGAAGCTTCTGCCTTTGGCTCAGGTCATGATCCCGGGATCCTCAGATCGAGTCTGGAGTTAAGCTCCCTGCTCAGTAGGGAGGCTGCTTCTCCCTCTTCCTCTGCACCTCTCCCCCTCATGCCCTCTCACTCTCTCTCGACCCCACTCTATCTCAAATAAATAAATAAAATCTTAAAAAAGATTCTGGGGGGAAAGGCTTACACCTAGACCCCAAAAGTAGCTCCTTGAAATGCTTGTGAACAGACCGTAAAGCTGGGGAGGCGATGGGACATGGCTTGTTCTATGCCGGCATCGGTACATTAACTCATTTAATCCTTGCAAACAATTCTCTGAGGATCCTAGGATCACCCCCATTTCCCAGACAGAAAGCTGGTCTGTCTAGATGAAAGCAGCTTGCCCACCGTGGCGCACTGGAACTTGAACTCAGCTGTCTGTGTTCTCAATCATGAACTGTAAACAGATGAATACAGACCACGCATCATACGCCGGAATCCAAGGGGAATCTGACAATGATCATTTACCTTTCGGAAAGCATGGTCACGTAATTTCCATAGCGTGATCTGCCACAGCGGGGCTCACGTGTGGTGCAGCACATCTACTTCTTAGACTAGGCTAGGTCGAGAGTCACCAAGACATGATGCAATTTGGTGAGAGGATGTGGATGTGGGAGGGGATTATTAAAGGTCTGGAATTATTGAAAAGAAAAGTCTGGGAGTCACAGGAACTTCTGCGCAAGTGCAAGAAGATTGCACCTCAAGCAAATACAAGATGAGGAGGGACAGAGTGCTGAGCTCTGTTCTCTTTGCAGTAATCTGCGTCTCCTGGGCCGGGGCACTTTTTTTTTACTATAAAAGAATGAAAAAAAGAAACAAAACAAAAACCGGTAGGAATGTCATGGCTGGAAGACCACTAGTGAACAATCACATACAAAGAGCCCTCAAGATAAGACCTAATGAGGGTATGAGACTAGATGCTGTATAAAAAGGTCACGGTCCTCAACAGTTAAGGGTCTCTGCTATTTTCACCTAATAACAACCCCTGCAAAACCACCCATTCTTCAATCTTCCCTTCTAATGCCAGATCTCAAAAGCTCTCCATCAAAGAAGCGCTGCCCATAATAGCATTCTTACTTATGTCCAGCTTATATACATCTTATACATCTTATTCTTGAAGTCTTTTTTGGCCTGAACCGGTCTGAAATAGTCTACTTCTCTGAAGTTGTTTTTGTTTTTTACTGTGAAAGAACAATGTTGATAAATTACTCATCTTTTAAAAACACAATCATAAGATCAAACTCTTATATTACTATTGCATTTTAGAGCATTAGGGAGAAGCCAGCCTAGACGCGCTATGTTAAAAAAAAATGTTTTTTTAGGTAGCTCATTTAAACCTCAGAAAGCACTTCTTCCCTAGAGCTATTATAGTAATAAGGGAAATGGATCTGCTCACCAAAGCCTCATTTCCACACTCTCTCCCTCAATTTCCTGGTCTAGATTTATGGCCACACAGGATGCTTCTTAGGCTTTCCAGAGCCTCCCACACAGGTCTCCATTTCCAACATGGAACTTTTTTTTAAGTGAGGTATTTTTAAGCTGGGAAACGTCTTACCAACAATTTAATTTTGTATCACTTAAAATCTCCTAATTTTCACTTTTTACAACACAGATGGCACTTGATAACCTTAAATTCTGTATGAAAAGTATTTTAAGGCAATCAGAAAGTTAAGAACAAAGAGGTATAAGAGAACACTAAAAACGTCCCTAGTAGTTTGTGAACTTCCAACATCAAAAGCAAGATGCTATTTTCTTTTTTTTTTTTTCTTTTTTTTTTTTTAAAGATTTTTATTTATTAATTTGACACAGAGAGATTACAAGTAGGCAGAGAGGCAGGCAGAGAGAGAGGAGAGAGGAGGAAGCAGGCTCCCCGCTGAGCAGAGAGCCCGACGCGGGCCTCGATCCCAGGACCCTGGGATCATGACCTGAGCCGAAGGCAGCGGCTTTAACCCACTGAGCCACCCAGGCGCCCGCAAGATGCTATTTTGAAATATGTAATGACTCAAGTTTAAAGATGGGTGAATTTTAATTTAATCCTGTATAAAACCAAATGGTAGTCGAATGCCACTGAGACTAAGTGCTGAAAAACTAAGTAATAAAACAACTACATGAAACATGATTACAATTTAAATTCTTTGGACTCTTTTTCTAAGCCCCCACTTTTAATACAGAATGAACTCTCCCAACCTAAGCACAGGGGTACTGTTTAACCCTTGACTTCTAAAAGCTGTACTTCAGGCACGTTCTGTGAGTTTTCACAGCTACTGGGAAAGCTTTAAAAAGAAAAAGTGGGGGTTAAAAAGGCAGCTTCGGCCTATAGCATAGTCTGCCCTGTACAAATACCGGCTTAGACCTTATGTCTCTAAGTACATTCCTCTGTTTTTCTATAAAAACCTTTTAGCATCTGAGAGTTTCATCAGATTTTCCATTTTCGACAAGTAACCTTTACTTCCCATCGTGTCCCAGATTACTGAGAGTCTTAAGATTTCTTAGAGGTAGACCTCGATCACTGAGGCCCCTTTGTATATAAGGCAACCATTCGTTTTACTTTCCAGTGGAACAGGGTTTTGTGCTCCAAGCTGAATTTTCACTCAAGCGCACAGGATGTTCAAAAATGTTTTCCAACGCTCTCTTCTGGTCCCTCAAGGACAATCAGGATGTAACAGAAATGGCAGAAGAACTGCAGTCCTATCAGTCATATTTGATTCTCTCCATGTGGGGTTCCCCCTTGTAATGGGAAATTATCTGAATCAGGATGGAACAGTTGATTAGAAGGAAGAACAAACCAGCTAACCAGATAAACAGAAACGTGTTCTTTCCCTGAAACTCCAGAACATAGGCGGGAGCCAGCCATAAGGCCTGCCCTATAAACCACAGCATTACGAGAACCCCAGCTCGTTTCCAAGGTATTCTCACGAGCGGCATCACCAGGGGCAGCAGGCAGAGGTACCAGAGAAAATACTGGGAGGTGCAGACTTTGTTAAAAGTCACGAGAATGGCCGTGTGCAGGAAACAACAGAAGACGAGGTCTCTGTAGAAGGCGAAGGACACGGCGGCGAGCAACACGAGCTGCGGCAGGAAGGCGGCGATGCCCAGGGACCGGCTCCACGGGCTCTCGGCGGTCAAGTACAGCATGTAGAAGTAGGGCGAGAAGTTGTGCCGGATGTCCCGCCTCGTCAGGTGGTACAGGTAGGTGTGCTCCCAAAACTCCCAGCCGTACTTACTGTAAAAGCCGAAGCTCAGGGCGGAGAACGTGAGCCCGGCCGCGGCCACGAAGAGCAGCACGGCCCGACTGCACAGCCTCCCGAGGAATTCGGCCGCACGAGCCTGGAAGGAGCCGCGGGGCGGGCGGGGGCCCGGGCGGCGGCCGCCGCCGTGCTCCGGCAGCAGGTGCAGGGCGATGGGAAGGAGGTAGGTCACCGGGTATATCTTCAGGTGCACGGCGAGGCCGTAGGCCACCGCGGCGCACGCCACCCGCCTCCTGGCGAGCAGGTCCAGCGCCGCCAGCACCAGCGCCGCCACCACCGAGTCCGCGCTGCCGCGGCTCGACACGGCCATGGGGAGGGGGTTGAGAAGCCAGAAGACGCAGTAGCTGCAGGCGCGGCGCCGGTCCAGGCCCCGCACGAGCAGCAGGCGGTAGAGGAAGGCGGCGGCGAGGAGGTCGCAGCTGATGAACAGGAACTTCCCGAACAGCTCGCCCAGGTACACGTTGGGCGTGAGCAGCCAGCCCAGCAGCGGCGTGTAGCGGTAGGTGGCCCGCAGGTACGGGGAGCGCCCCTGCGAGATGAAGCGCGCGGCGTCCGTGAACACCTGGTAGTCCGCGTCCGTGTAGCGCACCGGCAGCGTCCGGTCCTGGAGGAGCCCGTAGAAAACCAGGGCCACCCGCGCGAGGAAGGCCACCCCGAAGACCCCGGCGGGCTGCACCCGCAGGCTCAGGAACCACTCCCCCCAGGGCTGGGGCGAGCCCATGACCGCACGGCGCCTCAGCCGCTCGGCCCCAGCCCCGAGCTACCCGCGGAGCCCCGACCCTCGCTCGGCGCCCGCGCCGCCCGCAGCCAACCGAAACCACCGCCGCTCGGCCGCTTCCGGCGCCAAGCCCCGCCCCCGCCCCGCTTCCGGTGGGAGGTGCCGCGCCGCGCTCTCAGTGGCCCGGCCGAGATTGCCTTCCTCTGGATTGGCTGCGGCTGCCTCCCCTTCCTCCTTCGGGGGCGGGACTTCCGGCCCTCGCGGGAGGTGTGGCTCGCGGGTCTTGTCGCGGAGCCGGGCGGTGGCTCTCGTTGCTTGACGCTCTTTCCCGCGCCGCGCCGGGTTCTGAGCAGCCGGAGCCGGAGCCGGAGCGAGCTTCCCGCCGCGTCCGCCGGCCCGGAGACCCGAGCGCGAGATCCCTCCGCCAGCTCGCCGACCGCCGGGGCTCGTGGGCCGGGCGGAGCGCGCCTGTCGCGTGCCTGCTCGGGACGTAGCCCGGCTTTGAAGCTGCACTTTCTGTGTCCCGGCCCGACGTGAGCCGGGCGCCTGGGGTCCCGGCCGCAGCCCTGGCTGGAGGGAGGCACGGGAGGCCTGGCCGCTGCGGACGGGGCTCTTCCTCGTGTCCCGCGGCCTTCCGGTCGCCGCAGCCCCTGACCCTTGCGGCCTCCGCCCGGTGTCAACCCCTGAAAGCACCCCCGGCTCCCAGCCGCTGCTTTGCTCCGCCGGCGGACGTCGCGGCCCCCTGCCCGGCGACGGCGGACACGCGGGGTCCGGGGCTCCGAGCCCTGGCAGGTCATCGCACAGAAGACCCTGCCCGCGGCCTAAGTCCGGCCCGGGGCTGCTGGCCATCCCAGCGCCCCGGGCCTCGCTTCTGCAATGACCCTTCTTTATTACGGCATTTGTCCCAGTGCCTTGGGACGCCGGGGGTTTTGTAAAGACTTTACTTACTTGAGAGAGAGAGCGCGGGAGCGCGGATGCGCAGGCAGAGGGAGCAGCAGACCCCGCTGAGCAGGGAGCCGACGTGGGGCTCGATCCCACGACCCCGGGATCACGACCTGAGCTACCTGGGCACCTCCACACCTTATTTTTTGTTTGTTTCTCTTTTCTCGTTTTCGGTCGGACACTTTGAGGTCTTTGAAGACAGAGATTATCTTGGTCTGTCCTGTACCTCTAACACATGAGCCGACTTACACTAGGCATTCGGTAGAAGTCGACGTGATTTTGGTATCACTCTTACCAGAGTCCGTCCGGGGTGGCATCCTGGGAGTGCTCCCAACTCCCAGTCCTTCTGGGACTTCCCAGTATCCGTTACCTATCTCAAGTTGTGCCCCCTTCTCCCACCCCGCTCCAACCCTGCTTCCCTGAATTTCTCACCAAGGACTCCTGCCCTTTAGCTCTTTCCCTTCTGTGAGCACGTGTTGCTCTTAGTCTGCAGAATTGCAAATGCCATAATTCATTGTAAGTGGTATTCATTCATAACCTTTCCAATCAGATTGTAGGGTTTTTGAGGTTAGGGATTATCTTATCCTTAGGGTTTTTTTTCAGTTACTTATAATTTATTACAGTCTTGGCACATTATAAATGATCAGCAAATACTGATTGACTTCATTTTACAGATTGATCTGGCTTCCTAGGGGAAGTTTTCTCGACTAGAAAACGACAGTAGATGACTCCCTTCAGCCTCAACATGCAGCTCCCTGGACTGCCCCTCCAGCCCCCTGCCCACACCCCATCCATCATACAGTTGACATTTATCCTTTGGATGAACCATGTTAATTGTATACATTTCATATTCATATTCTGGTATCTTTTTCCCCTTCTATGTGCCTTAGTGTAATTATAGGCCTCGTGTTGGTAGTTTTTTGGTTTTTTTTTTTAAGATTTTATTTATTTATTTGTCAGAGGGAGAGACAGAGTACAAGCAAGGGGAGCGCCAGGCAGAGGGAGAGGGAGGAGCAGGCTCCCCTGCTGAGCAGGGAGCCTGGACATGGGGCTCAATCCCACGATCTCGAGATCATGACCTGAGCCCAAGGCAGACACTTCACCAACTGAGCCGCCCCGGCGTCCCTGGGACTTAAACTTTTAACTCCGTTTTTTCTTTCCAGCACTGTAGCTACGGGTGCAGTGGGAACCCATCACCGTGCTGCTGGCGGTGATTCCCAACAGCCGGCTCTGCTGACGACTTACCTGCAGTGTGTCAGGCATTGTACTAAACGCTCACCACGTAGGGAGGATACGCTACCTTCTCAGATGAAGAAATCAAGACTTAGGGAGGTGAGGTAATTTTCCTAAGCCACATCATCAATGGCAGAGCTGGAACACAAAAGCAGTTCTGTTTCTAACTACTGTGTGGCTAACCTGTAAATAAAATGTTGATGGTGAATTTTGATTTCCTACTCTGCCTCCTTCTCATTTGATCTCTTCTCTGAATCTTTCTGATATCCGCTCTCACTATGACTCTAGCTCTGATTTTTCTCTCTGCCAATGATAGCTAAGTGAGGCTCAGTCCCAGAAAGAAGAGGATGTGGGAGGTGGGTGTCTGGGGATTAACTAAGTCACGGTTCCTCTGATGGGGTCGGTTTAGGTCCTGTGGCAGAAAGGCCTCAACCAAAGGGCCCTATAGAGCTTACCTATTAAATAGATGGGAGGCACCAAATTAGACAGATAAGGAAACCAGAAACAGCTAATGAAACGAAACTTGATGTCAGCTCACTGACGTCAAAGTCACGAGATAGAGATCGTAGTTGTGGGGCCAGAGAAGGGACTGGAGTCCAGGAAAATGACTTGGACAGGGAGGTCCGACTTCCCTTACAGTTTCTAGGTGGGACGGAGGTATTCCAGGCTTTAAGGACCCCTTACCGAGCTCTTCACATTGGCCTCAAGGATTCTATTTCTCACCTCTTCCCAAAAGAGCTCGTTTTTTCAGATGGCTCCGCTGTTCATCACCTCTTGAGCTATTGCAGTCCTTCTACTGCCCCCTTTCACCGGCTGCCTCCAGGCTTCTGCCTTGGAAGAGCCAGCTACACCCGTGTACAGCTTGTCCCCGGCATCCTTACCCAGGGCCTTGACTTTGGTCACCATACCGTTTTGCTCTCTTCAGCTTTCCAGATCTACTCTTCATCTTTGTTGCCCTGTTCTGGGCAGCGTCACGCCATCTCCCCTGCCATCTGGCTCCCCCTGAGAACGAGCCAGTGGGAGACACTGGCGGATCTGTCACAGGGGCCGAGTCCTGCTGCCTGAGACCGTGAGCCACAGCCGCCTCCCTTGGCTACAACTCTCACCAGCTTCCAGGCACCGTCCCTCCAGGTTTAAGACTAGTAAAGTCTTTCCTGCTGTGGGGAGGCTGTGGGTACCTCACCATCCCTTGTTGGCTTATTAGCTCTGCCCACACCCTTGTAAGTAATCCCTTCATTAAACCCTATCCGTATTAGCTCTTTGAGCATATACCCTGTTTTCTGCTGGGATGAAAACTTTCCTTGTTTTGTTTTTTTAGATCTTGCTTATATTTCCTGCTTTGTAATTTGTGTGGAATCTGTTCCTGATTTTTTTCACACTCAGTGTCCCGTGCCTTAGTCCAGACCTTCAGTAGCCCCATTTAATAATACCTACCGACCACCTCCACTACCCTGAGATCGCTGGCAATTACCTTCCCCCCAACCTTTTGAAAGTCTCTTAACTGGTTTAGTGCCTCCTATCTCTCAATTCTCCTGCTAGGTTGATATTCATAAGCAGTACTTTAATTAGATTCTTTCCTTCCTCAAATATCTTCAATGGCTCCCAACTGCCTGTAGAAAAAAGATAATCGACCATTTAGCCTGACATTCAGTCCCTCCATCGACCTACCTTTTCAGTCTATCCGCCCATAAAGCCCTCTTTTCTAGGTTTATAACCCATCCTTTACATAATATGCCTGTGATTTCTTCCTCCAGTACTTTTTCTTCTGCTGTACCACCTACAGAGAATCCGGTTTTCACTTACCTAAATACTGTTTGTCCTTTGATGCTGGGCTCTAACCTCAACTCCTCGAAACTCTCCCTAGACCTTAGCTAGTGGAAATGATCTCTCCCCTTGCAAAACAGTGGAGCTTACTGTCTGTTCTCTCTCTCTCTCTCCCTTTTTTTTTTTGACAGTTCATTATGTCCTGCCTTATGAAATATGTTACCTAAATCTTTTATGGGTATTTAACAAATATACGCGCTCCACTGTGTACCGGCTGTGTGAACTTGAGACACATTCCTTCCCTTGCATCTACTGAGCAACAAATGTGCAGGCGCCAGGCTCTGCTGGTGACCGCACGCTGACGTGAGTCCCATTCACATGGCGCTTAAAGTCTAGTGAGCAAGACATTCGTCCAGGAAATTCACAAGTACAACTGCTGTTCCCGTAAGTGCAATGAAAGATGGGTTTACGAGGCAGCCATAGCTTTTTTTTTTTTTTAAGATTTTATTTATTTATTTGACAGAGAGATGGAACACCAGCAGGGGGAGTGGGAGAGGGAGAAGCAGGCTTCCTGCAGAGCAGATGCGGGGCTCGATCCCAGGACCCTGGGATCATGACCTGAGCCGAAGGCAGACGCTCAACACCTGAGCCACCCAGGCGCCCCGCAGCCATAGCTTTTAACAGGCGTTTTGGTCTGAGATGGGCGTAGTAAGAGTGAGCAAGGCTAGGGCTGGCAAGGGGTAAAGGGGTTGCACGGAAGATTAGCAGGTGCAAAGCCCTGACGGCATGCATCCTTCTTAGTTGAGTGGTACCTTCCACGTAATAGGAACTCAGTATTTGCTGATTTTTCTTGAACCTCAGGTCAGATGTGTTCTAACCAGACCTCATAGGTCGATGCCTTCCCTGGCCTCGGGCCTGTTCCCGGGAGGTATTTTCCAGAGGCGTCTCACTGTTAGAACGCATCATTGATCCTATATCTGGCCCTTGGTGTGTGCAACTTGTTATTCTATCTCGTTTTCCTCACAAGTTTGCAAGTTGCTTCAAAGTTTAAAGGACTCTATATTTCATGTATCTTGTATCTCAGATGTCTTATGACCCATCCCTAGTGTTTCCTAAACAGTGTAGATAAGTCTCTATCGATGATGATAAGAGACCCCGTATTCTCCCTCCTCCTCCCTCTGTCCTTCCATTTCTGGGGCACAGGAATCAGTGACTCTGGGATATCCAGCGGACTGGATATTGACACCCAGATCTTTTTCAGGTAAGGGATGGATCAGAGCGGAGGAGAAATCCATTTCTTCGGATACTGGGCCACAGCGCCCAACTGTGGAATGAATAGGTCTGTAGAGCCTGGAGGCCCCGTAAGGCGCACCCGTGCACAGCAGCGGGGGGGGGGGGGGGGGGGTGACGGGCATGTGGGTCTCTGGCTGAAAGGGCTGTTGCCCAAGATCCCAGATGACTTGATTTTCCCGGGTTGAGGTCAGCCGATATCCGGATTTCTGAGTCTTAGCTTTTTTTTTAATCCTTTAAAACTGAGTGCGAAAGGTATTTGCTAAAGGGTCCTAAGGCTGATGAGGGAGGGAGTGGATGACAGCGATGAAGGGGGAGGGCCTGGCCACGTGGGCAGCCCTCCAGCTCAGCCTCGACCCTCCGTTCTCTTAGACAGGCCTTCAGGTTCAGGCCCCAACACCAGGATTGGCTTCAATTTCTAACAGAAGCTGGAGTAAAGAACAGAGATTCGTCCGTTTTATTCAGCAGCTTATTCTGAAGAGGCTAAAATTAAATCAAAGAAACCAAACAAGCTCACGTCTTGTTTCACTAGGTAAATTTGATCTGGTTTAGTCTTTAATGCGGTGACAGGAAAAGCCGTCCCTGGACCCTGGTGCTTCGGTAGAGCTGGCCGTGACCGAGCTGTTTATCCACAGCAAGGGTGGCGCGTTACCTATTACAAAGAAACCAGGTTAAGCAGCAAGGGAAAGGGCCAGGGCAGCGGCCTTGGGGAGGGGGCAGTGTCCCCGACTTAGAGCAGGGGTACACCCGGCGGCTTTTCTCTGCCCAGGCCTCATGCGAAAGTTCTTGCATGGTCATTACCGGGCAGAGATGGGCCGTGGATAAGGGGCGGAGCCGAGTCAGGATTCCAGAAGCCTCTCAGGGATCTACCCCCTCCCCCAGGTAGCTGCTAGCCCCCTTCCTCCTCTTTGCCACGTGCCCACCCCCCACCCCCACGCCCAGTGCCAGGACTGGGGCTCTTCTGGCCTAGAGAGCATTTGGGCTGCTTGCAGCCATATAGCGGCCCGGGCCTTGGCCTTGGGCCCGTCGTGAGCCCCCCGCCCCTGCAATGCTGGCGTTCGGAGGCTGGGGTCGGGGCGTCCCATCAGTGCCCCCCACCCGCCAGAGCGGTCAGCTCCCAGTTGGACAGCCTTCGCAGTGCGCTGGGGCTGCCGTGGCCCCCGGCCCTGTGGAGGCAGGGGACGTACAGTGTACTTACAGTGTACTTCCAAGAAAAGGACACGGAAGGTGCTTTTATTTTAAAACCAAAAAAAGTGCTACAGTGACAGGACCCGGCGGGGGTGGAGCACGCGGCGGAAGGGGGTTCTCGACTCCTGTGGCCCCAGTGGCCACCCCCTCCTGTCTCGCTCCTCCTGGGCCTCGGCCCAAGGGGCTTGTCAAGCCTCAGTGGGCATCTGCTCACTTCCGAAGAGCAAGAGTGGCTTCCACGCCTCCCTCTCCCATCATCAAACCCGAAAGCCTCCTCCGCTATCTCACTTCCGTCTCGAAACCAGGATCACTGGTAAAACGTCTGGAAATCCGGGGAGTCCTACCCCAAAACCAGAGCAGGATATCTGCCCCCACGCTAACATCTTCCCGTACATTCAGTATGTTTGGTCCTATACGCAGCTATATACATCTCTACATATATATTATCTCTTTGTCTCTTTCTCCTTAGGTCAACCTTCCATATGTACCACGTCCTACTTCCCGAGCCTCCACCCACGTCTCGTGGGCTGGTCCAAGGGAGACTCTGGCTTCATCGATTTCACTGGGTCCCTCAGCAGCGCCCTGTGTCATCGTCACACCCTGAGTACCCTCCCCCGTTGGTGGTTCTGCCCGTGTGGCATCTCCCCATTAGCATCGGTGCCTAGTGCTGTCCTGACACTCCGAGTGTACGGTTGGTGGGGTCAGGGGGCCCATTTCTCAGCAGACCCGGCTGCTTCTCAAGCTTGCCTGAGAGCCCGAAGAAGGATTTCAGCTCCGAGGAAGAGGCCGTAGTGTAAAGAGCTGATCGGGGGTTCGGGGGTGGGGTGGCGCATTGTTCTCTGGGAGGGCTTATGGGACAGTCAGCCGGGCTGTAGTCAAAGGACAGTATGACTTAAAGTGCAGCTTAGAGCAAGGTCTGGGGTCACGGAGGAGAATCAAAAAGGTTAAGTCGGAAAGTGTCCTCATTCTGTTACGTGAGAGTCTGAGCAGAGCCTGGGGTCATAGAGTAGACAGCAGGGGGCTAGGGAGAAAGGACTTCCCTCAGGAGGGACACAGCTGTGCGCAGGGGAGACTAGTGGAAGATGGCTTGCTAATGGGTAAGAAGGTGCACGCACACACGCACACACGCGCACACACGCACACATGCACACACACACGCACAGGCCGGTACTTTGAGCCCTTACACGTGGGAAGAAGGTACGTCTAACGTTGAATAAAGTTGAGAGCCCAGAAACTGGCTCTTTGCCTTCTGTTCGTCTCTGTGTCGGGTTTTCAAGGTTTTCTGGTTCTGGTTTTCTTGAAAGTTAGGGAGTGCTGGTGGGGTTTGCGGTCAGTGAAGAATGAAGGGTCTTCAATTTTCAAGTGGTAGTTAGCCAAGTTCAAGGAAAGAGGCACATAAGAGGGTCTTACGCGGATCCCGTGGTGACTGTGGGTCCAGCCTCGGAACCGTGAGAGTTTCTCTGTAAAGCTCCGCACGCAGATGCACGTGCACATTCTGGGTAAGTGTGTAGCTTGTAACAACTGACCAAGTCCACCCGAACAAGCTGCCGCTTGACTCATGCAGGGGTTCTGTGGGGACAAGGGGGGCAGTTCCTTGGTACCTAAATGAGACCAGGAGGCACTCTTGGGATTTGGGGCTTTAGAGAAAGTTCTGGTGCCCGTATGCCCTCCTTGGCCGCTCCCACAGCCCCCACCAGGGAACAAGGAGCGGCCTGAGGTTGATCTCCTAAAGTGTGCTGTTTAACTCCCCTGAAGGTGGGTTCGTGGCAGAGGAGAGTGGAGATGGGGCTGGTGCCCACTCTAGCCCACGTCTCAGGAATGGCCAAGGGAGACCCTGGCTATCTGATCAGGAGGCGTGGTCTCCTTCCCTCCCAGCATTGCCTAATGAAATAGCCTGCACCGTCAGAGGGCACAGCAGGGGTGACGGGCGAACGGTGTCTGCCGGCCACAGAGTTCTGTCCCGCCCCAAACCCTAATAAAGCACCCCCCATTCCCAGAGGCTCCATACAGCAGTCTGGAAATCAGAATTTACTCCTGCATGGTAGGGTTGATGTCACTTTCCTAGGGAATCTGGGCCCTGTAAGTATCTGGAACATCATTTCCAGACCTTTCTGTGGGACCTGGGGACATACTGGCAAGGCTCACCCCAGCCACAGGTCACAGGGAAACAAATCCACCCAGGGCTGTGTACAGAATAGGGTCAAGGTCTTGGACAAGAGCTCTGCCTTAGTCACTCACATCAAGGGTTCTGGTTCCAGGATGGGTTCGGGTGTGATGGCTGTGACTGTTTCCGATTTCCTGGGTCAGCCCGTTCTCTGGGAGTAGACGCGGCTATGAAAGAACTGGGTATCGGAAGATAGGGTCCACTTGGGAGAATAGAAAGAGGAAAACTGGTGACTGGGGTTCTAGACCATAGTCCGAATTTGCCAGCAGAAATGAACCACACTATGAAAAACCCTGACTTCTCTCAAGGGTTGGTAGGGAACCCAGGATAAAGGAATTCCAGGTTCCCATATTTCTAAGGACACAGACCCCAGAAGGACTATCAGAGTCTTGCCTTAGGGAGCTAGCTGCACGGGAAATCAGAGGCGGCTGGGGGCTCCAGCCTCAAGTCACCGAACTGGATGGTGGCGGTGGCGGGAGGTGGGGGGAGTCTGTCCACCCAACTGCAACGGCCCTCCTAATGCGAGTCTCCAAGCATGGCTGCGGCGTCCTAAGCCACTTCAGCCTAATCTTCCCTCTCCTTCCCCCATCCTGTCGTAAGGGAGTTGTGCGCCGGGCGGCCGTGGGGTGGGGCGGAGGGGACAATGGAAGGAAAGCTCGGACTCCCGGCGGCCTGGCCTAGCCACGGGCCATCCGGTTGAAGCAGAGGGAGTGGAGGATGGGTGCTTCGGGGACTCTCCGGCCAGCCCGGGGCACAGCCCTCGCCCAGGGCGCCAGCAGCGGAGGGACCAGAGGGACGGGGAGCCGGAAACCAGGCCGTCAGACGTTGCTGATGCGCACGCTGAGGGCGCTGCCCTCCTTCTCGGCTTGCTCCCGCAACGACTCCTCCAGCTTGAGCTTCTCCGGGTCTCCGGAGCGCACAGCGCTGTCGCGGAGGCCGCTAGGAGGGGCCACTTTCACGACTTGGTCGAAAAGGCTGAAGTCGGCTACGTACTTGCCGCTGGCGGACAGCGAGATGGCAGGCGTGAACTCGTAGCCCCAGAGGATCTCCTCGGGCAGGTAGGACGTGCGCACCTGGCAGGTGGCGCTGGTGGACTCCACCGTCCCGCTGAGGATCAGCACCAGCTCGAAGTCCCCCTCGCCGCTGCGAAGGGGCAGGTCCTTCAGGGGACTGGTCTCGTCCACCACGTGGTAGAAGGTGAGGGGGAGGATGAGGAAGGGGCTGTCGGAGGCCGTGTCGACCTGGAAAGCCACGTTGACCTGGTTGAGCCGGATGTTCTCGCCCTCTTTGGTCTGGTGGGTCTGAAGCAGTTTGCCCGTCACCTGGCAGCCGATGAGGAGGCTCTTGCGCATGTTGGCAACTCGGATCATGAGGCAGGGCTTCCCGTTGTGCGCGGCGACCACCGCGTGCTGGCTGAACCGGATGGTCTCCGCCCGCTTCTTGGGCCGGGCGATCTTGGCCAGGAAGGTGCCCGTGATGAAGATCTCCAGGATGGTGGTGAGCACCAGCTGGGCGATCAGGAGCACGATGGCCAGCGGGCACTCCTCGCTGATGTAGCGGAAGCCATAGCCGATGGTGGTCTGCGATTCGAGGGAGAAGAGGAAGGCCCCGGTGAGCGTGTGCACCTGGACCACGCAGGGGGTGTGGTTGGCGGGGGGGCCCAGCTCCAGCAGGTCCCCGTGGGCCACCGCCACCAGATACCACACGACGCCGAAGAGGAACCAGGTGCCCGCGAAGGTCGCCGAGAAGAGCAGCAGCTTGTAGCGCCACTGCATGTCGATGAACGTGGTCCACAGGTCCTTGAGGTAGAGGAAGCGCTTGTCGGCGATGTGCTCCATCCTCACGTTGCTGCGGCCGTCCTTGGTCAGCACTCGGCGCCGCCGGACGGCGGGGCCCACGAGGGGCCGGCTCTCTGTCTGCGTGGTCTGGCTGTAATACACCTTGGCGACGGATGTCATCTGGAGGGGGCAAGACAGCACAACGGAGGTTACTGCAGCAGCCCAGCCAACTCCTAGCCACCCCCCAGCGGCGAAGGAGGAAGTCACGTTCCTTTGGTGCCGCTGACTTGTTCTTAGTATTAGCCAAGATGGATGAGCGCGAGCTGCATGCCAGGCCCCGGGCAAGGCGCTGGTGGGTCAACAGAAGAATATGCCATCGTCCTTGCTCCCCAAGAACTCACGGCCTCGTGAGCCAGGCACGGTCAGTGAGCGAGTGATCGCAGTGCAGTCTGGTCCTTGCAATTCTTGGGAGAGGCGGAAAAGACAGAGTCATAAGCTGGCAGTTCCTTGGAGGCGGGGCGAGAAGAGAGGGGCCTGCTGGTCTCTCTTCCCCGCAAAACCAGTTCTGTGAAGATCTCTCATTCGGAAATAGGATCCCCCCACCATGAATGACAGAGCAAGAAAGACTATCCTGTTGAGATCGTTCCAGACCAACTCCCCTTAAAACACACAAACCCTTCATTTCCCCGCCTTTCCCCCAGCCTGAAGTCAGTACTCACTGGTGACACCAAGATATTCGTCTGGCTCAGGAAACAGCAGAAACCACCTGTCCTTCTACCCTTCGAGATGTCCTCTGAGCACCCAGTCCATTTCACTCTGTCTTATTATGATTACTATTATTCTTCTATCATCACCATCACTGTCATCTGTTTGCATCACGTGGGGGAACTCAGTCTGGGTCGGTGGCGGGATGCGGGGTGCATGTGGGAAGAGCACAGAGGGACCCGGCCAACACAGCTGAGCCGTGGTGAAGGAGAGCCCTCGCAGAGAGGCCTCCTGATGGCACGGGTGGGGAACGTTTCCCCAAGGACTCGGGGAAATGCCGGGTCGCCGTGGCAAAATCGCCTTGACGGGGTAAAGTAGGAAAGTTTGGGTGTATCAGTTAGCACACACGTCTGCACACACTCAAATTCAGGATTGCTGTTTGTCCTGATAGAAGAAAGTGCGACGGGGTTCTGAGATAGGAGACAGCTCCCTTCCTATGAGGTGCCGGCACCCCTGCCCAAGGAGTAACTTGTACTTTTCCAGCAGAGAAAGGATTTCAATCACTGGAGCCCTTGGACTCTGGATCTGGAGGTCAGACCTTCTGGGAAGGAGGAGGGTGATCTCGGGGGCGTTTGGTCCTTGGTGAACAAAGAGGCTCATCACATTCTCTGTTCCCCCCAAAAATTTGAATCATTGCATTTTATCCTTCTTCACACTGCTCCCTAACCCCATCTTCCCCATGATCTGACACCTGCAACATGAAACTACTTGGGCCCATTCAAACATCCACCCAAGTAGACACTAGACTGGCGATCACCAATGGATGAGAATCCCAGAATGTTCAGAGGCAACGGGGAGCCTATTTGGCCGGCCTCCGCCCACTTGGAACTTTTGTTGGATGAGGCCGCTCAGCCAGAGCTGGATGCTATCCACTTCCCGGTACCCTTAGCTACTTGGGAGCAAAGGGGGAGAATTATATTTAGAGCCCAAGTAAATCCTCATTCAGAACTCAGTAGTAGTAGTAATAGTAAAAAAAAAAAAAAAGCTCAGCACCTGTGTCTCTATGCCATTTTAAATTTACCGATTAGCATGCCTTCTCATTTGATCCACAAACTGGAAAAGATGTAAAACCTCTAAGAGATTGGAGGAACTATTAGCGGGCAGAGAAAGTGCTGGAAAGTTGTGGATGAGTAAACAATTTTAATTTTCAAAAAGAAAAACGAGATACCTTTCACAAACTGCAGATAAACAGGTAAGATATTGACCCAAGGCAAGTTTCTAGAATAGAGCATTAAGACTGTGAGTGCTAGGGGGCGCCTGGCTGGCTCAGTCGGTTAAGCATCTGACTCTTGATTTCGGGTCAGGTTATGATCTCAAGGTCGTGAGATTGGGCACCACACTCAGCAGGGAGTGTGCTTGAGCTTCTCTNAAGATTTTATTTATTTATTTCACAGAGGGAGAGAGATCACAAGGAGGCAGAGAGGCAGGCAGAGAGAGAGAGGGGGAAGCAGGCTCCCCGCTGAGCAGGGAGCCCGATGCGGGCCTCGATCCCAGGACCCTGAGATCATGACCTGAGCCGAAAGCAGAGGCATCAACCCACTGAGCCACCCAGGCGCCCTCAAATGAAAAAATCTTANTAAAAAAAAAAATTGAGACTATTGGGGCAGGTTAGGGGAAGGGCAGTTATATCTGTAGGACCCAGCATGGGGATTACCAAGAAAAAGTACCATGAACTAACCTAACTTCCTCCCAGGACAAGGTCACTAGATGAACAAGTCAGAGAAATGCAATAGATAAAGTTATCTATGCAAGGTTTTTGACAAGATCTCTCATTATGTCCTTGGCGATAAGACCAAGAGAAAAGAACAGAATGCTACTCTGATTTGGGGGGCAAAAACATACAAAAATCAGTCCTAGTGACTGGATCGTGAGGGCCTGGAATGTATTTTCTAGCGATGCACCAGAGAGCATTATCTTTGGCCTTACCCCATTCAATGTCCGTAACATTACTTTTATTCAAAAACTATAGGACACATGGCCGTCAATCACGCGGGTGACACAAAGCAGGGATGGATCACAAGTGCAAGGTCTGGGCAAAATTAGGATCCAGACGAAGCCAGAGGAGTGGACCAATTCTAAAAAAAAAAATAATGATTGGGGTCCAAAAATGACCCGAGCAATTCTGGATTGGAAAGATGTGATGCATTTTGGTTGCCAAAAATGCGATGCTATTTCAACCTACTTTAGGCGAATTCAAGTATGTAGAATAAGGAGGTTGTTGATTGTGCTCTGATCTGCTTGTCCTGTACCTCCAGTTTTGAGTCTCAAAGGACAATCAGAACCAGATCCTGTAAGAAACGACTAAAGGAAACCGGGAAGTTAGTTAGGAGAAGAGACTGAGGGATAGCGGTGGCTGTGTGCAAATACTTGAAGCGCTGTCACGTGAACAAGGGTTTGGACTTGTTCTTTGAGGTCTAAGAGGAACCACCACCAATGAGTTCACGCCACAGGAGGACAGATTGCAGATGGATATGACAAAGGACAACGGGACAATCGGGACATCCCCACGTGGACAGAGCTTCTCCAAAGGTAGACAGTGCTTTGTCCCTGGAGGGGTTCCCGGGCAGGATGGACACGTGCTGTGCCAAGATTCCGTGGAGGGAATTAAAGCCGGGGACCCCAGGAGGTAAGGATGATCTGTCAGCTCTCACCCGCACTCCTCCGTGGAGGATCAGGGTGCCCGCCTCCTCTCCACCCTACACTTCCTGCTGTGACCTTCGGGGATCGTCATCCAAGTCCCAGCTCTGCTGGTGCTGAGGAAAGACTCCGCGTATCTTGAGGAATGGAGGCTCTTGGGGCCCAAGGGAAGGCTTGCTTCTCATCCCGAAAACAGTAGTCTGTGATTTTGCATCACATCACAGTTCTTAAAACATGTAATTTCACCCTCACACCATGAACTAAGTACGAAAGTCATCATTAGAATCAGAGATTTGCCCCAAGCAGATTAGTGGTAGAGTTGGAACCAGAATCCGGTCTTCCAGCTCCTGGAGCAGAACCCTTTTTTTTTTTTTTTTTTAAGTAGGCTCCACACCCAACGTGGGCCCGAATTCACAACCCTGAGATCAAGGCTCACACGCTCCCCTGACGGAGCCAGCCAGGCGCCCCAGAACTTTCTAATTACAGCAACTGCCCCTGCCCCCCCCCCCCAGGTGCATCCCTGTGGGTCGCTGGGTCTCGGGAAGTGCCTCTGTGGCCCTGCAGGGAGAGGATCACAGCTGAGCCGCAGAGGACAGAGCCTGAGCCCGGAGCTTCCAGATTCATGGCACTGGAGATCTGGGCTGCGGGCGAGAACACTTTGTTGTGATTGCTGCCTCCAGCTGTGTGCCTGCTGTTGCCAGCCTTTCCCTCGGCCCCCTCCTGCTGCTCCCAGCTGTTGTGCCACCTCCCACAGCCAGGCAGTGTTGTTCTCCGAGGCGGCCAGAGTCAGAAGCGGGTAAACAATCCATTGCACCCTGCCCCCCAGCTGGCCAGGCTCCAGGGAAGGGAGCAGGACCCAGATCTGGGAACCCGGGCCGCCGATGCCCCACCTGGAACACACACACGCCTTCCTCTTGGGGGTGCCGTTTCCCCCCAAACCGTCCCAGCCGCACACCCACCTGAGGATAGTGTCTGAAGACTTCTGGAGACAAAACCAGCCCCCAGGGGGTGCAAAGACAGAGACAGAGACCCTCAGCTTTGTGCGTTAAGAACTGCACTACAGATTATTTCTCGAAAACGAAGGCCAGTCATACCTACAGTGGCGTCCGGCATGCCGCCTCCTGCTTCGTGCCTGCAGACTGACCTAGGGTCACCTGAGAGCTCGCCACTCACTCATTCTCCAGAATGAATGGCTTCATCAGAGCCCTTCTGGAGCACAGCTCTGCTCTGGAGGGGACTCTTGCGACTAAATTGATCCACGGCTCCCTACTGCTTTTAGGATAACCTGCAAAGCCTCTGAGCCTAGCCTTCAAGGCCCTTCATGGTTTGGTCTCTGCCTCCTCGTTGGCTTTGTTCCTGCGGCCCTTCCACATGCCCCCGGGATCCCCGCTCTGCCGAGACCCTGCGGCTTCGCCCTCTTTGGATCTGCTCTCGCACTGCCCCGTGCTGCCCGCCGACCTCCCGCTTATCCTTCAAAACTCGACTCGAGTGGCAGTTGCCCCCTTTGAAGCCTCCCTGACCACCCAAGAAAGAGTGGGTGTCCTCTGTCCCCCGGCCTTGCCCCAGCGTGCGTTTTGAAGCCTGGTCTCGCACACATTTCTATCTCAGAACAGTACGGTGCTTGGCAGTGGTGTGTTCCCCATGGTGTGTTGCCTCCGAGATCTTCACTTAACGCCCGGCCTGGGACTTCCACCTGTCCCCCCAGCATCGGGACATTTGTTCCCAGAGACTGAGCGTGCAGGAGCGCGGGGAGACGGGGACGCCGAGCTTCCGAGACCTCCAGGGGGAGCCAGGGAGCCATGGGAGGGCCTGGGCTCCCTGCAGCCGGTTACACACTTCCTTCTCCAGGCGGGAGACGGCGGGTCCCCGGGCATCAGGCCCTGCTCCAGCGAAGGATGGAGAGAATGAGCTCGTAAATGGCTGTGGGCACGCAGGTGGGCCCTGCCGTGTCAGTGGCCGGGAGGGACGCTCCAACCCCCTTCCAGGGGCCGTGCCGGAGGCACCGGTCGGGTCGGACGGGCAGGAAGTGACCCTGAATCGGTTTTGTCTGGGGCAAGAGCAACTTGCCCGAAAGGAGCTCTGGGAGCTGATTTCCGCTGCCTTCACTCCTGCATGTGACCGAATCCTCCTCCTTCTCCCCGCTGCCCCTCTGGTCTCCGAAAGAGTTAACGGTGCCCCCGGGCTCTGAATTCGGGCGCTCAGACTCCCGGGCCACCAGACTCTCCTTCCCCGTGTCAACGTTCATTCGCCCTATGCTGGGAGCCGTGAATCTGCCACTCGGGCCTCTTCGTCTCCTGGCCCGACTTCGAGACCTTCACACCTTCCAGCAGAATCACCACACCAGCCTCCACTCATCTCCTGCCCCGTCTTGCCCTCCTCCAACCCTGTGACACGGCAGCCGCCGCCCTTCTCAGTCACGGCCCCAAGAGCCTTTCTCCGGTTTCAGCGCCTGCAAGGCCTTCAGAGGAGAATCCTGGTTTCCTGAGAGGGGCTGTGAGTCTGTGAAGTGTGCGGCCGGCCTCACGCTCAGGTCCTCGGTCTTCCAGTCCCTCCGCTTTCATCACAGCGTCACTGTCCCAGCGCCTTCCCCGGCTCCACATACGCTCCTGTCCCTGTACCATCGGTCAGGGATCAGGCATTAATGGCCTTTCCCGATCTGCTTCCAAACCTTCCAGCCTCGTTTCCCATCGCTTCTCTCCTATGGCGAGCTTTGGGCAAACCGGCTGCTCCCTGCTCCCTGGGGTACGCACCCATGCGTTCACGCTCCTCTCCCTCCCCGGGCTCCCCTCTGTCCTTGTCCCTACCTCCCCAAGATAACCTTCAGAGCCCGGCTCAAAGGACCCGGCTTCCAAGAAGCCTCTGATCCCCACGGCCTTAAGCAACGCTTCCCTCTTCTGAGTCTACACACACACACACACACCACCATCGGTATGTTTTATGGGACCTCGATCTGGCACATCACCTCTCTTCTACTACAAATACGCTTATGGAACTCGGATCGAACAAGGATTTGGGCATAATACATTTTTATGCCCCCGACATGTGATTAGCACAATGTATGCCACATGGTAGGTGTTCCAGAAGTGTTTCAGGAGTGAACGAATGAGCAGAAGGGAGAGAACCGGGAACAGACTGCACCCCTGCAGGTTGGGGGGCCGGCGTCCTGCACAGACAGAACTCAGCTCTGGTCCAGACCCTCTCCTCAGAAGCCCTCTCATCCTTCCTTCTTGTTAGTGTCTTCTCTCGGGTTTTCCCACGTCTTTTTCTTTTTCCTGAATATATGGAAACCCCTAGAACTAGTTATCAGCACGAACAGAGGCGCAGAGCCGCAGAGCTGCCCCGGCCCGTGCTTCCGTGGCCACTGTAGGAGGCCCCGTGCAGTGCCCGCTGCGGGATCACANGAACTAGTTATCAGCACGAACAGAGGCGCAGAGCCGCAGAGCTGCCCCGGCCCGTGCTTCCGCGGCCGCTGTAGGAGGCCCGTGCAGTGCCCGCTGCGGGATCACACATCGACACGACTCTTTCTCTCGCATCTCCTGGCTGCAGACTGGAAACAAGACCCGGGAGTTGGGGAGATGAATTAGGTGTAGATTCTGACCTCTTCCAAGCCAGTGAGGGAGGCAACCCTAACACAGGCAGGAAGTGGTAAGGTCCCTAGTCGAGGCATCCAGGAGGTTCTGGGGGAATCTGCCAAGGGGAGGGTGACATTTAGCTCAAGGGAGCAGCCCCATAAGAATGCCATTATCCCCATTCAGAGCGGGAAACAAGTTCAGGAATGAACAACCAGGGGCTGAGCTTTCCCTCCATACCTGGCTGTCTCACTGAAGAAAGAGTTCACAGAGAAAGGGTTGGCCAAGACTGAGACATGGGGAGCCCGGGCCGTGGGGGGTCCGAGAGAAGGCGCTTCCAGGGAAGGGAGGGAAGCAGCAGGAGCAGAAGCTGTAGCACTGAGAAAATCCAGAGCCAGCCAGGGAGCAGGAGCCTTTCATTTCGGCTGAGATGCCAGGAGCCCAGCAGGACCGATTGAGACAACATCGGTGATGTGCTCCCGTCTCCCAACAATCCTGCTTTGTGGCCAGCCTCCTGCGTTTAAAGGTTGGGTCCCCGGGTGAGGGGCGGCAGTCACGGTGAGGGCAGGGCGGTGAGGGCGCCGCACCCTTGGCTCCTGCAGGGTTGAGGGGCCGGGGCTTGGCTTCCCCTGCGGGGCCCTGGCCGGTGGTTTGTCTCTTTCGGCTGTGGAGTGCTTCCCCTTCCGGAGGACTCAGGGAAATGGGAGGAGCCGGAGGGGGCGGACCACCCCCCACCAGCACTTGGCAGTTCATCGTGGGGTTGAGTCTATGAAAGAGTCTCAGCTTCACGATGAGGAGCCCGGGTGCGGGGAGCCCACGCCACCCCTCTCCAGCCCCGGAGCCGAGATGAGCACCTTTCGGGCGGACTCCAAAGTCCTCTCTCCTAGAGCATCAGGCTGACACTCCAGTGAATTTGCCTTCCCTGAGCCGACTGCACACTGGGCCAGCAGAGACGGTGACCCCTCGACCTGCTGGGAGGCTAGCCGGGCCGCCGGGCTGGACACGTCAGCAGCAGTGACGCCCGGAGAGCATCTCGTGACTGGCGGGGACACTTTCGTTGTGTGCCTGCTTTACCCCCGCGTCCCCTCTCCTAGGTCTGCGTGCCTCGTCCCTACCGTCCCCATCTCCTTCTCTGACCTGCTCCCAGCCGCCTTCCCACCTCTTCCTCCATCTGCGCCGCCCGCTCGCCCCCCTCGGACTCGGCGCTGGCCGATACTAATGTGCGTGTCCCCCTCTGTCCTTGTCACCTTCCTTGGGGCCCGCTCACTCCCCACAGGTCTGAATGGAGTGCCCTTCAGCCTCCTGAGTCCTGCTTTGAGAAGGTGGTGAGGCCCAGCGCGCTGTCCCGCTCATCACAGCTCTGACCTTCGAACTGCCTCGTGCCCTCGGCCCCTGAGGTCCGTCTGCACCCCCAGGCCCAGGGGTCAGCATCCGTGGCGGCATCCAAAGCCCCGCCAGCCTCCCGTTCTCCCCCGTCTGCTCTCCAGAAAAGACCTTTTGATTTAGGCGTTTGGGAATGGGATCAGAAAGGGGAGGCGGTTTCCTCCAGGACCAGCGGGGCTCCCACTGCAGCCGTGAACCAGCCCACGGGGCGGAGGCTTGGAGGTGGTCCTGAGCCAACCGCTGGGGGGCCTGCGTAAATGAGTGATGGACAGAAACAGGCCGTCGTGGTGTACCAGCTGGTTCTGTGCCCGAACCGCCCACCAGCCCCTGTGCTGTGTGTCTGGGAAGCCCTGGGTACAGAGCGGGGCTTTGGAGCCACATCAGCCCGGGAACCCCCAGCCTGCCCGGGTGCAGCGTCCTGGAGTCATCCTGAACTAGGAGGCAGTGTTACCTGCTGGGAAGGGGGCTGGACGGGAAAGCAGGAGACTCAGGCGTGAGCCTCAGCTCTGCCACTGACTCGCAGGGACCTGGGGCAATGTCTCAACCAGCCCCTCGGGTCACTATTTCCTTAATTGTGGCACAAGAGCGTTGTATTCGTCCCATTCTCAAACCAGTGTGCCAGGAGGACCTCGAAGCCACCCCATCAAGGGTAACGTATTTTTGCTGCGATATCGATTCTCCTCCAAGACGTGCAGGGAAGATCTTATTTCCATGTGAAACAAATGACATAGGATAGACTTGAATGAAAAACGTACCTGACCTAAAAACAAAACAGACTTCAAGGTCGTCTGCGGCGTGACCGATTACGCTCACCCCCGCCTCTTCCCGGGGGCATTTCCCGCTCCACTGCCTTTCAGGACCAGTTGCGGGGTGGGTTCGGGGGGCCCTGTGTTGGAGGATTATCAAGGTCCCTTCCCACTCTAAGACCCCATGTCCAGCCTGGGCCCTCCCCCGGCCTTGGGGGAGAGAGGAAACGGCCGCTCGGCCTCCCTGTCCCCAAACCTGTTATCTCCTCTTCGGACACTAATTCCAACTTGAATAGTGACCCTGGAGGCTCCCGAGGAGATCGGCTGCTTTGGGGCAGGAAAAGAAGCCTTTCTGGGCTTCCCGGTGTCGTTAAGGAGGGAGGCGGAGAGGGCCGGGGCGCCCGGGGAGGAGAGGGAGGCCGGTGAGCCAAGTGCCCGGCTTATGTAAGCCCTCGAGGCTGGAAGAAGAACGGAGCTGGGTTTGGGGTTCTTTTCAGACGAGATGCTTTTCTTCATTCATCTCCCTCCCGTCCTGCCCCAGAGAAAACAAACAAATAGCCACGGAGCCAGATGGACACAAATCTTGAGGTGGGGAAGGGAGGGCAGTGTGTGTGTGTCCGGGGGCCTGCTGAGTCACCGCTGCCTCTGTCTGACACCCCTCGGGCTCCTTCCCCTTCCCTTCCACCCTCTGGCCTCGGCCTGACACCAAGGCCCTGGCCCAGGGAAGAATAGGCTTTTCTTCCCTTGTGTCAACGTTTGGAAAGTTCTCATCGTCTGATCAAAAGAAAGGATAAAAGCCTTCAAAGCATTTCCTGGGAGCCCGTGACCCCCGTCTGGCCCTCCTGACCCCTCTGTGTGTTTTCCGGTCAAGAGAGGGAGGGACACAGAGATGGGGCCGTGTGGGACGTGCTCCTCTGTCCGGGCAGCGCCCCTGCGGGTCAGGGTGGGCTGCTGGCGAGCACTGCCCCTTCCCCTGCCCCGACCCCCGGGCAGTGCCTCCTGTTCCCCCACGAGAAGGAAACCAGATTCCTTCAGAGAACAGCCTGGGGGGTGGGATCTTGGGGATCCCCTCTCTCCCCAGCCGGAGCAGGGATGACTTCCTGGCACGTGCCGCAGCTGGGCACTGGCTCTTGGACCTGCCCCCACAGCCCTCACCCCACCCGGAGCGCACGCCCTCCCCGAGTCATCACCCCCCTGCCCCCCCAGTGTCTGCTGCGCATCCTGATCCTGGGGGAGGAACCCAGCTCTGTGCAGAGTTCAGCGGAGGACAAAGGATGCAGCCCCAGATCCGGCCATCCCCAGAGCCTCCTGGCCTGGCCCCATCCGGGTGCCCCCAGCTGTCAACCCACCCCTCGTCGCCTCGACCGATGAGCCAAGACAAGTCACTTCGGGCTAAGATACAGCTGGAAGCAACGGCATTAATATGAGTAACACAGTCTGTTGTTATCAATTGTTCTCTGTAAGACAGGAGCTGCTGAAGAGGCTCCCAAGGACACTGGGGGACCCCTCCCGGGGTCTGGGCGGGGTGTGCAGAAACAGGGCGAGGACCAAGACGTCTGCTTGAGATGTCTGCTTCCTGGGCCAGCCTGCCCTGGGTCCCCAGCCAGCCCTCACCTGCCCCGGGCTCCTGAGAGTCTCCACACGGGCATCTCTACCCCGCTGATCCCCCAAGGTGCTGGTTGAGGGCGTCACCCCAGCTGAGAGGTTGCAAGTATTCTTCCTGACCGACCCCACGCTGCCCTGCCCGCAGAGGGGCGGAGGGGGGAGGTCCAGGGTGCAGACAGCTGCAGGGGAGGGGAGGAGAGGAGAAGAGGGGGTCTGGGAGCCACCCCTCAGCCCTGCACAGGAGATGCCTTCCCCGCCACCAGGGGGCAGGGCTCCCCAACCCCGGGCCCTTGCCTCCTCCCCCCGGCCCCTCTCTTGGCCCTTCCCCAGCCCACTTCTTTAAATCACTAGGTTGAACCAAAAGAAACTGCTGATCAGGGCCGCCGGGGTGGCTCAGCGAGCTGAGTGTCCGACTCTTGGTCTCAGCTCAAGTCATGACCTCAGGGTCCTGCGACTGAGCTGCATTGGGCTCCCAGCTCAGTGGGGAGTCTGCTTGAGGTTGCCCCTCCCCCCACTCGCTCCAAAATAAAATAAGAGGAATTGCCAATCAAAAGGAAAAAACAGGGCCCATGTCAGCAATATCAAATGGTTCGATTGAATATTTAATAGCAATAAAAAGTATCAGCCCCCTTCAGAGCATGAGTCTGTCCAGCCTACACGGCACACAGAAGCCCCCGCTCGTGGTCCCGGGCCGTGTGGGGACAGTGAGTGCCGCGGGAGCCTCTCCAAGGACACAGCTGACCTTCCCGTCCTCACAGCCTCCCTCGGCCTCGACCCGCAGCCTGCAGCCCCTGGGCCCTTCGTGACACTCTCAGCCCGCCCGCCCTCCCTCTGCTGCTCCAGCCCTCCCCCCTCCCTTCTGCCCTCTGTCTGGAGCATTCCAGCATCCACGCACTCAGGTTCCTGTCCTCTGGCCTCCACAGGGGGTCTCCTCCGCGCGTCCCCCCTTCACAGAGTCCCCCCCGCCGTCTCCCCCTGCCATCCGGGTGGGCGCTGGGTCTCACCCATTCTGCCTTTGTGGGCGTCTCTCGGTCTCCTCAAGGCTGCCTTCGGCCAGCCTCGGATTCTCCTGCAGCTCGGCGAGGCCCCGCAGTGACCGGTGTCCCTGCCCGCATCCTCTCATCCCCAGCTCCCCTTCCTCCCCGAGCCCCCCCAGGGCCTCCTACAACGGGGTGCATCCTGAAATCCTTGAGGGAGTCCCACAGCTTCGGGAACTTCCTGACAGAGCCTTCAAGGCCCCCCTCCCCGGCCCCCCCATGCCGCCCGAAGGTCACGGCCTCTGCCTCTGGCACGAGTCACTGAGCACCCCCTTCTGGGGGTAGAGCACCACCGTCCCGCGTGACGGCGGCCTGCACGGGGGCTGCTGGTGCCCTGGGCGGCTCCCGTGGTTCCCGGCGAGCCACTGCGGTCCCTCTGTCCCTCTGCCTCGTCCTCAGGAAAGCCCCTCCCGCTCCTGCTCCGAGACCCACCGGGAGCACCTGGAAGGCGGGAGGGAGCACGCCTTGGTTCTCCCTCCAGCCGCCCGCCCCGCGTTTCCCCTCCCGGGCGGCAGAGAGGAAGGACCCAGACGGACGGTCCCGGGGATGCGGGTCTGACTCGGGCTGGGGATGTGACCCGCGCAGCCTGCAGGCCATCGCGCTCCCCGCCCCTCGCCCCTAACAGGTGTCACCCATCGCAGGACCCCTTCTCACTGAGCCTCGGGGTGTTTCTGCACACGGTGACCCGGAGACCCGTTTCCCCTCAGACGGAGGGAGCGGAACAGAGGAAGCCCGTTTGTTATCTCCGCACGTCTGGGTCACCGCCGAAGCCGCTGTCCGTTCGTCTCTCCCCCCTCGTGGCCGTCCCGGTCTGTGCTGCTACGGGAGCTTCAGTCCGCCTCTTAATCTCCTCACCTAAAGAGGCAGTGAAGCCTCCACCCTGCGGTCAGGATTACATGAGATGAAGGGTGCGAAATCCGTAAGGCCCTTATGCAAATGTAAGATACGACTGTTATCCGACTTTGCAGCAGAAGGAGAGGATCTCCTGAATGAGAGAAAACAGGGCTCACAGAGGCCAAGGTCTTGCTGACGTTTAACGGCTAAGCCCGAACCTCTGCCTCTCAGCCCCGTGGTCCTTCGCTCTCTCTACGCCGCGGGCGTGATGACGCTCAGGTTCAGCGCTGCCCTCGTTCCCCTCTTCTGGGCCGACAGTGACCTGTGGGGCACCAGCATCAGAAGAGGCTTCCAACCCACACACTCCGTCCCACCTCCTTTCATCCCCAAGATGAGGCTCCCTCCAAAACCCCTCCAACCCGCCCAGAGGTGGAAGGTGTGCACTGAGCCATACTGAAGAGCCACGTTCTTGGTGACTCCCTGCCTGTCCCCCGCCTTGGTGGCTCCTCACACAGCCCAGGATGCCCAGGCCCCAGGAGATAAGGGTTTGGGTGGGGAGGCCAGGGAGCCACTGAGCTGTCACCAGATCCGCCAGCAGAGAATGAGAAACTAGTCAGGGGCCAAGCTGATGACCTGCTCCTTGGGTCCCAGGGGTCCATGGGGGTCCCGACCTGAGAGAGGACGGGGGGGGCGCAGGGTGCTGACTAGACCCCAGCCGAGGGCCCTGCCTCCACACACTTTCGAGTCTGTGGCCTTAGAAGTTGCACTGGCTGCGAGCAGGGAGGCTGGGTGGTGGTGGTGGAGGGTTCGAGAAGGTGGGGGGCGGGGAGGCAGAAGAGAAACTCCCCCCGAGAGGAGGCACCCTTGGGAGCCGCTCCTATAAGGGTCGTGGTGTCTGCCCCTCCTCCCAGGAAGGGCCATGCCCGCCTTCCCGACCAGGAGAGTTTTTTCTGATTCGTGACCCGTGTGTCGTTCACCTTTCTGTCCTCCGCAGTGCCTACGACAGAGCTTCACTAAGTATTTCTTAAGGAGCCCGTGGGATTGCTCTTCCACGTGACCTTCTCCTCCCGGAGGCCCGTCCCTGTGCGTGACATCTTCATCCCTGCAAGTCCTTCCTCCCAGCTTCCATCGAAGGGGACGTTTTGACTTTGTGACAGATGGGGGCGGCGACCGGGTCTCCCATCAGCCTTCGCTCTGGGTGAAGAGTTGCCTTTCCCACGGCTTCCCTCGGGCCTCCTCCAGCACGCTCCCCAGACGCTCTCGAGGGAGGGGCCAGTGGGGAAACTGAGGCCAACGGCGGGCGCACAACGCTCAGCGGACAGCCTCCACGCCAGAGATCCGGAGTCTCCCTGCAGGAGGTCGATCCCTCCTCCACGGTCCAGGGTCGGACAACTCTGGACCTGAGCTTCTCCCCGGACCGAGCAAGTCCCCCTGGTGAGCCCAGCGCTTCTCGTGCCCGCGTGACGAAGGACACGAAGCCTGAGCTTGGGAGAATGGGAGGAGGAGCCAGAAAGGAGGATGTGGGGGAGCAGAAACAGATGACCCCCCTCCGAAACCCCAGAATTACAGCTGGGACAGGGTCTGGGATAACCCGTCCCTGCGACCTCCCCAGCATCAGCGTCCTCCGGCCTGTCTCCACCTCACAGCCCCCTCCGTCCAGTCACACCAAACTCCTTTCAGGTGTTAGACAGGCCACGCCTCCTCTGACCAACAGCTCTTGGCAAACAACGGGGCCTCCTCCAGGAAGCCTTCCTGCAGGCCTCAGCTGAGATGCCACTTTCTCAGGGAAGCCTCTGCAGACACGCCTCCCCACCCTAGGGGGCGGCCCCCTCCTTGCAGTGGGCCAGGCCTTGCCTGAAGCACGTCACCCTGTCCTCCCGGGAGGTCAGTAATGTCACTGCCCGCGTGTGAATGGGACGCAAACCAGACTCAGAAGGTTAGCCGACCGCCTCAGGAGGAAGGGTTACATTAGGATTGCATTAGGAAGGGTGACCGCTAAGGCTGAACCCTGGTCTGTTTGCCGTGAAGTCCAAGCTCTCCATCTTGCCACCGGAGGGTCACAGCGTATGCACGCTGGGAGACCCTTGGGTCACCTCAGTGGAGTCCCTGGTTTCACCAAATAGGAAGCCAAGGCCTGGGAAAGGCGAGTAACTTCCCTATGACCACACAGCTGGCCAGCAGCACATGTGAGTTTTGACCAGAGTCAGAGCAAGAACCCTGACTCCTTCCTTGTCCCAAAGTCTCCTCCTCCAAGATCCTCTCTTGACCCTGGGGTCCTGAAGGGCCCGCTGATGTCGATCCAACCTTAGAGCATCGCCCACCGACCTCTTGCCCTGTCCAGCCACGGCCACAGCCCAGGGCGGGCCCCTCCCATCCTCAGGTCTCCAGAATCCGCTCGGCCTCGCAGCTGCTGGCCGGGAACTAGGCCAACGAGGAAGGCTAGAAGAAAGTGCGAAGTGCGGGCCCGTAGGGAGGGGTCGGATTCAGTACTGCTCTCTGCTGGGGGCTGAGAAATGGTCAAGGGAGTTCTTGGAGAGACCTGGAAATCCCACAGCCCCCAGGAACTCTGAATGTCATGGGAAATACCTCCCAGGCCACCCAGCCTCTGTTCACTGAGAGACCAAGGGTGGGCCCCTCCCTCTCATCAGGAAGAGCGAACACTCCACCCCTCCCATCCTTCCCTGGTAATACTTGTACCCAGGAAATGCTTCCTGCTACATCTAAATGTATGCCCTGCTGTCTAAGCCTTTATCTTTACCCTCGGTGGAGAGGGAGACCCCGCGTACCCTGCTCCTACGATGCAGGTTTAGGGACCTGAGCCACTCTCCAGACAGGTCTCAATCTCCTTCTGTCCTCACGGCTCCTGGTTCCATGAGCCTCACACAGGGGAGGTCTAAGGGGGCCCACCATCACCCGGGAGAGAGTCTCCCTGTCCAACCCCCACCATCCCACTTACTCCTCGCCACCTCCCCTGTTTGAAGACAAGCATGGGGCAGGGGGTGACATGAAGACACAACCTAGACACGTCTAGATTCTAGATGAATCTAGAACTGGATTCGGAAGTGGCTGCTCCCTATCCTCCCTCCTGCGGTGGCTAATGGCCGGATGAGGTGCTTCCGGCAGCCCTTTCTCCAACAGGGGCATCTGGAGCAGAAGGACACACGGGAGAGTAAGGCCAGGCCGGGGCGGGGCGCTCAGCACGGAGAACACGGACGCATGAGACGGGCTGCAGAACCTGGCCACCAGAGGGGCAGCCCTCGGGGGGGCGGGGGGTGGAGGAGAAGAAGGGTCCTGTGCAATTCTGACGGAGGGAAACGTCGTGGAGATCAGCCTCCAGGGCCCCTTGCAGAAGAGCAAACCAGTATGAGCACCGCCGTCCAGCTGAGGGGGCTGCTGCCGCGGACACCCCATCCACTGTCCCCAGGTCTTGGGGTCCTGCTGGGCCCTCCATCTCTTCCTTTTTGGCAGCTTCCAAAAGCTGCCAGGACCAGAACAGCAGGGGAGGCCTGGACAGCCCGACAGATCCTTCCACAGACAGAGTGTATTAGCAGGGAAGGTCAGAGCCAGGCATCACCAAGGACTTGGGATCAACAGAGAGCTCAAACTCGAAAACCTCGCGGATGAGGTCCTGGGGTTTCTCTCTCCGGCCATGCAGAATCCGTGGCAGGAGTGGGGCCGGCGTGAGGGTGGGGAATGAAAGGGGGTACGCTCTCCCTGCCCGGACACGGTGGGAGGGTCAGAGTGACTTTCTGAGGTTCTTTCTAGACCCAGAGTCCTTGTCAGGGCCCCTGTGCCAGTTGTCCTGCCCACTCTCCCCTCCCCACCGCTCTGTTAAAACTCCACCTCCGGGCAGGTCACCTAGTGAAACCAAGAGAGAGATGGTAACCCCGCCACGCACCCCCAGAGAAAACATACACCGAGAGGTCACAAACCTCCCTTCCAGTCCTAGCCTTGCCACCCGGAGCCTTTCTGTAAAACAGGCCGTGAGTGTGACACAGGGCGCACTGGGCAGGTGCAAGGGACAGTCACACTGGGCCTGGGCTGGGCAGGCTGGGTTCCATCCCCCCGCGGAGCTCCCACCCCCCCTCCCCCAGGGGGCTAGGCTCAGCTGTGGGGCCGTGGTTCTGGGCACTGAACCCACCCGCGGTGGGGGGAGGCAGGGAGCCGCGTTCGAGGGCTCAGCAGAGGAGGCCGTGTCCATGGTTAACGTGTAAGCGGCCCGGTCTGGGCCAGCGGGACATTACCCGCCCCAGGGCTCCATTCTCGAGGTCACGACAAGTGCAAACTTGTTATAACCTGTGTTGGAGCAGCAGGGGGCAGCGAGGGCAAGGGGGGTGGTGGCGCGAAGCCCGCTGGCGGAGGGGGCGGAGGGGGCGCAGGGGAGCGGGCGGGGGGGGGGCGGCCG
>LNAC01000448.1:1003264-1017105 GCA_002007465.1 Ailurus styani | reverse complement strand
CCGCGGGGGGCTGAGGATGGGGGGCGGGGGCGTGTCCCCTGGGGGGGTCGCCGGGAGCTCACACGCAGCCAGTGTTTGCTGCCTGGGCCGCACCGGCCCCCCGAGGCTCGGGGCCTCCGAGTGCATCTGGTCCTAGCGAAGGTCACCTCTTGTGATCCTGCTCATTTTCAGGCAGGAGGTCGCCCCGAGGACGGGTTAGGACAGCCGTCCATGGTCGCGGGGGACCTAAGTGGATAGGGCAGGGGCAGTCCGGCTGCAGGGTTTGATGTTCCAGAAGTGCTAGGAGGGTTAAGTTCCGGGGGTTTCCATGGCTGAGAGGTCCAGGCCCCCGAACTTGGCGGTGAGGCTCTTCCATGGCCCAAATTATCCCTAGCTTGGACCTTAGGAACAGGTTGACAGCTGGTCTCACTTCTGCCTCCGTTTCCCCACCCATCAAAAGACTCAACTTCCACTGACAAAGGAAATAGACGGTCTTAGCATTTCTGACCCCTTTCCAGAAGGAGCGGTCAATACCCCTGTGACATCAGTAACTCAGGCCTACACAGTGAAGGCTTTGGGAGCAGGTGGGAAGAGGCCAACACAGCCGCACAGATAGAGGGCTCTGAGGCTTGAGCAGGAGGAGGATAAGGAAGCCGCAGCGGGTGATCACAGGGCTGTGAGGTGTGGCCCGAGCTGTGGCCTCTGCGGGCTTCCCAGGCTGGTGCCCTCAAACCCCTTTCTTGGCCCTTCCTGCCGAACCTCTACTTCACCACCCTCTGCCCCAGGGCTCCCCACTGCTTCTTTACCCACCCACCCCCGCCGCCCCACCCATGCTCCTTCTCGCTCCCGCTCCTTCCCCTACTCACCTGGGCCCTTTCCTTGCTGTCCAGCCAGCTGTCACTCCTGCCAGGCCCCAAGGCAGCTGCTGTCCCTGCAGGCAGGCCCCTACCCAGTCCTCTTCTCCCGGTACCCCCAGCGCCTCCGCCTGCTCCTCATAGGCCTCTCTCGCCAGTGTCCCTTCTGCCTCTTCTGCTCTTCCCCCACTGGACCCTTCCCATCGCAGCCTTCACGGGAGGGCCAACAACGCCCGTGTCCCCCAGATATCTCAGGGCGGGGCTTGCAATGCCGAGAGCCCGTCTCTGACTAGCTAACGTTCGGTCTTCACTCCCCCTTGTTCCGAGGTGGACGTGGGCTGGGGAGAGACCCAGGGGTAGAAGGAGGACTGCTTACCCTGGGGGGTGTGCCAGCCCGACAGGGAAGACAGGACACGGCCCCAGGGCGCGGAGGGCTGGGGAGGGTGGCGTGGAGGAGACAGGGGTGGGCGCTCCTCTGACTTTTCTAGAGAGACAAAGTTGGAAAGGATGGCAATATTTTGGGTGCGAGAGTCAGGACTCAAAATGCTTTTGAAAAGCAAGGATAATGAGCCAAAACCCAACAAGATGACATTTAAAAGGAATAAATATAAAATTCTCCGTTTAGGCTTTAAAAAAATCACTTATGTAAGCACCGCATTGAAGAGCTCTGGTGAAAAAAAGAACTGGGGGTTTTAGTTGGCCACAGGCTTACTGTTGCAGCACTGTGTGATACAGCTTCCAAAAATGTTTACGTAACGTAATCTTGGGCCCTATTAGCTACAGCCTCATGGCCAGAAGGGAGAGGTGGTGAGCCCCCTCCTGTGCGTGGATCAGGCCACGGCTGGGTATTTGTCACACTCAGAGTGCTGAAAGGGTCCTCCTTGGCCATTCAGGTTTGCGGTGGAGAAAGTAAAAATTTCTGGAAGCCAGGTCGCATGAAGAATGGTGGAGGGAGCCAGGGATGATCAGCCTGAAGAAGAGAAGACAAGACGGGCCCCGAGGTTCCCAAATGGGCGTCAAATGGCAGGGGAGCCAAAGCAAAGGGTGGAAATCCTGGGGAGGCAGATTTTTAGCTCTCATTAGGAACAACCGGCTCGAGGTGTCACACCTCGGAAGTGGTGAGCTCGCCATGCCAGGGGGTGATTCAGTGCCAGCTCGATGCCCACTCGTGGGAATGCTCCGGTGGGAAGCCCTGTGTGGAAAGGGAAGTCGGACTAGACGATCCTTAAGGTCAGTTTCAAGGTCACGCTTCTCTGATTGACATCCCCTGCAGAGAGGAGGGGCGAGCATGGGCTGGAGGCTGAGGGACTTAGGACCCATGAAGTGGAGGGGAAGCCGGGCAGGTATAGGAGTTGAGAAGGGGGAGAAGATGGGCTGGACCAAAGCAGGGGGGGGGGCCCGGAGGAAGGGAGAGAGGGAGGGACGTGGGAATCGGGTTGCTGAGAGAGAGCCAGGAGAGGGAAGCCTGGGGCTGGGATCCCCCCTGACCCGTGCCCCTCCCCCCAGGAATGACATGCCAAGCTCGGAGCTCCTACCTGGTGGACGAGGTGCTGTGGGGCCACCGCTTCACATCGGTGCTCACCCTGGAGGATGGCTTCTATGAGGTGGACTATGCCAGCTTCCACCAGACCTTTGAGGTGCCCACCCCCTCGTGCAGCGCCCGGGAACTGGCCGAAGCCGCTGCCCGCCTAGACGCCCATCTGTACTGGTCCATCCCCAGCCGACTGGATGAGAAGGTGGAGGAGGAGGGGGCCGGGGAAGGGGCGGGGGGAGAGGCCGGGGCTGACAAGGAGCAGAACGGCCGCCTGCCGCCCCCAGAGAGCGAGTCCAAGGTGTGACCCGTTCCCTCCAGACCCCCGCGGCAGGGCCGGACGCCGGTACCTGGGAGCTGGATGTCAGAGGCGGAGAAGGAGGCAGGCAAGAGCCCTTTGAATGTGCTGAAGCTGGGGAGCCCCCTCGGGATCTCAAGCCGAGAATCCAGTGGAAGGGAGGGGGTCTGATTTCGTGGAGGGTGGGGACGGGTGAACATGCCAGCCTGTGTTTGACCTTCACATCTGTTCAGGGGTGGATGGGTGGACAGAAGGATGGACTGATGTGGGCCAGATGGGGAGGTGGTAGCAGACGGAGGGCCGCTGGTGGCTCGGGAAATGGACAGACAGAGGTGGTGCGCTCGGGGCTGCTGCTGACCCATCGAGCATCTTCGTGCAAATTCTAGAAAGGCACCCTTTACCTCCAAGCTGATGCCACCCCAAACCAGAGCGCTCGGCTTGGGGAGCAGGGTGCAGGCTGGATTTTAGTCCCCACTCGTCTCCTCAGCTGGCATCCCCGTGTATGGCACACCTGTCTCACTGGACACAGTGGCCCGAGCTGACCCAGAGGAGAGAAGGCAGGGTGGACAGGTGGGCAGAGATGAGGGTGCCCTCCCTGCTCCACCCCCACCACGGTGAGGGGGAGCAGGAGGCTGGAAGCCTGCAGGCGTGGCTCAGCGGGGTGTGAATGACCTTGGCCCTGATGCAGGAAAACAGGCAGCGCCCCCACCCTCCACCCCCGCAGCAGGGCCTGGGAAAGGAGAAGCAGGGACAGCTATTTTCTGAGAGCGGAATGAGATCTAAATAGCACCGCAGGGGCAGGAGAGGGAGAGGGACATTCTGAGGAGCAAGAAGGGCCAGGGGAGAGATCCAGGAAGCGAGTTCACCAGAGCTAGGATGGAGGGGCCCCCCGGAAAGAAGACTTTGTCTTGGGGCACAGCGAGAGGGCATTCCCAGAATCCCTTGGATGCACACCGAGTACAGAGCACTGCCCCGCAAAGGTGGGGTGGGCAATCAGAGGGCCTGGTCCCTCTCCTCAGAATGCAGTGCGCCCTGGGAAACAAAGGAGTCAGCCCCTGTGGCAACTGAACAAAGGTACGGTTCAGACTGAACCTGAGCCATCTCTCAGAGCAGAGAGCAGGAGGGTTGGATGATCGGAAATCTAGGGAGTAAGGCACAGAGAATGAGTAAGCCAGCAGTTACCAAACTGGTGTGTGCGTCAGAGTCACCTGGATGGCTTGCGAAAGCACAGACTGCTGGGCCCCACTCCCAGAGTTTCTGACTCAGTAGGTCTGGGGTAGAGATCAAAAAATTGCTTTTCTAGCAAGTTCTCAGGTCATGCTGATGCTGCTGGAATGGGGGCCACACTTTGAGAACCACTGTTCTACACAAAGACTTGGGAATCATATCGGGAGTAGCTGAAGGGGAACTGAGGAGAAGCTGAGGAGCAGCTAAGGGGGAACTGAGGCGTAGATGAGAAGAAGCTCAGGGGGAGTTGAGGGGAAGCTGAGGAGTAACCAAGGAGTTGCTGAGGAGAAGCTGAGGCGAAGCTGAGGAATAGCTCAGAGGTAGATGAGGAGTAGCCGAAGGTAGCTAAGGAATAGCTGGGAAGGTGAAGGGAAGCTGAGGAGAAGATGAGGGGGAGCTGAGAAGCTGAGGGGGCGTTGAGGGAGTGCTAAGGAACTGAGGAGTAGCTGAGGGAGAGCTGAGGGGGAGCCGAGAAGCTGAGGAATAGCTCAGCAGTAGATGAGGAGAAGCTGAGGGTAGCTAAGGAATAGCTGAGACGCTGAAGGGAAGCTGAGGGGGAGCTGAGAAGCTGAGGAGGAGCTGAGGGGGAGCTGAGGAACTGAGGAGTAGCTGAGGGGGAGCTGAGAAGCTGAAAAGGACATGAGGAGTAGCTGAGGGAGAGCTGAGGAGCTGAGGGGGAGCTGAGAAACTGAGGAGGAGCTGAGGGGGAGCTGAGGAATAGCTGGGGTTGCTGAGGAGAAACCGAGGATCACTGGGGGAGGAGACTGAACTATAAAGCGTGGACTACCATGAGTGGTAAAAGGGATCCTGAAACCCAGGCTGACGAGTATAACTCTGGGCCTGGGGACTCAGTCATCAGCGGAAAAAGTACAGTGATCAGCTGGAGATGGTGTTTGGGGAAGATGAATAGGCAAGATAGGGAAACCGAAACAGTTGGGACTCCCCGAGGGGGTTCCTGGGCAGGGGTAGGGGGGCCGGAGCAGGAAGGGCATCAGTGGCCCAAGACTGAATCCCCTGTAGGATTTAAGAGGCAGGATTGAATATGGGTAACAACCCGAGGGAGAGGCAAGGAGACCAAACATCTAGATGCGTCTGTGGCCTGTTGTCTGCCCGGCTGGGGCCTGCAGGCCTGGAGACACTATTCCCATCCCACTTCCACCCCCTTCCCGGTCATCGGCATCACCGGGGGCAGCCCTCCAGGATGGTGAGGGAAGAGCAACGACAGGTTGGGGTAGACAGAGGTGGAGGAGGCCAGAGGCTGGCCCCCGAGAGGAAGGTGTCTGTCCGGGCAAGCGTGTGCTCCCACGGCACTGGCCCACAGTGACCTCCACTCCTTGGTCCTGGCCACACCGAGCTCCTGTGCTTTAATAAAAGACTGAGCCCCTCAGGGGAAAGCAGCCCAGTCTGTTCTATTCCAGGCTGGGAAGCCAAGGTCCTGTGGGTCCCTGGGCCTCCTGAAAGCAGGAAAGGGGGTCGGAGGGAGCCGTCAGCAGGGGTCCACCCAGAGAAACATCTTTGCCTCAGGTTACAGGGCTACCTGGGTCACCATCTGTCAAAGATGAGGTCCCTGAACCCTGGCATCGGCTGTTCCCTCAAGAACAAATGGTGTGGGACAGGGTCATTAGGTTTAACCCAGTGAAACAGGTGAGTCTGGGCAGGAGGGGCAGGCTGTTTGGACCCATGCCACTCGGTTACGGCGCTGGGCTCCGCTGTGTACAGTGTGAGGAGGCAGGAGCCCTCGAGTGTGCTCCTGACACTGTCGCTAATTAGCTCGATGACTCTGGGCAAGTTACACTACTTCTCTGGGCCTCAGTTTCCCCTTATGTAAAAATAACACTTAGCGCACTAGTAATGCTCAATAAATGTTTAAATAACTGAATTAAAAGAGGTAAACTGGGTGCCCCTTAAGGTGCAGAGCAACTAAGAATCCTCAGATCAGAGAATCTTGAAGCAAAGACAAATTCAGGGGGCCCCTGGGGCACTGGAGGGGAGGGGAGCCAAGACCTGGGGGGCGCATGCGGACTGCGGGGTTGGGGACACGTATGCAGGGGCTCCGTGGACACACCGGCCCTCCCCCAACTGCTGTCCTCGCTGCCAGCCAGGGGGCTGTGCTCTGAGGCTTCTTTCTGTGGCTGTCAGACAGAATAATCATCAGGAGGAAAAAGGCTGAGGCCCCAGGGCCTGGGAGGAGTCAGATCCAAGTGGAGAAGGACCAAGAATGAGAGGGCAGAGTGGTGTGGGGAGCTAGAAAAGGCCTCACCTGGAGTCCCCTGCCCGGCAACACCGGAGCGGGGGCCAGGCTCGGCGAACTCACCCCTTCTTCATGCTCCCCGCCCCAAGGAGGGATCCCAACAGGGACTGGCAAGGCACCGACAGCCCCGGCAGCAGATGGGACCCAGGTGTCCCCTCCTGGGGTGGGTGGCACGGCCCACAGAGGCCAGATGGTGTTTGTGGTGGGAAGGGAGGCCTGGGTCACGCAGAACAGGCTGTCAACCCCCCAACGACCGCCCGGCCACACACCTCAGCCCCAGGGCAGGGAAGACACAGCTAGCCCCGGATTTTATAAAACAAGTTTATTCACATTTTAGAAAAACTAATTCTGGGACAGGGAATGGCCTTCCTATGGGCTGGGCATGAGATCAAGAACAGAAGGCCAGAGGGGGGAGTTGGGAAGGGAGGAGTGGGGGATGGGGGCCGTGTCCCCCACTCTGGGTGGGGGAGGTCAAATAAATTAAAGGAAGGGGACAGGGGATGAGGGTAGCCAGGCAACCAGAGGCGGTCTTGGAGCTGGGCTGGAAGGCAGTCTACACCTGCAAGAACTGGGGAGACGGTGTGGGGTGCGCTGAGGACAGAGCCCCATGCCTGCCCCCCCCCCGGGGTGGGGTGGCGAGGGGCAGCTCACCTCGGGCCTGGGGTCAGGGGAGGGGCCTGGGGAGAGACGGCGAGGTTGGGGTTCTTTTGTCTCACCTGGGGAGCAAGGGATCACCGTTTCCGCAGCCTCTTCATGAAGCAGCAGGTGATGGTGCCAAGGACGGTGGCGCCGGTGACGAGGGCGACCCCGGCACCCACCAGCAGGGGCACGAACAGGGTGTCCAGGGCTGGGTGAGAGCAGACGGCTCCGCTCAGCCGGGGGGCCGCCGCCCTGCACCCACTGCTGCACCCGTTCCCTGCGCCTTCTCTAGCGGGTCGTGGGACCCGCGTCCCCATCCACGGACAGCCCGCCCCTGCCCCCTCGGCCCTGACTGGTCAGCGGGGATGCTGGTGCCAGACAGGGCGGAAGGCAGGCTTCCGAGACTCTTGGGATGGAGTGATGTGGAGGAGGAAGGGGGACAGGAGAGGAGAGCCGCGTGGACAGGGCAGAAGAAGGGCCGAACGCAGGGGGGCGCGGGCCAGGCGGCGGCCAGGGCCACTCACCGTGCGTGTAGGGGTACACCGTGACGGGCCCCGAGCGGGCACTGCCCGCCTGGTACCAGCTGTAGTCGGCATGCTGCACCCAGGCACTGGGGGTGCAGTGGTACACGCCTTCGTCCTCGGGCCCCAGGTCGTGCAGCCGCAGCCGATGGCTCCGGGGTCCCACCAGCTCCACGCTGACGGGGCCTCCGCCGGGCCGGACGCCCAGCTCCGCCACGCCGTCCTGGCCCACGCCGCCCACCAGCTGGGCAGGGCCGGAGCTCAGCTCCCCGTCCTCGGGCCGCTCCACCCACCAGCTGGCCGCCAGCCGCAGCCCCGGGGGGCCGCCCCGCACCGAGATGTTGCAGAGCAGGGAGGCCGTCTCCCCGCGGTACACGGTGCCCCCCGCCAGCCACGCCACGGCCTCCAGCACCACACCTGCAGACCAAGGACGTGGCATCAGGGGGGCACGGGGCTAGCACCGCCGGCCAAGCAGCACCCCAGGGAGCTCAGGGGGCTCCCGCCATCCTGAAGAAGAGGAGCAGGAGAGAGAGGTATGGTGGCAGCTGACGTGAGGGGTGGAGGTGGGGGAGAGAAGCCCAGAAACAAAGCAAAAGCTTCCTTCCACAAGCCCCGAACCCAGGGGAGGCCCCAGCCGCCCCCGCACCTTCCTCCCGCACGTGCACGGGGAGCGGCCGGGAGCGGGCACTGGCTGCTTCTCGGAGCCGAGCCCCAGACCCTCGAACGTAGGCCTTGGCGAGGCAGCGGTAGGTCCCCGCGTCCCCCGGCCTGGCAGCCTCCAGCCGCAGGCGGTAGGTTCTGGACGCCACCTTCTCCATGGCAATGTGCCGGCCCTCGTAGCCCGGGCCCAGGCTGCCCACGCCCTCTGTGTCCAGCTGGGCTACCAGGCGGCCAGGCCCCGGGGCCCCTGCAGGTGCCATCTCCCAGCCCACGGAGTAGGCGGCGTGGCGGCCCGGCGGGGGCAGGGCCCCCGACACATTGCACAGCAGTTCCAAGGGCTCCCCTGGGCCGATCCGACGCTCCCCAGGCCCCACGGCCACCGCCAGCTGGCTGGCTGAAACACAGGACAGGGAAGGGGCNGGGGCGGCCGGGGGGGGGCGGGCCCCCCGACACATTGCACAGCAGTTCCAAGGGCTCCCCTGGGCCGATCCGACGCTCCCCAGGCCCCACGGCCACCGCCAGCTGGCTGGCTGAAACACAGGACAGGGAAGGGGCGTCACAGAGGCAGGAGCGGGGCGCAGAGCCCCCGACCCCGCAGCTATAGTCCCTTCCTCCGCAGCAGCACCGCGGGGCGGCCGGGGTGCCACTCACGGGGTACGGCCACCCCCCTCCGGGGCCCCTCGCCTCCCAGCCGTGGCCCCCGTCTCCACGCCCAACTTCCAAGCAGAGTAAACCCGCCGGGGGGAGGGAAGTGATGCTACCAGGACCCGCTCGGGCAGGAAGGGGGGCCCCGTGGAGGCAGGCAGTGACCATGCAGTGCCCCCCGCGGCCGCGGTGCCCAGTGAGGTACCAGGGCTCCCGGCTCCCACCGCGGGCCACGTGGCACTCACACAGCGTCTGCACGTCCACATGGGCCAGGACCGCCCTCTTCTCCGCGATCTGGGCCCAGCTCCCGTCGGGATCCTGAATCCACTCGGCCGCCGTGCAGTGGTAGGTGCCCGCGTCCTCCGCCTGGGTGCCCCCCACCACCATGCGGTACCGCTCAGCTCCCTCCTTGGCCAGCCGCAGCTCGCCTGCTGCCAGCCGCTCAGCATAGGGAGCCCCGGCCTCCACGGCCAAGTCCGGCCGGAGCCCCACCACTTCCTGCAGAGTCGCGCGGCCCACGGGCGCCTCGGGCACGGCTCTCCCGAAGGACACGGCCAGGTGCGTGTGCTTCTGCGTGCTCGTCCGCGCCAGGCAGCCCAGGTCCAGCTCCTGCCCCTCGTGCACGGTCAGGCGAGGGGCTGAAACGGGGGCTTGGCGGCCGCGGGGCCCCGGGGGGGCAGCAGACACCTGCAGGGCATCGGGAAGAACTGGAGAGAAGAGCTGGATGAGGGAGGGCTGGGAGCCGGTGGCCCTCGTCCCCGTCCCGGCGAACAGCCTGTCTCCCCGGAGGGCCCGCAGTTAGCTCCTCCCGGGCCAAGTCGGTCCTGTACTATCCCCTCCATGACCCAATGGGGCCGGGCACACAACAGGCGCTCAATAAATACTCCCTGAAGTTCACAGCGCAGCGCATCGCCCACTCACCCGTATGTTTGGAACTAACCCATATGTTTGGAACTAACCCCGGTCAGGATGACAGAAAAGTGGCTCTGTCTTCCTTCTCAGAAGACAAAGAGATGAAAGAGAGCAAGAACATCACGTGGCCCCACTCCTCCTCCCCTACCTCCGCTTCGCCCCCCGCCGCCCCCAGTGCCGCATCCCGGAATCTGCAGGAACGGAGCCCCTCACCCTAGCAGGCTCCCCCCGCCAGGGAAAGCAGGGGACGGGTCCCCCCTTTTCCAGGAGGTGGCTCCGCAGAAGAGCTAGGCCCACGGGCTGGAATGAAGGCATCTTGGTCAGAGTCCCGGCATGGCCCCTAACTGGGTGGGCGAGTTTGTGTGAGCCCCACAACCCCGGACCTCGGCTTCCTCAGCCGCAAACCCTCAGAGGCGGTTCGGTGGGTCCCTCCGGGCCCCGGCTCGGTGGCCTCGGGGCGCACGGCCCGTACCTCTCAGCTCCACCTTGCCACTGTAGCTGCCCAGGTAGCGGGCGTCGGTGGACGGCGTGTAGCACTCGTACACGCCCGCGTCCTGGGCCTGCAGGCGGGCGATCTTGAGCACCACGGCGTCCCCCTGCAGACGCTGCACCTGCACCTCGCCGGCGGCCACGCGGGGCCCGAAGAGCGCGTACGAGAAGCGGGCGTCCCGGGTGCTGACGATGCCCAGCGCCGCCTCGGGGGCCTCAGGCCGGTAGAGGAACCACTCGAAGTCCTGCTGGGCAGGGCCGTCGTAGCTGCTCACGTTGCAGGAGATGGAGACGGCCGTGCCGGCCACGCGGTACAGGGGCCCCTCGGGGACCAGCACCTCCCGGGCGAAGCACTGGACTCCTGCAGGGAAGGGCAGGAGAACCTGGCGATGCCTGGGTCCCCGCCGCAGCTCCCGCTCCCAGCACCGTCCCGGACCCCCGCCCGATAAAGGACAGCAGCCCCGGGGAAGGTGGGGACGCAGCGGGGGCCCAGCCCTGAGGATCTCAGCGGGTTATAGACCCGGCTTTCCCGCAGAGCCCGGAAACATTCCATTTCCGACAGGCCAGAGCAAGGCACCTCCCAGCAGAGAGAGGCCCGTCCGCTCTACCTCCTTGATTCCAGCGGTACCTTGAGTCCCTCCCGCATCTCCCCACTGCCATCCGTTCAGGGTCCGGTCAGTGGGGCCTTCCAGCTAAGGGATTCTGAGACCCCATGTCCCTCTCCTCTGTTTGACGGGAGCTGGCAAAATCTTGCACGGAAAAGCGGGTTGGCTCAGCTGTGTCACCTGGACCAGGGGACTCCAGACAATGGAGCCAGTGGCCCGAGCAGGACAGGGCACGGACCCAGCCAGTTCACACCACACAATGCCCTCCCCCCTCCAGCTGTGCCATGAGCTCACTGCTGCTCCACCCCCCACGGGGCTGCCGAGGCAGCTGAGGCTTGTGGGGCAAGAACCAGCCTCTGCCCTGGCCTCTGGGGGCAGAAGATCCCCGCCCCTCCCCCCAGGACCTGCCCATCTTCTTGCTGGCCCAGCTGATGCACAGTGCCCCCCCCAACTCCCTAACAAAAGCCTTCATTTGCATATGGTGCGCATTCACTTACATAAGGTTCCCTCTCAGCTGAGAGGCACAAACCCCAGCTGTCCCTTCCCATCTCTCTCTCCTCAGAGAGGCCAAAATTCTCTTCTTCATCCTGCCCCAGCAGATACTCCCGGGTTCCCTAGAGGGCCCTGCTTCTTCTCTCCTTCCATCCTTCCATCGCCCCAAGGGGTGAGAACCCAGAGCTCCACACCATAGGACAGGGGACTGGGTCAGCCTCCTGCCTCCACTTTACAGATGAGAAACGTAAGGCAAGAGAAGTACAATGTCCTAACCAAGATCCTACTATCCTCAGATGCCTTCCGCAGGCCGCTGCAGAAGGACAAAGCCAGGGAGGAAGATGGGAAACTCCCGGGGGCAGCCCAAGGGCACTGACCTCACCCACCAGAACATCTGTCACTGCCAGGGGCATACCTGGGCCCTTTCTGAAGGGCTGGAGGAAAACACGAAGTCTGCGGTCAAACTCCGTCCTCCAGCCCCTCCAGAAGTGCTCCCCGGTCAAACTCCGTCCTCCAGCCCCTCCAGAAATGCTCCCCGGTCAAACTCCGTCCTCCGGCCCCTCCAGAAGTGCTCCCCGGTCAAACTCCGTCCTCCGGCCCCTCCAGAAGTGCTCCCCGGTCAAACTCCGTCCTCCGGCCCCTCCAGAAGTGCTCCCCGGTCAAACTCCGTCCTCCGGCCCCTCCAGAAGTGCTCCCCGGTCAAACTCCGTCCTCCGGCCCCTCCAGAAGTGCTCCCCGGTCAAACTCCGTCCTCCGGCCCCTCCAGAAGTGCTCCCCGGTCAAACTCCGTCCTCCGGCCCCTCCAGAAGTGCTCCCCGGTCAAACTCCGTCCTCCGGCCCCTCCAGAAGTGCTCCCCGGTCAAACTCCGTCCTCCGGCCCCTCCAGAAGTGCTCCCCGGTCAAACTCCGTCCTCCGGCCCCTCCAGAAGTGCTCCCCGGTCAAACTCCGTCCTCCGGCCCCTCCAGAAGTGCTCCCCGGTCAAACTCCGTCCTCCGGCCCCTCCAGAAGTGCTCCCCTTGACCTTCCAGCCTGAGCGAGGCTCTTAGCCCCTTCCTCCCGGGGCTGAGTCCAGGGAGGAGGGAGACACCCGTGGCCGCCTGGTTAAAGCACATGGTGGGCCTCAGGAGGCTGGGTCCCCTGTCCCATCCTCATGCCCAGCTGTCTTGCCACATCCCTTCCTCTCCCAAGCGGGTCTCCACTCCGACGGGCAAGTGAGTGTGTGACTCAGGAGGGCCCTGCCCCAGGGCATTTCATAATCTCGGTGACGGTGGAGACAGTTGAGCTGACACCTTTGGGCCTCCGGGCAGACTCTGCTCAGAAGGGCCCCCTCCCACCTTCCCGGCTCCACAGCTGCTGAGGCTTGGAGATCCCCATGGGAAAGCTGGCCAGCCAGGCCCTTAGGAAACCAGCTGCCAGGCAGCTCTCTCCCAGCCAGAGGGGAGGCGGGGCAGAGACCTGCTTTGGAGTCAGACGGATCTGGGTTCAACCCAAGCCCCAATGCTCAAGAGATGGGCTCTCTGGAGCAAATGACTTCCTTCTCCTCTTCAGAATGAGCGTAAGCGCCTGCACGCAGTGGGCACTCAGCTCTCTGCAGGCTCTTCCGTGTCTGCGCACCACACTCCCCACCTCCCCTGGGCTCTTCCACTCCACGCTGCCCACTGGGGACAACCGGCCACTTGCTAGGCAACCGGGCCGCACAGCGACTTCCTCCTGCCTCCCACCCAGGGCCCCAAGGAGAAGCCGAGTTCTAGTTCCCCAGGGCCCAGGGACTTATGGGGCCGGCGGGGGGCGGGGGTGGGGAGGAGGCTCTGCTTGGCGCTGCCCTGGAGCTCTGGTCTAGAAACAGGCTGCTGGGGCTACGTCAGCCTGTGCGCCTTGCCGATGGCAGCTCTGAATCCGGGTGGCCCCACTCTGCGTTCTTACTTCAAGGGCTTCAGCCTCCCCAACAACTGTCCAGGCAGCCTCTCTGTCTGGAAGCCACGCTCCTCCCAGACCACCCCCGAAGGGAACCCTCCAGTTCAGACCAAAATTGTGCGGTCAGGGGCTCTCCTGCATCCAGGCAGCAGCGGCCAGAACACCTCATGACCAACACCCCCCCCACCGCCCCCTGCAGACAGCAGGTGCTTGGAGATCCCGGCAGTCTCCACAGAGCCCCGCTTCTCCTGAGGCGGGGGAGCGGGGACCAAGGGGGTGTGACCAGCGGTGGGAGCTTACAGAGCCCAGGGCCACCCGAGAGAGGGAAAGTGGGCAAAGGGAGACCCTGCCCAGGGTGGAGATGGGGGGGATGGGGGAGAAGTGCCCCAAACCTCAGATGATGAAGTCTGGGGGGAGGGGAACCACTGGGGAGACTGAACTTCAAAGATCACGGGCGGAACCGGCCCCTGGGCCTCCAGCCAACTCCGGGCAATTACGAAGACGGGCCAGCACTGCCCACGCAGGGCAGGCACCCAGCACTGGGCCTCAAGCTCAGGGCGAGGCGGAGGGAGTCGCGGCGTTTGGGCGCAGCGACCCCAGGGCCTGAGCAGGCGGCTGAGAAGTGGGGCTGGCCCGGCTGCCGGGAGGTGGCCCCTCGGGGGGTCCTCGCTGGGCCCCAGCCGGGCGGCCAGACTGGGGAGAGGCTGGGAGGGCAGCTGGGCGCTGAGCCCGGGGAGGCTCGCGGCGCCCCTGACGGAGGAGCGGGCGCTAGGGGCTCCGAAACGCTGGGGAGGCGGGCCGGGCCGGGCGGAGGCACCTGCCG
>LNAC01000448.1:989895-1002705 GCA_002007465.1 Ailurus styani | reverse complement strand
GACCCGCCCCCACTCCAGACCCCGGCCCTGCTCCGCCCACCTCGGCCCGGGCTCCGCCCCAACCCCGGCTTCAGCCCCGCCCCGACCGCGGACCTCGGACCCCAGCCCTCGCCGACCCGGGCCGACGCAAAGGGGCGGCACCTGGGCTCCGCCCGACCTCTACCCATCCCCCCCCACCCGACCCTGCACCTGCCGGCCTCTCCCTCCGAGAGCTGGGTGCAGGGGCCTGGGGGCGGTCAGGTGACCGGCCACGCAACTAGGCCGCCGGCGTTTGCCCCGGGCCGCCAGGCCTCGCCGCAAGCCGCGCTCGAGTGGGGGTGGGCGGGAGCCAGGAGTTCCGGAATGCCCAGGGCCTGGGCCGCAGGGCGCCGCTGCGCCCCGCCGAGTCCCGGAAGACCTGTGTGTCACCCCCTCCCGCAGAACCGGGGGGAGTGGGGGAGGGGAGGGCGCCGTCTGGGCGCCGTCGCTTCTTGGTTGGGGAGCCCGTCGAGTTGGCCAAGTCCCTTCAACCTGCTTTCTTGTCGCCGCATTCGGTGGGATGACATCCACCCCGAAGGGCTGTTGTGACGATTAACTGAGATCGTGTCCCTGAGGTTCTCGGGACGGGATAACACGGAATGGGAGACAGGGTATTATGGGGGTTTGTTTGTGGTTTTGAATGATTCCTGAAACTGCTCCTGGAGAGGTTCTGGTTAGCTTCGGAGCAGTGAAGCGGTGTCGTGAAGGAGTCTGTTTCCCGTGAGAGGAGGCGGACGCTGGCACGGGAAGACTGGGGCCTGGCCTGGAGGCGGGAGGACGGGAGGAGTGGGGAGCGGGGCGGCGCAGACAGGCAGGCCCGGTGGCACAAGGGATGGCCAGGTCCACAAAGCTGTCTGTCGAAGGGGCCATCCCGGGAAGTGACCCCAGAGTTCACCTAGCACCTTCACCCCCACCCGCTTCCTGCCCCAGCCTCCTCCTACCCCCTCTCCCTCCCTCCCCTCCCCCTGTGCAGAGGCTGGAACTGGGGCTCCAAGAGGAAAAGTGGCAGAGTCCAGACCAGATGTTCCTTGGATGCGGCCAGTGCCTGGCTCAGAGGAGGGGCTCATTGGAAGCCACGTTAGAGACCAGAGAAACCGAAGCGAATGCTGGTTTTGGCGAAGGGCAGCCGCCCCAGCGCTCCCGGGACGGGCCCAGGAAGAGGGCGGCAGGGTGCCTTGCTCCCACTTTGCCAGGTTCACAGCCTCGTTTCTCCAGATCCATTTCACCTAAATCTATCCACAGGTCAGACTGAGCGAAGTGAAAGCGGAAAGGCATAGGGCAGCCTGGGAGGGAAGCCACTCTCCCTTTATTCTGAGCCAAGTGGACTTCCTGGTTCCCGACGCCTGGGAGACGGGAGATGTTGCCATCCATCATCATCCCGGTACATGCCGTTATGGGATACGTACACGGGAAGGCCCTTTCGGATCTTATTTCTAGTCTGCACAGCATATTTTGCCAGATGGTGTCATTCAACAGATGAGAAACTGAAGGTTCAGAGACAAGCCTTTTCTCCAAGGCCACACAGCTTTTAAGTGGCCCACGTCTGATGAGCTCGGGCCCGTCTGTCCCCAGAGCCCCAAATCTTCCCACACCCCGCTGTCTCTCCTCCAAAGCTTCTTCACCCTATAAACTTGGTCATTCAACAAACACTGATTAGGCGGGGCCTGGTACTGGTCGCTGGAGATGCAGTGGTACGTGCCGCCCGCGTGGCCCCCTGCCTTCAGGGAACATACCGTCATGTCAGGGAGACATACCATAAGCAAGTAATAACCCACCCCCGGGATGAGCGTTGTGAGAAGGGACACTCGGGTGGCTGAGAGCACCGTAGGGCTTGGGGCCGGGCGGGAGCTGGGGCAGGCAGCTGTTGGGGGCTGGGCTGGTGTGTCTGGTGGGGCTGAGGCCCGGGCAGAACCCGATTCTCCCAGACTGGGAGTTCCGGACGCTGCCAGCAGGGGGCGCCCGCAGCCCAGGCCTGAGTCCAGCTCAGCCGCTTATGTAACTGGGACGGCCGGGGGGCGGAGAGCAGAGCCGGGCACCAGGCGCGTCACACCGAGGAACGGACGCATGTACCCACCATAACACAGAGGGACCTCATACAGAGAGACGTCACTCACACGTCCCGACAGAGAGACGCACGCGCGCACACACGCGCGCACACGCACACGCTGCTGGGACAGCTGTAGCCTGCAGACGGGACAGCGCTGGCCCCGCCCCAGCTGGCCCGTGAAAAGCCACCCAGGCGTGCCGCCCCCCCGTGGCTGATGCTTGCGGAGGGGGCAGCAGAGAAAGACGAAGGCAGCCTGGGACAGGAGGGAGGGAGCCTGGGGAGGCAGAGAGACACGGGTGAGGGGTGGGAGGGGGCGGTCATCACGATGTCGTCACCGGCTGCCCCCTCACCCTCCAGGTACCCCCAGGGGTGGGCACCAGACACCAGACGCCAGGCCTCTGGCTCATGGGCTTATGCAGTTTCCCCTCAAGAGGACAGACAGACTCACGAGACCCCGAGGAGGCCGTGAGGTGTCCCGCGGGTCGTGGAAGGTCATTAAGACCCACTCTGGGCCTTAAGGCAACTCCTGCTCTGACGGAGGAGGCACACATGATGGTCACAGCCATGAAGACACGGTTCTCTGAGAGGCACGTTCAAAGACAGGACCGTTAACGTATCCTGACTGTGTCAGGTGCGTACTTTCATCTCATTTAAACCCCGGCCGGAACCTGGGGCGGTTAGTGCTGCTATCGTCCCCGGCAAGAAACAGGTGCACGGAAGTTTGGGCGCATGTCCAAGGGGAATGGACCGGCGACTGTCCAAACTTGGATTTGAGCGCCGGATTGTCTCGGCGTGGAGGGGCCCGTGCTCCTGCCCCCGGCACGGGGCTTCCTGGAGACAGATCGGGACCCAGCACGCACAGGCAGAGACCCAGCTGCGGACACACGTGGTGCCTTGAAGACGGTGACACACGCGGTGCCTTGAAGACGGTGACACATGTACCCACCAGACTCCAGACATGCGGAAACCCCACACGCACACGCAGAGTACTCAGAGCGCTCTCTCTCTCTCTCTCTCTCTCTCTCTCTCTCTCTCTTCCTCTCTCTCTTCAGTGTGCATACATGCCAGCTCGGCGCAGCTAAGGGTGGCACAGAAGAAGGTCCTGTGACCTGCGTGTGTTGCGAGGCCCTGACCCATCCTGCCTGATGAGCCGTATTTTCGCACCCCCTGGAGAATGGGAAAATTCTCTCTGCCAGCTCACCGAGAGGCTTGGGCAAAGAGATAAGACAGAGGCAGAGCCAAAACCTACCTTCGCCTCAGCTCACGTGGAAACAGAGACGTCCACACGGGGACCGAGGCGCACACTCACAGAACCGCAGAGCCGTCTCCCGCACCCACACACATGGACACCCTGGACTCTGTCCCGCCTTCCTCCCTGCACCGCACCCTCATGATGTCCTCCTGAGATTGCATGTGTGCGCGCGCGCACGTGTGTGTGTGTGTGTGTGTGTGTGTGTGGCTACATCCTGACCCCTTCTCTTGTCCCAGCTGAGCCCACACTCCTTCCCCACATCTCAAACCCCACGTGGACAGCTGTTCAAGAACAGAGGAGCCCCAAAGCGGCTGCTGGCCTCCGCACGACCCAGTCCCAAGTCCCAGGCAGGCCGTGCCATTTCTCTCCCCAGGATTAGCGCCAGCCGCCGCCCACTCCCGAATGCCAAGGACGGATCCCTCTGCGCTGGAGTCCCCTCGTCCTCCCTCCCTCACAAGGCCCGGGATCCCCAGTCCCAGAGGCCCGGGTGCCTGGGCTCCACCCCGGTGGCCCCGCCGTCCCCCTCCCGCTCTCCCAGCCCGCCGATGGCGCAGACTCCGGGGTGGGGGGTCGCCCTGAGCGGAGGCAGCCCCCACCGCGTGGATCTCTTCTTCCCCAGCCCAGCAGCCCAGGGCGGGGGCAGGGATCTGGGGCAGAAGGGGGCAGCGGTTTGCTAGACAGAGGTGTGTGGGCTGCGCCTTCTAGACGAGCCTCAGGGGACAGGAGGTGGTTAGCGCCAGGTGGCTGCGTCTGAGTCACCGAGGTTGAGCAAGGGCCAGATTGGGAGAACGGGTCATTTACGAGCTTGCACACCCGGCTCTGAGCAAGAGGAGGAGGAGGCCCCGGCTGTTGCTAATACTTCCTGCGCACCTGCTTTTTGCTGGGCTCTACACCCCATGTGGCCTGTTCTGCAGATGGGAAAGGGGGCCCAGAGAGGTTACGTAAGTTACCCAAGGTCACCTGGCTAAAGGGCAGCACCGAGATTCAAATGCAAACCATCTGACTCTGGAACATTCTTCTTCCTCCTGCTTCCCCAGGCTGCACGCACTTACTCATATATACACGTTCATGAGCACACGTGCGTGCACACGCACACACACAGCTGGTGCTGAGAGACCCTTCTGAAAGAACTTCACCAGCATAATCTCCAGCGGCGAGCACACCGTGGGTGTGATGCTGGAGGCCCGGGGAAAGGGCATTCGGCAAGAGTGTGCGTGTGTGAGTGCGCATGCGTGTGCGTGTGTGTGTGCGCCCCGCGATTTCCACACACACAGCCCTCCAGAGCTGGAAAGGTATTGCAGGCTCCCTTCTGCCTCTGGGTCCCAGCCCCTGAGAGCACCCTGGGTGAGGAAAGAGAACAGAACGAGGGTTCGTAGGGTTCCGTCAGATGGAAGGAGGTCTTTGCTTTCCCTCGCATCAGAGGATGGGGGACACACGGGGAGGTCTGGGAAAAGCGTATGGTGACACCCAGCCACCAAGCCACATGAGCCCGCTCAGCGCCTGCTTGTCCCCATTCCTGCCCAGGTGTCCTGTGCTCTTCCCGGGCCCCCTCCTGACGGCCCCTGGCTCCCCCGCTGTGCACACCTGGGCTTCCCGGGAGCCTGGCACCCCTTGGCCCTTCTGGCCGAAGAACGGACAATTCCCCCTTTCCCCGAGTCCAACTGAAACAACAGTGGAATTTTTCCAAAGGCTCTCTGTTGGGAAAACGAAGGGAAAACAAACCCAGAAATAAAAACTGCAAAAACAAAGCAGCAGATGGGCCAGCGGGGGCGAAGGCGTGGGCCAGGGGAGAGGGGGCCCCGAGTCCTGATGCCGATGCGACCCTCGCCTGGCTCCCAGCACCCTGTCCCCAGCTCCTGGGTGGCGTCTCCCACTCTGCCCCGCCACTCCAGCCCTTGTTTCTACCTGCCTCTCCGTCTGGGCCGAGAGCTTCCCAAGGCCACTGCTGGCTCTTCTTGGCTCTGCCCCCACGCCCAGCACAGCGCCTCGCAAGGAGGGGAAGCTCCATGGTCATTGGCCAAGTGATTGAGCAAGTGCGTGAGCAAGTGGGTGAGTGAGAGAGACGGAAGCCAGGTGTCTCCTCCTGGGTGGCCAGATCGCCTCCATGGAGGGCACTCTTCCTGCCTCTAGAGTTCCCCTTACGCTTGAAAAGCAAGGGCACCGGTACTGAGTTCGGGCTGTTAAGGAAACAAGCTCAGAGAAGCGAGGTCTCTGCCTACGGAGCGGCAGCCCCAGGCCTCCAGACCGCACCGCCATGCGCCTCTGCCCAGGACGGGCTGTCCTCCCGCGAAGGAGCTGGCGTCTGGGGGAGCAGTGAGGGTGCATGTGCAGCGAGCTGGCAGGACGGGGTGACAGGGTGACACTCAGGCACGGGGCGTTGGTGCTGAGGACACCAGCTCCCGAACCCAGATGTCCCGGAGCGAACGTGTGACTTCTCTCCCAAACAATTGCCTTCCTTCTAGACCCTGATTTTAGTTAACTTTGCACCACGTCCACCTCCCCTCTCCAATCCTTCCTCCTGCACCGTGACATACGATCAGTCGCCAAATCCTGGAAAGTCTACCTCCCAGATATTTTTCTCATCTGCCCTTTTTCCTCATCGTACGGCCCCTGTCTTGTTGCAGACCCTCACCACCTCTTGGCTGAGTCACTGCCAGACCGCCTACCTGTCTCCCCCTTTCAGTGTGACACACACACCCCCCGCCCTGCCCACGCACGCACACCAGCACTCACGCGAGCCTGCCTAGGGCATTCCGCCCCTGCGCAAAATGTGGAAATGCCTCCCAATTGCTAAGACCAGTATTTCTCAAACTGTATGGTGGTAAAAAATACAGAGTCCCACTCCCCACCACTGCCCCCAGGTGTCCGAGTTTCCAAGAGCGCGCCTCCCCTCCTGTATGGTGAACAAGCTCCCCGGATGATCGTTCCCACCGGAGCCCTGCAGGAATCACCGGTATTTGGAACGGCCCTGGTGAAATGGCTCACACACCCATTTCCAGGATGGTCTCTTGTGTTTCTTCTTTGCCCACGGGGTGCTCCAGGCCTCTGTGCCTGAGCCCACGTGGTTCCCTCTACCTGGCACATGCTCTGTCTGGTTCTCGGAGCCAGATCCTACCTCTGTGTCAAGGCCCAACTAGAATGCCACCTCCTCCGGAAGACCTCCTGGTTCTTCCGGGTGAGAAGCCGCGCCTGCTTCCCTGAGTTCCCATCACCCTGTAAACCAGGGGTGTGCAGCCCGCAGCCAGCCATGCCTGGCTCAACACTCATGCTGGGAGGCGACGCTGTTCGTTCCCTTTATCTTCGGGGGCACCCGTCACCCTGCCATTGCAGCCTGGGGGTTTCTGCGTGTGCCACCCCGGAGACGGAAACCCAGAGAGGATCTCTGTCTCTGTGCCCTAACAGCCCAGAAGTTCCATGTGCGGTTTCTGGAACCAGCCTGCCTGGGCTTGAGTCCCAGCTCCCCTGGTTGGCTGGCTCGGGATCATCGTGCCTCAGTTTCCCTATCTAGAAAAGAGGCTTGTTATGAGCACCCAATTAAGTAATGCATGGAAATTGCCCGAGCGCTAACCTGGTGCCTCGGTAACCGTCACTCCAATGAACTAGAGATCCTGGGGGCGTCTGGCTCTGTGGCTCTCACCCCTGCCTGCACGTGGAATCCTCTGGGGACCTCCGACCAGTTACAGTGTGGCCTCGGGGGGTGAGGTAGGGGTGAGACCCCTGCCCAGCCAGGCCCTCCCTTTATCGATGGGAGTCCAAGGACTGTTCGTTCAGGCTCAGGCTCAGGCTCACAGCTGCTAATGACAGCGCCAGCCCCACATGGCCAGCCCATGGCCCGCGTTAGTGCCCCCATCTTTGGGGTGGGGGAACGCCCCGGTGGGAGACAGAGCCCAGGCCCACCCAATCCTGCTTGGCAGACAGGGAGGTGAGGCCATGAGGAGCTGGAGGAAATGAGGCGTTGCGCCTGAGGGTAGAGGCTGGCCTTAGGGAGACCCGGTCAAGGGGAGGGGTAGCGGGAGAAAACCGGGGAGGCCAAGTGGCATGGGACTGGGACAGAAGGACCATGAGGGTGGGAGCCTTGTTTGCCTTGACTGGAAGATTCTCGGCCGTACTCCGCACAGAATGGGGCGGTCCGCGCTCGGCCAGCGCTCGGCAAACGCCGGAAGAACGTCGCAATGACGCAGTGCCCCCCAAAACGAGCCAGGGTTGCCGAGTCTGGAGCCCCCAGGCAGGAGCTCAAGGGTGAAAGCGTCCCGGACTTGCGGAGAAACCAAGGCGCAGAGGAGGCTGAACTCCCTGAAGACCCTAGAAGGGCTCCCGACAGGGGAACAAGGCTGGGCCCCACGTGCCAGATGTTCGGGGGGCACCCTCCCCCGGCCAGGCGTCCGGCACGCCGGCGGGGACAGGCGGACCCCCAGAGCCACATCCTGGGCCAAGCGGAGGGGCCCCGGGACGGGAAGCAGGAGGTAGGAAGGGGGAGGCTGGGCGCCCAGCTGCCTCTTGATAGGGGGAACAGGGAGGCGGGGTGCTCTGGGCCAGTGGCTGGGTCAGATCTCCGGCCAAAGCAAACCTGCCGCAGGGGGCTGGAGGGCCTCTCCCTCCCTGCCCGGATGGAATCAAAGGCAAACAGGAACCCTGGAGGGCCCAGCTGTGACCCCTGACCCCCCAACTCAGCAAGGTCCACTAACCCCATGCTCCCATCACCCCGAACATATTTTTCCAGCCCAAAGACTCTCTGGAAACAGACTAATCTGGTATTTGCTGATCAAATGCCAGCCAAGAAATGTTGGGTTTCCGCAGCCTTCCCCCAGCCCTGCCTTTCTCCCCGTCCCACCTCGCACAGGGGCTCTGGGTAAGAAACCAGGCGGTCTGTGCCCAGCCCCGAGCCCCTCCCTGCTTCCGTGCCAACAGTCAAGGCGATCGCACTCCTTTCCGTGGGTCACACTGATCAACAAAACAGGGGCACCTGCCCCCTCAGCGCTCCCTGGGAACCCCGAGCTCCAGGAGGTGAGTTAGCGCCCAGGTACAACTACACGGAATTTCTCCCGTTCACCTGAGCTGAGCCATGAGCTGAGGAGAAGGTAACCTGGACTTGGGGGCCTGTCAGATTTTCCAGCCCCACTCCTTGTTCTTCAGGGGAAGGAGCAAGCCCAGAGTAGGGGCGCCTCTGACCCCAGGTCGCTCTGCGGCTTGGGCCCGGCGGGCCCGGCTTCAGGGACCTGCGTCAGGCCACGGCAGGGACACAGGCAGGACGGTCGGGGGACAGAGTCCCCGGGCCCCCGTGCTCAGGCAGGGGGGTTGGCACAGGCAACCCGAGCTCTCCAGACCCACACAGCCGGGCAGAGGGCAAAAAGAGGTGGGACGGGGGCAGAGGCGGAGAGACGGAGGAAAATGCTAGGCGTTCTTTCCTCTGTTTTCCGCGCTCTTTATCCTACAGGGCGTTCACAATAAAAAGGGCGATAAAAATCATCTGGGGGAAAGATTGAAGACAACAGAAGCAAGGAGAGACCAGGAAAAGGGGTCTTAGAGTCTATTTCGAGTAGATTGGAAAGAAAGACCAGAAAGAACACAGAGGAGCTGGCAGCAAGGCAGAGATGGAGAGGAAATCCAACAGTGGCCTTGTGGTCCAGTGGGGAAACTGAGGCAGCAGCAGGCCTCAGCCGGGCACTCTGTGGCTCTGAGCCCAACCTTTCCACCACGAGGTCACTGCCACCTGCGGGAAGTGGGAGGAGAGGCCAGAGAGGAAGCGGAGTGAAAGGGACCTTCCTTGGACGCCTGTCATGGCCACTCCTGGCCTTTCCGGGTCTCCCATCCTTGCTGCCCCCCCAGGCCTGCCTCCCCTTGGAAAGAGAAAAGTCCTTCCGTTCCCAAGAAGGCCCCGGAAGCCTGGTGGGGAAGGACAAGAGCCCAGGCCCTGAAGAAGGATGGAAGAAGCTTTCAGGGGCTGGAAGAGGGAGAGAAAGGGAGGCCCCCCAGAGAGAGACGGCCTCAGGAGGGCTGCGGAGCTGGGCCCCGAATGGGGACTAGGGCAGGGACGTGGGGCGAGGGGTGGAGGAGGGACGGGGGTGGGGGGACGGAGCCGCCCCAGCGTCCCTCCATCCCCCCTCCCTCCCCCACTCTCTTTCCCGATCTTGAAACAACCTTCGAGTCTGTGCCGGAGGCCCCAGGGGGCTAGTCACTTAGGAAACAGCACTGTTTCTGGGAGACCTTGACGGCCCATCCAGCCCATCCGCAGCTGAGCAGCCGCCCCGCCCCCTCCTGCACACACTTTCTCCCAGGGACACTCACGTACACGGCACTGGCTCCGCCCCAGCACTCGCGCTCACACGACCCGGCACCGCGGGACCCGAACCCTCCACGTCCGAACCGGCCCTGGCCTCTGCCGTCTGGCCGAGCTCCTCCTTCCGATTTTCCGCGTGGTACCTTCACACCGCCCCTTCCCCACACTCAGGTCCCCGCACGGTCGTGCCCCTCCGGCGTAAGCCGCACACTCCCGCACACTCCCGCACACACATACACACAGCCCTGCTTCCCACGTCTCCCCACACCAACCAAACCCCTGACTCGGGACCACCCAGTGTCACCAGCCTCTGCCCTTCTCCCGGACCCACTCTCCAGCCAGGCCCCAGCCCTCCACCTCCGGCTTTCAGGCTTCCCTGCTCTCCGCTCTGTCCCTCTTACTGCCGGGGCCTTGATCCAAACTGACCGCCGGCTGTCATCACCGGCCGCAGTGCAGCCCAGGCACCCGGAGCAGGGGACCGGGCATCCACACCCCACCGATGTCCTGGAGGCTCAGGCCCATACTGGAGGAGAAGGGGGTAGACTCCAGGGCCTCCATGCTCGCCCGGGCACGGAGGGTGGTCAGGGATGTTTGGGCAAGGAATGGGCCCCCCGGCGTCCTGTCCAGCCTTTCTTTTGTCTGAGCCCCACATGTGTGAGCAGCATCGCCCTGGGGGCCGCATGCTAGCCCCAGTGCCACGCGTGGCCCGCGCCCCCCCCCCAGGCCGGATGGGCAGAGGGAGGGCACAGTCCTTTCCGGTATGGGCCTGGCCACAGGGACCAGAGCTAGGGCCTTGGAAGGACTGGGCAGCACTGGGCAGTGCCAGCAGGGGTGAGGCTGGGGGAGTGAGAGCCGAGGGCCTGGAGCCTGAGGCCCACATGCCTGCGGGCCCTGCGCCGGCTTCCTTTCTTCCCGCCTTGCACCCGGGGAGCGCGGGGCAGGGAGAAGGGGTTCCAAGGCCGAAACTAAGGAACGGGAGCCTCCTAAGTCCCCAGCGACCTCTCCCCCCTCCCCCCAGTCCAGGGCAAGGCTGCCCTCGGGCTGCCCCACTGCTGAGTGACCTGGCCGCCTGCGGCTTCTCCTCCAGGGACTCCTTCCCCGGGCCGTGTCTCCTAACGTCTAAGCACAAGCCTTGGAGCTGCGTCTCCACCAGCCTCTCTCTCTCCTGTCCACACCGGGGCTTGGACTGGGACCTGCTGTTCCCTTGTTGCTCCCCCCACGGCCTGTTCTCCCCCAGGCTCGAATTCAAGGACAGAGGTTTCTGCCCCATCCTGCCCATCCCTCCAGCTGTGACCCAAGAGGACGAGGAGGGCGGAAGACGGATGCGACCTTCCGGATCCCTGCAATGGAAAATCCCAAGTGCAGGCCCGGAGGGGGCCAGTTATTTGGGGAATTCAGGCCTGAGCCCTGGGCCCTGAGAGTGGATTTGCGGGAGAGGTCGATAATCCCTCTGTAGGGAGTTCCCTCTGGGCCGAGCGGCCTGGCCCAGCGAGCGGGCACCTCAGCCTCATCCCCTCCCTCCTTTGCTCCGAGCTTCTCTGGGCTCAGGCCCTTCAGACCTGCCCCCAGGGCACTGGCTTCCCTCCGCTCCGTCTCTGTGCCCAGAGAAATGGGGACACTCCAGGAGAATTCTGTCCTCCGACGGCCCCCGGATGGCGGGGACAGGAGTTTTTCTTCTCCCTCTGCCCCTGCTGCTCTCCCCTTCCCCTCTTCGCGTCTCGTCCTTCGGCTCTTTTATGAACTGGTCCCCCTCCAGCTCATCTCGGCCCCTGTTTCCAGCTGGTACAAGGTTATCCAGCCCCGAGGCCCCCTCCCCCCTCCCAGGGACTTCTTCCGGCTTCTCCTCTGCTTCACTGGAGAGAGGCCCCTCTTCGGTCTAACCTCAGACCTGCATCCCTTCAGTCTAACCTCAGACCTGCATCCCTTCGGTCTAACCTCGGGCCTGCATTCCCTTTGGTCCAACCTCGGACCTGCATCCCTTTGGTCTAACCTCAGGCCTGCTTCCCTTCGGTCTAACCTCGGGCCTGCATCTCTTCGGTCTAACCTTGGTCCTGCATGCTGCAGACTAGCCTTCCCCTCACCACGGGAGGAAGGAGGCAACCAGCTGCTCTCTGGTTCCCGGGCCTGGCACTTGTTACGACGTCGACCTGCGTACACCTCTGAGAAATTCTGCATTTTCTTCCCAACCCCCTGCCAACCCCACAGATCCAGCCTCGGGCTCCTGGACAGAGGGTAAGGGCGTGGCGTGTCCACTCGGTGGCAAGGGGTGAACACGACCAGAGCTCTTAGCATGGACATCTGCTGGGCTGGCTCTTGGGCTGTCCCTGCTTGCCTGTCCCTCCCCCAGCTGCCTCCCTGCCCCCCCCCACTGTCCCTGGAGTCCTGCTCTCAAGCTCAGCACGGGCTTTACCTGGAGGGCTTGCGGAGACCTTTCCCCTCACCTCCAGACTCCATGCTGTCTCTCGAGCCCCTCTTAGCTCTCACCAGGGCCCCTCGCGGGTGCCTCCTATCCAAGGGGTAGTCCTGGGTTCCCAGGACTGCTTGTTCCGGTTTCCGTGTCCCCACTTCTCTGCTTCTTTCTCTGGGACGTTGGGGGTCAGGAGCCCCGAATTCTGGTTCTGTTTTAGCCACTCAAGTTGTTTGTCTCTCTGGGCCTCAGTTTCCCCAACAGGAAAACCAGAGAAAGGGTGGGACCACACAGGCTCTGGGACCCTGGACCACGGTGGGGCCGGCTCCCCCTCAGCCCAGCGCCACGGAGGACAGTTCCAGCCCCAGCTTGGGTGCGCACCTCCCTCAGTCGTGGCTGCCGTGGGCCGGGGGGGGGCGGTGAGGGTGGGGGGAGCCGAGGGGAGCACACGGCGGGACAAATGGACTGTCCATGGTCCACCCGCCTGTTGCTTAAGGGGCGGGAGGGGAGGAGTCCTCAGGGATCCTGTTTCAACAAACGTTTCTTTCCCGAGGAGGGGAAGGCGGGGGAGAGGGGGAGAGGGACCTATTTAAAGCTACCCTGTTGCTCGCCGCCGGCTCGGTCTGTCTGCCGGGGTCTCTGGCCATCCCAGACCAGAGGTGTGGGCTGGGGACCCTCCCGGTGACCTGCCCAGTCCAGGTTCCCTCAGACACTCTGCCCCAAGATGGGCCGTGGGGTGAGTATGCCCCGAGAGAGGGGTCGCTCTGTAGGGAGGACGAGGGCTCCCTGGAGGGTGAGGGCGGCTGGGG
>LNAC01000448.1:968749-985708 GCA_002007465.1 Ailurus styani | reverse complement strand
CAGCCCCACCCCCCACCCCGTGGAAGGAGAAATTTCCCACGTGTCCCCCAGAGGTTCCCTGTGGCCCCCCGCAGTCTGGCGATGGTGAGGAGACTGCAGGCGGAGAAGGGGAGGGAGAACGCAGGGCCTCACGAGGCTCCCGGGAAAATGTCCACCTGATGCCACCAGCGGCCCCAGGCAGGCCAGGACCTGCGAACACGTGCACCTTAGTGTCCTCAGAGACGCATTCTTCTCTTTCGGACAAATGGGGCCCAGTTCCCTTCTTACCCAGTTGCGCCTTGGGGCCTCAAGTTGTGCAAAGCCCCCTTGCCCGGGAGCCGGAAAGCTGGCCAACGAGAAGGGAGTCCTTCCCTGCGCTGACTCACCCTGACACCCCAGAGACTCTTGCTCCCCCAGATTCGCAGCTGCCTCTACGGCTCTCTAAGCGGCCCAGGCGGTGGGACGAAGCCATTCCTACAGATGCTTCTCCTGCACCCCGGCCCTCAACCCCGGCCACTGCCTTCCAGAATTCTCGTGTAGGGTGATGGCCTTTTGGTTCTGTTGGGGATTTAGCTGCAGGGTTTTCTCAACAAACAAAATCTTAGCAGAAGCCCAACAGTAAATAGCCAAGAGTGGGGTCCTGAGTCCCGAGTCCCTCGGCCTTCTCTGGAATCCCAACATAGAGCCCGTGGCCCTGCGACCAGCTTGCAAACTGAGAGCCTGGGGTCCCCTCCACCCCCCGCCCTTTCCTCCCCTGGTACCACCACTGCCCTTGCGCCCACCACCCCCAGCTCAGTGCCTGCCCCCCTGGCCGGTCCAGCCGGAACAGAGGCTCCAGTCTCCGGCCTCCCTGACTCTCCGGGCTCTCCCTTCTCACCCCTCTCCCTTCTCACCCCTGCAGGCCGGCCGCGAGTACTCGCCTGCAGCCACCACTGCGGAGAATGGGGGCGGCAAGAAGAAGCAGAAGGAGAAGGAGCTGGATGAGCTGAAGAAGGAGGTGGCCATGGTGAGGACCACAGCCCGGCCGGCGGGTCGTGGAAACGGGGTCCCGCAGCCCGGCACCCTCGGAAAGTCATGCCCCTCCCGCCCGCGCCCGTTGCCTCAGCCCTGGGTCCCTCTGTCCTCACATGCGTCCCGGACGCAGCGCCCCGCCTCCTGCCCCAGAGTAACCCCCCTTCCCTCCCCAGGATGACCACAAGCTGTCCCTGGATGAGCTGGGCCGCAAATACCAGGTGGACCTATCCAAGGTGAGTGGGGGGACCGCTGGGGGGTGCCCAAGACCCGAGGGAGCCACGCAGCACCGGGGGGGATAATCCCGCCCTCTGTACCCGTGGGGAAACTGAGGCCCACAGACCTGTGACCAGCTGGGGCAGAGCCAGACCCAGAACCCAGATCCCCTGCCTCAGAGTTCATAACGCTTCTCCTGTGCACCTGGAAGCCAGGCCTCGTGCCCAGCTGCCCAGGCAGCTCCGGGGACTCCCGTCCCAGGGAAGGGACACCTGCGAAAAGGTGAGGTAACCCCCCCACTGTCACGGTAGCCCCACTGTGCGCCCCATGGTGCGCGCTGTGCGGTGATGGGGGCTTTCTGCACACTTCCCTGACCCTCACAAGACCTGTATCGTGGGGGTCGTGCACCTGTCCATTGCAGCGGGGACCTCAGGGAGAGGGCCGCGCTTCCCGACGTCACAGAAATAAGTAGCAAGTGGCACGGTCAGGTGACCACGCCCGTCGTTTTGAGGAATAAAGCATCGAGCAAAATGGTAGTGGGTGCACACCCCCTTCTGCAGGCCCTCCCTGACTTCGCTTTTGAAATTTCTCTGCTCCCCGTTCCTTGACCGTACTCCACTTTTCTTAATGATCTGGCAGTGACATCTACTTATTGTGTGTCACGTCACCGGGTCATAAGCTCCACGAGGCGGGGACTTGGTGGGTCTTGTCCTCCTCTGGGTCCCTGGAGCTGACAACAGAGCCCAGAATGTAACAGGCACTCAGTGCACATTTATTAAATAAGTGAGTGGACAGAGAGAAAGGTAAGGAAGTGACCTCTGCCCCCGAGGAGCTCGAAGTCGGGAAGAGAACATGGGCCAGCATTCCCACTCGCCACGCGGAGGGCAGCTCCGCAACAACGTGTGGGCTCCACGGGGACATCTGACCCGTGCCCGGCCCAGGCTCCCTGGGGAAGCGGCCGGACGGCTTCCAAAGCTGTGAGAATGGGTGGTCCGTCATGTTGGCCTCTTCTTGATTTGTCGCCGGAAGGGGGACTGTCTTCCAGGGAGCCTTACCCAGGCTGCCGCTGGAGGAGATGCTGTGCCTCTGACCACAGGTGTCTCCACCCAGGGGCAACCGCAGGTGGGGCCACAAGGCCTCCAACACCCACTGCACCCATTGCAAATGCCACCTCCTCCGTGTGGCCCCTCCCGATGGTGCACCCACCCCTTCCTGCCAGGTGGCAGTTTTCTCCCCACCTGGACGTTGTTCCCGGGCCAGGGAGCCGGCGGGACACCGGGAGGAGCGGCCCGCTCCGCAGACACGCTCACACCCCCCTCCCTGCCTCTCCCAGGGCCTCACCAACCAGCGCGCCCAGGACATCCTGGCCCGGGATGGGCCCAACGCCCTCACCCCGCCGCCGACAACCCCCGAGTGGGTCAAGTTCTGCCGCCAGCTCTTCGGGGGCTTCTCCATCTTGCTGTGGATCGGGGCCATCCTCTGCTTCCTGGCCTACGGCATCCAGGCCGCCATGGAGGACGAGCCATCCAACGACAACGTGAGCGGCGCGCCTCCCCCCTGCACCGGCCCTGGCTCGGCCCTCCCGCCCCAGATCCCGGGACAGCGGGGGACAGGGGGCAGGAGCCGCACGTCACAGCCCCACGGGCCTCCCTGCTTTCTCGGCTGGAAAGGGATGAGGCTTCTCTCCGTATCTCTAAACACCTCCCAACACGCACACACGCACACGCACACGCACACGCACGTTCCCAAACGAGACAGACCCTCCCTGCTCCTTCACCCCGAAGTGGGCTTATCTGGATCTGGGGGCTTCATCCCCAGAGAAGTCCGAGTCCTAGGAACTCCGTGCGATTTCCCTGCCCCTTCCCTTTCCCAGGAGACTGAGGGAGAGGGTGGGGAGAGGGGCTCCCCTCTGCCATGGTCACTCCCTGTCACAGACGATGTCACCGATCGCCCGTCTGAGGGGCAGCTGCCCGCCGGGGCTCGGACGAGAGCCTCACACGCGCGTCTTCACAGCTCTATCTGGGCGTGGTGCTGGCGGCTGTGGTCATCGTCACCGGCTGCTTCTCCTACTATCAGGAGGCCAAGAGCTCCAAGATCATGGATTCCTTCAAGAACATGGTGCCCCAGGTAGACAGCCGGCCGGGGCTCCGGGCCGGGCCCAAGGTTTCTGGGGGGGCCCAGCTCCCCTCCTGAGCTCCTTGCGCTCTGAGATGGAGGCATGGGCAGAGCCCGCCCTCCCGCTGTGTGGCCTGGGGGGCAGGGGCGTCCCCTGGAGGCCTGGGAGGGGTGGGGAGCCAGCAGCGGAGGAAGGTGGCGGAGGGACCAGCCCTTCCTGAGATGCCCGCCCCCCCGGCCCCCCAGCAAGCCCTGGTGGTGCGGGAAGGAGAGAAGATGCAGATCAATGCAGAGGAGGTCGTGGTGGGAGACCTGGTGGAGGTGAAGGGCGGGGACCGCGTGCCCGCGGACCTCCGGATCATCTCTTCTCACGGCTGCAAGGTGAGGCGGCCGTGCAGGGGCAGCGGGAGCTGGGAGGGGCCCAGTCAGAGCCTGCGGGCTTGGGAGGCCCAGGTCCAATGTCAGCGCCTGCCCCCCACGCCAGCCCAACCTCGTCTCCCGTAGAGCGTTTGTGGATTGTCTCCTCGTGTGCGTGTGTGTGTGTGTGCATGCGTGCGCGCACGTGTGCGTGTGTGTGCGTGTGTGCTGGGTGTGCCCTGTGCCCCGGCTACACCTCTGACATCCGCTTCCCGGCGATCCCGTTCTGGGGATGACTGTCGGATGCTCTTTATGCCCCCCGAGCTGGGTCACGTCACTGCAGGAACAGGGACTTCATGCAGCGTGCTCATATGTGGCCCCAGTGGGCGCCGTGCGCCCCCCCAGACGGCACCCCTTTCTCGCTGTCGTTAGGAGACATCCTCCCACCCCCCCGGGGCTGTGCAATGCAGAGACGCCCCTGACCCTCCCCATTTTACAGATGAGTGAACGCTGGCTTCCTTGGTTAGGTAACTAGCCCAAGGTCAAGTAAGAGGTCAGGGAGAGCCGGGACTACGAACCAGGGCAGGGACAATGGCTGAATGATGCTATAAATATGCGATGAGCACAAGTGTAATTTTGTCCCTCGTGTCATGGAGGGGAGCGTGGTCGGAGCCGGGGGACAACTGTGTGGGCACCCATGTGCCTTCCCGTCCGGTGCCCACACACCCGCTTCCTCCGCAGGTGGATAACTCATCCCTCACGGGCGAGTCCGAGCCCCAGACCCGCTCCCCCGAGTTCACCCACGAGAACCCTCTGGAGACCCGTAACATCTGCTTCTTCTCCACCAACTGCGTGGAAGGTGAGAAGCGGCCGCCGGGGAGCCCCCTCCCCAGCCCCGACTGCAGGACGCGTCTCACTCCCGAGTCCCCGGGGAAGCACTGGGCTGTGGCTGTGCTTACATGTCCCATGTCCTGCCCAAGGCCGGGCAGGGGAGCGAGGGACCGGGGGCCCGAATATTACTGTCTGGGGTGGCCTGACTCCGGGGAAGTTACCGCCCCACGGGAAGACCTGTATTCTGTCTGTATTCTGTCGAGACTGAGCAGAGCCCAAAGCCTTCAGATGCTGGGCCAAGACCTCGGTACACACACACACACACACACACACACACACACACACCACACCACACACACAACACGCAGGCACACAGACACAAACCCTCACAATACACAACATACACGTGCCCACTGACTCCCAGAAGTCATTCCATTTCTCCTGATTCTGGGGCTAGCTGCTTCCCTGTCCCACCCTTGCTCTGACCAGCATCCAAGCTGGGGAGACTCAGGCCAGGTGAACATGAGGGCTCCCCTCAGGCTGCCCAGAGCACCCCATCTCTATTCTGGGTTCTGGAGACGAGCGATGGCCAGCAGGAGCTCCCTAAGCTGCCACCACGTAAAGGCAGGAGACAAAGGTCACCCAAAATCCAAGCCCTCTGTGGCCGGGCCACCTCAAGAGGCGCTGACAGCGAGAGCTGGTGGGCTCAGGGGTCTGGCTAAACCCCAGGCTGGGGACTGGGGCCGGAGGAGGCCACGTGCCCCCCTCCACGCCTCTCCCTTCCCGATTCTCATTTCTCTTCAGTGTGTTACGTCTCTCGGAGCATTTTTTTTAAAGATTTTATGAGCACTTTTTTAAAGAATTATTTACTTATTTTAGGAGAGAGCGTGTGGGGAGGGGAGGGGCAGAGGGAGAGAGAGAATCTCAGGTAGACTCCGTGCTGAGTGTGGAGTCCGGCACGGGGATCGATCCCACAACCCCAAGATCATGACCTAAGCAGAAACCGAGAGTCAGACCCTCAACCACCCCGGTGTTCCTCTCCTTTAGCAAGTTGGAATTACAGTGAAAATCAGCACGCATTAGGTATCTTAAATTGCTAATGTGCTGAGATTCTGAAATTCACTCTGCATTTCCCACCATTAGTAAAAACGCCTAGTAAAATACTTGCATTGCTTTCTCTGAAACTGGCGTTGGAGAAAGAAGAAATGAGCAGAACCGACACTGCTGAGCGCCTACTATGCGCCGGGGGCCCGTCAGGCGTATCACAGCCCTCTCTGGTTTCCTGCTGAAAGCCATCCCGGGGGGGATCCAAACAAGGGTGCAGACCCAGGTTTGGCCGCTCCCACACCCATGCCCTTTCTCTCACCCCGCACTCCACCCCCGGCCCCAAGGGTCTACATAAGGCTCAGCAACTGCCTGGTTTCCTCTCAAGGCCCAACGCTGAGAAAGAGAATCTTTTTTTTTTTTTTTTAAGATTTTTTATTTATTTGTCAGAGAGAGAGAGAGAGAGATCACAAGGAGGCAGAGCGGCAGGCAGAGGCAGAGAGAGAAGCAGGCTCCCCACCGAGCAGGGAGCCCGATGCGGGACTCGATCCCAGGACACTGCGATCATGACCTGAGCCGAAGGCAGCTGCTTAAGCAACTGAGCCCCCCAGGCACCCCTGAGAAAGAGAATCTTAAGCGCACACGGGAAATCCATAATATTAGATCCTTTGCGATCCTCACGGGCAGGAGACTGATTGCACAGAGCTCTTCAGACGGTACTTGTATTTCATGGCTGGTGTGTCCTCGGTCTGAATTCCGAGTTTATTGGCGAGATCTCTCCTCAGGTCCAAGGATCAGGGGGAGTGAGTCGTGGTGGCCTGAGTCCGGGCCTGGAGGTCTGTGTCGGGCGGGGGGCGGGGGGCCCGGCCCCGGGGGGTGACCCGCAGGATCCCGGCCGGAGGCTCATTTACTCTGCGGTGGTTTTCCTGGTCCAAGCAGTGGGTGCCCCTGTGTGTTGCAGGCACGGCCAGGGGCATCGTGATCGCCACAGGGGACCGGACCGTGATGGGCCGCATCGCCACCCTGGCCTCGGGCCTGGAGGTGGGGCGCACGCCCATCGCCATGGAGATCGAACACTTCATCCAGCTGATCACGGGGGTGGCCGTGTTCCTGGGGGTCTCCTTCTTCGTGCTGTCGCTCATCCTGGGCTACAGCTGGCTGGAGGCTGTCATCTTCCTCATCGGCATCATCGTGGCCAACGTGCCTGAGGGGCTGCTGGCCACCGTCACCGTGAGTGGGTCAGGCCGAGGGGCCCCCCGGGAGAAGTCCTGCTACTCTTTCCTCGGAGGCAGTTGAGGCTTACTGTGGCTCAGCAATTCGTTCCCTTCCAGCCCCTAAAACCCCCTGCCAGCGTCTTACTACCCGGCTCAGAGTCTGAGCTGTGCTTCGGCCCGCGGCCTCTCTGCCGGGGCTCGTCCCCGCCACCCTTCCTCCGTACACGGTCCGCTGCAGTCTGCAGCTCCTCCCGGCCAACCCGGCTGCAAAGCCTCCCTCAAAGGTCACCGATGACTAACTGGCAAACCCAGTGACCTTTCCTCAGCTCCCTTCCTGAACTCTGCTGCCGCAACGGATACGGCTGTCCACCCTCCTAGAATTCTCTCCTCCGTCGATTACGGCGACATGTCACTATTCCAGCTCTCCTCTGCTCCTCCGTCTCCCGCACAGTCTCCTCCTCCTCCTCCCCCGACCCGGAGTCGCAGGCCTCACACCCTGCTCTCCTCTGCCCCAGGGCTGAGCCCATCTCCCCCCGGTTTCATGCCCCTTCTCGCACACCCCTCCGCCCAGCTCTGTGCTGGCCCACTCTGGAGCTCTGGTCATGCATCTTCAATTCCCTGTTGGACTTTTCACCTGAATACACACCCATGATCTCAGCTCAGCATGTCTGAAAGCGAACACATTCACTGCCCACGAGTAGGTCCCACTCGGTGTTTGCAGACTGGGATCAAGGAGGGTGGGGTAGAGCCCTGGTCCGGGGCGAGGTCACGGGCACCTCCGGCTCCAGGCTTAGCCCTTCACACTCTCCTCTCTCTCCCAGGTGTGTCTGACCCTGACAGCCAAGCGCATGGCGCGGAAGAACTGCCTGGTGAAGAATCTGGAGGCGGTGGAGACGCTGGGCTCCACGTCCACCATCTGCTCCGACAAGACGGGCACCCTCACCCAGAACCGCATGACCGTGGCCCACATGTGGTTCGACAACCAGATCCACGAAGCCGACACCACGGAAGATCAGTCCGGTGACTGGGGCTCTCCTCGGGGGCCCTGGCATGACGGGGGAGGGGGCGGGAGTGGACAGGGGCTCTAACGGGGAGCCACGCTCCTGCTTCTCCCCCACTGCCTCCCAGGGGCCACTTTTGACAAACGATCCCCCACGTGGACGGCACTGTCTCGAATCGCCGGCCTGTGCAACCGGGCTGTCTTCAAGGCCGGCCAGGAGAACATCTCTGTGTCTAAGGTGGGGGCCAGCGGCACCTCCGGGGCCTGCCCGCCTCGCCAGGGCCCCGCTTCCCCTCCCGCAGCCCCTGGCAGCCTCGGGGGCCCCCCACCGCCCCCCGCCCGTGTGACACCGAGTTCTCCCCTGGCAGCGGGACACGGCCGGCGACGCATCCGAGTCAGCCCTGCTCAAGTGCATTGAGCTGTCCTGCGGCTCTGTGCGGAAGATGAGGGACAGGAACCCCAAGGTGGCGGAGATCCCGTTCAATTCCACCAACAAGTACCAGGTCTGTTGGGGGCGCTGGGCCAGGGGCAGGGCAAGGGGCTGAAGTGAGGGGGGCGCGCAAAACCTGGGAGGAGGGGGCACCTGAGGGCCACGCCCCCACCCCGCCTCGTCCTCCGGGACAACCAGGGTGACTCCATGTCTGGTTGCAAGGAGCCCCCAACTTCCAGACCTCCTTTCCTCGCGATACCCTGTCGCCTTCCCGGCTCCGGCCTCAGCCTCCCGTCCCTTCCAGCTGTGGGGAGAACGGCACCCCTGAAATGTCCTTAGGGTGCCGCCCAGGCTGCCGGCGGCTGTTAAACGCCAAGAATGCCGTCTCAGCCGTGCCCCGTGGAAGCGCGCCGAGGCCAGCACGGGCGTGGGGCGCTGGCGAAGGCCACCCGGTCCCCAGCGCCGTGCCCGTCTCCACGGACCTCGGTCACTATTCACAACCCACACTGCCCTTCACACACACAGGCTCTCCCTCCATCGGTAGCTGATGGACGGCGGGCTGTGCGTCAGGCGGGTGTCCTCGGCGGGGCCCCTCCGTGACCGGCCGTCTTCTCTCCAGCTGTCCATCCACGAGCGAGAAGACAGCCCCCAGAGCCACGTGCTGGTGATGAAGGGCGCCCCAGAGCGCATCCTGGACCGCTGCTCCAGCATCCTGGTGCAGGGCAAAGAGATACCCCTGGACAAGGAGATGCAGGACGCCTTCCAGAACGCCTACATGGAGCTGGGCGGGCTGGGGGAGCGCGTGCTGGGTGAGAGGCGGGGAGCGGGGCTGCCCCGGGGGGGGGCCGGTGGCCTTGGGGGCACCCAGGCAGCCTCCCCCGGGGCTGGGCTCACTCTTCCCTCCTGCCCGCGTCAGGGTTTTGTCAGCTGAATCTGCCCTCTGGGAAGTTTCCTCGGGGCTTCAAGTTTGACACGGACGAGCTGAACTTCCCCACGGAGAAGCTCTGCTTCGTGGGGCTCATGTCCATGATCGACCCTCCGCGGGCTGCCGTGCCGGACGCCGTGGGCAAGTGTCGCAGCGCGGGCATCAAGGTACAGGCCTGGCCTCCCCCCCCCACCCTCCCCTGCCCAACACCATCTTGGAGCCACCTTTCCTGTTTCCAAGACACCCTCCGCACCATCCCCCCCGGCCATGGCCGTGGCCACCTCGTGGGCAGGCACGGCGCTGCGGCCGGCTCCTCTTCTCAGCATCAGCTCGAGCTGCCCGGCCACTGAGCGCCAGGGGATGCTAAGACAAAGGAGACACGGTGCCTGGCCTCCGGAGCTCACGGGCTCTCAGGGAAACAAACGCCTCCACACTTAACCACAGAGCACCTGCTAGCGAGGTCGTGAGCACCTGCCACGGGCCAGGGGCTCTCATCACACAAACGGCCAGTCGTAGGAACCAGACGCCGTGCTCGGCACTTACACCGTAGGAGCCCGTGTAATCTGCACAACGGCCCGACGAGCAGGACCGGTATTTTCCCTTTCCACAGAAGAGGGAAACTGAGGCGCGACGTAACAGGCTCGTAAGTGGTAGAGTCGGGATTTGAACTAAGGCAGCCTGCCATTTCCTAACACACCCAAGCTCTTGTCTGTAGACATGTGTGCGTAAGGGATTTCTCAACCCCAGCCACTCTGTTGCTGAGCTAGGCATCGTCACCCCCACTTAAAAATAAAACCAGCTGAGCCTCAGAGTGCGTAAGTCGCTTTCCCAAAATAAACTGGCCAGTAAGGGGTGGATCGGGTGTGTGAAGCACGGTCCCTGTCTGGAGAGCCGTGCTCCTGCCGGTCAGGCTGCCTCTTGCCGCGATCAGAACTGTCACGGAGGCGTGGGGAGAGTTCCTCCAGGGAACTCAGAGCAGGGAGCAGCTAATTCTGCCTCGGAGAACTGGACAGTGTTTGACAGAGCTCGTGATATTTGATCTGGGCCTCGAAGGCCCGGGTGTTTTGTAAAGCAGGGAGAGCAAGGCTGTCAAGGTCAGGGGCAGTGCATGTCCTGACGTGGCGAGACGCACGGGGGGTGCAGGTGCGTGGGGGCAGGAGGCTCCGGAGCACTGGGGATGGAGCCTGGAAGTTTGCGCCAGGGCCAGCTGGAGGGCTTTGCCTAAATGCCTGACTTGGGCTTCATCCTGTGGGCCTCTAGGGGCAGAGCGGGCTTTTAGGAGGCCACCTGGGGGGAGGAGGGCCTGGATCTGGAGAACTGGAGGCGAGGAGGCAGGGAGAGTCCATGGCGCTAGTCCAGGCAAGGACCTGAACCAGGGTGGCGACCAAAGGATGGAGGCTAGGAGTCACATCTGAGAAACACTTTGAGAACACGGTGACCAAGCTGGACGTGGCCAGTGAGGGAGATGCAGGGACAAAGGGACGGAATGTCCAGAGAGGACGGTGCCAAGCTGGGGGCAGAGAGCAGGCTTGGCAGGGTGGTGGGAGCGGATGATGAGCTCAGCTTTGACCTTCAGTTGGGGGCATCAGTTGGACACCCAAGGAGAGACATCCCAGGGAAAGCTGGCATCAGCTTAGCGCCCAGGACAGAGGGCCAGGTCCGGAGAGAGCGAGGCCCATCAGCACACGGGTGCAGTTCAAGACCCACTAGTGAGCCCGGATCAGGGAGGGGGACCCGGATGAAACCAGGGCCACCAGTCTTGGGGCAAGTAGAGAGAGAGGAGCGGGGGACAGTGGGGGGAGGGCGGAGAGCTGCAGTTCACGCCTACTGAGCGTCCACCTCAGTGCCATTTACTCCTCGCGACAACCTTGGAAGGTGGGGCTTGTCCCCTCCGGGGGCCGAGACTCGGTGAAAAGACGGAGGTGCTACAGCTGGGGAGGGCCGGCGTCCCACTCCACCCCGCCCCTGCCACCCGGCGGCCACTCAGGGGCAGCAGGGAAGAGCGGGAATGAGCAGGGAGTGGAACCGGGAGGGATGGAGTCCATGCGGACCAAGCGGGGCCCGGTTTCAAGGAGGGGCTGGTGGACAGTGCCACGTACTCAGAGGGGTCAGGCAGGATGAGGACTGCAAAGATGGTTTTGTCTTCGAGGGGGGAGCCCATGTGGTCTTTGGGGGGCAGGTTCCGTGGGGTGGTGGAGCTGGAGGAGAAGGCAGTGGCCGGTTCTCCTCGGCGTCTGTGAGATGCTTCTTCCTCTGGCTCTGATCGACCCACGCTCACGACAGACAGCCTCGTAACCCCCCTCGCCGATGCCACCCGCCCGCCCCTCCAACCTCCATCCACGCGGCAAGAATCACCTTCTTCCCCCATGGAGAAGGCACGTCAGAGGCCGCTAAACAGGTGGTAGAAGGCTGGGGGAGGGGTCCACGTCCCCTTCACCCCGACTCTGACCAGCTGGATGGCCCGCAGCAACCAGAGTGGACACTAAGAAAATGTGTCCTACTCCCAGCTCCAGTAACCTTGACAGAGTCATGGGTCCTTTCTAAGCCTTCATCCCTCGTTGGTCAGGGGTCCTTCCAGCTCAGACAGACTCACAGTGAAACCCAGTCTCTGAGGATCCTCTTCCAAGACCTCCTCCTTGATTTGTTACTTGTCAAGGAGGCTTTCCTCCACTGAAGCGAAGTATCTCTGACCCCCTAAGTACAGCTTGTCACCCGCTCACACACACACACACACACACACACACAGAGTCCCGCCATTTTGGCTCGGATCTACGAGGCCCACCGTCTGGTGGTCTGGCTTTCTCTGACGTGGGGAAAGGAATCGATTGGGGGGGGGGTTAATACTGCTTCTCTTTTCTCTTTTCTCCCGGCTACCCAGGTGATCATGGTGACCGGGGACCACCCCATCACAGCCAAGGCCATCGCCAAAGGTGTGGGCATCATCTCAGAAGGCAACGAGACTGTGGAGGACATTGCGGCCCGGCTCAACATTCCCGTCAGCCAGGTCAACCCCAGGTGAGGCCTCCATGGGGCCCCCCATCCCCGATCAACCCGTGCTGTCCCACAGGATGCTCAAGGGCCCAAGGCGGGGGGTACTGGGGTCGCTCCTCTGGGACCCTCGCAGGCCTTCCCTGTGACACCTCAGCGGCCGGCTCCTCAGTCCAGAGTGTGTCCAGACTGGGCCACCAACTCACTGTGCAACCTCACAGATGTCACATTACCATCCTGAGCCGCCGTTCTCTCGCACACAAATTCAGGGAAGCATCCACCCTGCAGGGCGACTCCGGGGGTGAGGGTGTGTCGGAAAACCAGCACGTGGCCCAGCAACGACCGTGCTGGGCGAAGACGCCCTTCCTCAAAGAGAGAGATGGCACTCGCCGGCCACGGGGAGAGGGCAAGAGGGCCACAGCCCTGGGGACCCCGCGGCCCCGCAGTGGGACAGAGGCGGCGGGGCTGGTGGGCAGCGGCGGGGACTCAGCCGCCTCTGCCCCCGCCATCCAGGGAAGCCAAGGCATGCGTGGTGCACGGGTCCGACCTCAAGGACATGACGTCGGAGCAGCTCGACGAGATCCTCAAGAACCACACGGAGATCGTGTTCGCGCGGACGTCCCCGCAGCAGAAGCTCATCATCGTGGAGGGCTGCCAGCGGCAGGCGAGGGGGACGGGGGCTCCTTGGGGGGCCCAGGCCAGCCCTGCCCCAAACCCCCTCGGGCTGGCTGGGGGTCTCCGGAGAACAACCTGTCTCGACCCCCGAGACGGGCATCGTTGGGGCCCCCGAGAGTTTTCACATCTCAGGAGGAGCAGGAGACAGAAGGCCAAGGATCAGGGGATGATGGGATCCGGGGGACCTCGGGGACTGGTCTCGATCTGACTCGGGGATAATGTCACTCCTGTCCTCCATGCAGGGCGCCATCGTGGCGGTGACCGGGGACGGCGTGAACGACTCCCCCGCGCTGAAGAAGGCTGACATCGGCATCGCCATGGGCATCGCGGGCTCCGACGTGTCCAAGCAGGCCGCCGACATGATCCTGCTGGACGACAACTTTGCCTCCATCGTCACGGGCGTGGAGGAGGGTGAGGGCCCCGCGGGCCAGGGTGGCATCCTGGACGGCCAAAACCCGCGCCCCGCTTCCCGGACCGTTACCCCAGGGCAGAGCCTACGCGGGACCCCAGACACCCGCAGCCCTCCTTGGCTTCCCTCAAACAGGGGGTCTCCCTCTCTGGGGAGCACGGGCAGCCGCGCTCCAGGGCCTTGGGCTGGGGAGGGAGGCCTCCCATCTCCCTGATGTCCCCGAACCTCCCCCAGGCCGCCTGATCTTCGACAACCTGAAGAAATCCATCGCCTACACCCTGACCAGCAACATCCCCGAGATCACGCCCTTCCTGCTCTTCATCATCGCCAACATCCCCCTGCCTCTGGGCACCGTGACCATCCTCTGCATCGACCTGGGCACGGACATGGTGAGGCCGGGGGTCAGAGTGGTGCATGAGGGGCCGAGGTGGGCAGCCGGGGAAAGGAGGGGCACCAGGGCAGCCGGCCAAGCTGCGATGGTTGAGGGCACAGAAGCTGGAGCGAGACGGGGCCATTGTAGGGTCTTAGTAACGTGGGCTGGATTGCATCCAAGATCCCTCCCCGCCGACCGTCCTCTGCACCTGTCGGCCTCCTTCCCCACACGCCCCACACACAGGTCCCCGCCATCTCCCTGGCCTACGAGGCCGCAGAGAGTGACATCATGAAGCGACAGCCGAGGAACCCCCAGACGGACAAGCTGGTGAACGAGAGACTCATCAGCATGGCCTACGGACAGATTGGTGCGGCGGGGCCCTGGGGCTCGGTGGGGGGCGAGCTGTCCCTGTCCAGCCAGTGAGGGATGAGCCCCGGCGAACTCCCCGGCCAGGGGTCAGCCCCCCGAGGAGCCAGGACGGCCACCTCTGGCCGAGTGGCCACACCCACCCTGCCACCTCCTCTGACCCAGGGCTGGCCTTTTGCCCACTCCCCGCAGGGATGATCCAAGCACTGGGTGGCTTCTTCACCTACTTCGTCATCCTGGCGGAGAACGGTTTCCTGCCGTCGCGGCTGCTGGGAATCCGCCTGGACTGGGATGACCGGTCCATGAACGATCTGGAGGACAGCTATGGGCAGGAGTGGGTGCGTGGGGCCTCGCGGGTGGGTGCTCGCGCCCAAGGGAGTGCCTAGGGGGCCAACTGGGGCTGGGGGCTAAGGGCGCCCCGTGCCCGGGGGCTTGACAAGTGCCCACAGCACGCTGCCCCCGCCCTCCCTTGGCCTCTCACACGGCCCCATCCGCCCGCAGACGTACGAGCAGCGGAAGGTGGTGGAGTTCACGTGCCACACGGCCTTCTTTGCCAGCATCGTGGTGGTGCAGTGGGCCGACCTCATCATCTGCAAGACCCGGCGCAACTCAGTCTTCCAGCAGGGCATGAAGTGAGGGCCCCCCCCCCCGGCAGAGAGCACCCTAAGGGCCCTCAAGCCCCCTGGGCCCCCTTGCCCTGCGCCCACATCTGGGCAGGAGGGAGCTTTAGATCGCACCTGCCTGGCCGTCTGTAGCAGGTGTCTAAACGGGAAGGGGGTGGATCACCATTTCTGACGAGTTTTAATTCTGCTCCGAATCTGCTGCTTTAAGGTTTCCTTCCCTCTTCCTTCCTTTTCACCTTAACACACTTCTCCCCTTCTTCCCTCTTCCCTTCCCTCTTCCCTCCTCCCCTCCCTCCTCCCTCCTTCCCTCCTCCCCTCCCTCCTCTCTCCTTCCCTCCTCCCCTCCCTCCTCCCTCTTCCCTCCTCCCTTCCCTCCTCCATCTCACACTCCAACAACACCCACCGACCCTCTGTCCCGCCCTAAGCACAGGTGCGCGGGGCTCCCCCTCCCCCCACGCGCAGGTAGCTCTGGTTTGGGGCGCTCGCCCTGCCCCGTGGAGCTGTGTTGTCCTCGGGAGGGGAGGAGCTGCTCAGGGGCAGGCTCCGTGCCTTCCTAGACTGTGAGTTACCGCAGGGCAGTCATCGTGCTGTGATTCAAAGGCACCGTTTAACCTCACAATAACTCCGTGACGTAAGTGCTACTTGCCTTTCACGGACCAGAGACCCAAAGAGGTTACATGAGGTGCCTGAGGTCACCCAGCTGTTAGGGTTCACCCAGTCTGCTTCTCGCGCCCCAGCTCCCGGCGACTGCGTGGGGCGGCTCGCCTGCCAGGGTCTGGCCCCTTAAGTGCTCGGCAATCGCTCGGTGACCGCAGTGCCGACGATGGCTCGTGCCGGCCCAGTCACTAGTGCTGTAACTCCAGGTCTCAGCGAAGCCAGGGTGGACGAAAGGGGTCCTGCTGACGCCAACAGCCACTGGCCAGCAGTGGCCCCACCTGGGGTCCTGGGCCAGGCGGCCCTTAGAGCCACGGTTTGCAAGGTTCCTAAGCTTTATGGAAATGACCCACCTACCAGAGAGCCACTAGGCTTACTACAGTGTCACTCGGAGGCAGAACCATAGGCGTGAAGGACCAGGATGGCACACTAGCACGCAGCTCTGCTTGGAAGGTGTATGTTTCCAATTTTAAATGGGGAAATGATATTCGTTACTTATTAACAAATGTAGCTGGAGACACAACAGTCCATTAAATCGGGGTCCTTCCCAAAGAATCAGATGGATCCTTTAGTGAGTGGAAAGTTTGGGAACTACTGGCGTAAGCCACAAAGGCATGCACCGTGCGAGGTTGTAACAGGTTGAGTAATAATTTGACCGAGCCCTCGACACGTTCCAGAACTTTCCGCACTCTGTGTCCCATTCTATCCCCAGCAAGCTCACGGTATACAGGTAATACCTGCAGCTCACAGGGAAAGACCACGAGGCTCAGACAGATGCAGAAACTTTGCTTACAACCCAAAGCTACTAAGTATCAGAGCCGTGACTAGACTCTGTCTGACTTCAGAAAGTGCTCTCAGAACCTTACTCTGTCCTGCTTTTTGGGTCTGAGGTCGTGGACGCACATTCAGCATTTAATTTCCAGGGAGTGGACAGCTTCCTCTCTGCGAAGTGCTTGACAAACACTCTGCCCTTTATTGAATATCGACGACCAACAACGACCGGGGCCAGGGAGACCCTGAGAATGTGTCGGACACGCACGGGCTCTCCCAGCCCCTTCCTGTGCGGGTGGCCCAGACTGAACCCAGACCGCAGGCCTGGAGTCACAGCGAGTCCGTGCACAGCGTGAGGGCAGCCCCACGACTCGGGAAGTGTGTGCTGAGCACGGCATCTCCAGCCCAGAGCACATCAGCCAACACATTAGAAACATTTATTTACTAGATGAACATGTGTGTCACAGGCAGCGATCGGAGGTGAGATCCGTAAGCAGGAAACGTAAAGGAATCTACTTTGGTTACGTGTAGCAGGACACGAGGGGGTTTGAAGACCGTCCTCGGGTGTCTTCGCCAGCAGGGGTCTCCCTGGATGCCCCCTTCACCCCTGCTTTCCACACCACCTATCCTCCTTTCTTTGCCTTTCCAGGAACAAGATTCTGATTTTCGGGCTGCTGGAGGAGACGGCGCTGGCGGCCTTCCTGTCCTACTGCCCGGGCATGGGGGTGGCCCTCCGCATGTACCCGCTCAAGTGAGTGTGTCGTTCGCAGGCCCCGCTACACCCCAGGTTCTGGTCTTCAGACCCTGCTCTCTGTCCCCACCCTGGGGCGCCCCTGACACCCTCACTGTTTGTGTTTGGTGCAGGGTCACCTGGTGGTTCTGCGCCTTCCCCTACAGCCTCCTCATCTTCATCTATGATGAGGTCCGGAAGCTCATCCTGCGACGGTACCCCGGGGGTAAGCGCCCCTGCCCCCCAGC
>LNAC01000448.1:945589-958769 GCA_002007465.1 Ailurus styani | reverse complement strand
CCCCCCCCGGGCCAGGCCCCTCCCTCTGCCCCAGGTCACCCCCCACCCCCTAACGACTCCACTGTGCCCTCAGGAGGATCACAAATTGACCTTGGAAGAGCTGAGCGCCAAGTACTCAGTGGACCTGACGATGGTGAGCAAAGGCAGCCGGGAGGGAGATGGAGGGTCTCCTTCTGACTCTAAGCGCCCCCCTCAGCCCGCCCCCCCGGGGCAGCAGTGGAGCTGGAAGTTGGGGCCCTACCTTCCAGGTCAATGTTGTTACCCTTCCCTCCTCCCAGCCAAGTCCCCCGACACACCCACTCGGGAAAGCCCAGCGTGGTAACTAATGCCCCAGAGAGTTCAGGGTCGGACAAGAGAAAGGAGGATGGGGTAGGGCAGCCCTTCTCCAACCCTCCTCTCCGGGACCCCCTCTCCGCTTTCATAAATTCTCAAGACGCTAAAGAGCTTTTTTTTCTGTGAGTTACATCCATCCATAGCTATCCTCTTCAACATTAAAATTGAGAAAATTAGGGGCACCCAGGTGGCTCAGTCAGTTAAGTGTCTGCCCTCAGCTCAGGTCATGATCCCAGGGTCCTGGGATCGAGTCCCACATTGGGCTCCCTGCTCAGCGGGGAGTCTGCTTCTCCCTCTGCCTCTGCGTCTCCCCTGCTAGTGCTCTCTCTCTCTGTGTCAAATGAATAGATAAAATCTTTAAAAAAATAAAATAAAATAAAATAGAGAAAATTAAATAACACTTCCTAATTCACTTAAAAACAAGAATTATCTATTAGGATAAATAATATTTGTATGACAAATAACTGTTTCCCCAAATAAAAATTTAGGGGTGTTTGACATTTTTGCAAACCTCTTTAATGTCTAGCTTTATACTAGAAGACAGGTGGATTCCCATACATTTTCAGGACTAAATCTGTTGCAATACATGTCATGTAGCCTTTGGAAAATTCCACCATACACTCGAAAGCAAGAGTAGAAAAAGACGAACCACGATTTAGCACTGTTGTGAAAATCGTCTGACCTTGTGGATCCCTGAGAAGGGATCTCGGGTCCCCATGGGCCCCTCAGGCCGCACTTTGAGAACCACTGGTTTAACAGCAAAACCATATATTCTGACTATCACCCTTAGTGCTGCTACTGCAGTCACCACTACTACGAGGACCACAAATAAAAAAGGCCCTCAAAATGTAAATTCTTCGTTCTAGAATTCCTTCAGTGAAGGGGCTTTTTCTGGTAACCAGGGAGGCACGTAGGGGGCTTGACCTGTTTTCATTCAAGTCATACGTTTTTCAGGGGCAGCGGGGGCGGGGCCGCTGGGGATGAAGGAAGATTGTTGTCTAATCCTGTGGGGTCCTGCTCTCACTTGCACTTAGAGGGAAAGACACACAAGTGTATGCCAGGCCCCCGTGGGAATCTGTGCCTTCGTGGGTTTGGTTGGTGTGGTACTGTTCCCCGCGTCTAAGTTAAAGAGCCCAAGCGTGAATGTCCCCGTGTGACTGACATAAGCTGTTGTACCCCCTCATTGTATTAGCCTTGCCATTATATCCTGAACGGTGATGGTTACCTCTCACCAGGGTCGGCGCTCCAGACGGGTAGGGACCATTCCCACGCACTCCCAGCCCAAGACAGGTGTTCGAAAGCCTTCTGAATCAGTCCACCAACTAAAAATCCTCCCTATGTAAACAGACTAAATAAAGGAGATCGCTTCTGTACCACAAATTCTGGGAACGCTTTCCAGGGAGATCTTCAGAGAGCTTCACGGGTCTCTGAGCTCCCTCGCCCAACCCAGGGGCCATAAATGGCCCCTGTGAGCTTTGCTGTGGCTGCTTCTTTGCTTCTTCCCTATTTCCTCTCCACACAGGGCCTTAGCCCGGGAAGGGCACGGGAAATCTTGAAACGAGATGGGCCCAATACGCTCACCCCACCCCCCACCACTTCGGAATGGATCAAATTCTGTAAACAGCTGTTTGGTGGCTTCTCCATCCTTCTGTGGACTGGTGCCATCCTCTGCTTCGTGGCCTACGGCATCCAGATACGTTTCAAGGAGGAGCCAACCAAGGACAACGTGAGTCTGTTCGGTCGCCCCCAGCCAGCCCAGTCTCTGCTTGGCCTCGACCTCTTCCGCTCAGCAGCTCAGCGGCCTTGCCCTCCTGAAGGCCTCTGGCCCGAATCCTCAGTACTCCCAGGATTTTCCAAGGGAGGCCTTGGTCCCTCTTGGTTTCCCCCAGCCTTTTCCCTAGCAAGCTACTGACTCAGCTCCATGGTCCCCCCGGAAACTTGCTCTCCTTTGATCAGCTTCCTGACTGATCATCGAAGCGCTCTGCAGCCCCTTTCTCTTTGCCAGAATTTTCATCTCTTTATCTCCTTCCTCCCGGGCTCCCTCCCTGGCTCTCCCCCCGCCCCCCAGCCCATGAATTGCCTTCCTGGGTGTTTGCTGGATCCTGCTGGCCCTCACCCAAGCTCAGGGTTCTCCCTCAGCCCCTGGCTGTTACCCTTCCAAGCTGATTTTCTGAGGGAGAAGAGGAAGGAAAAGATCTCCTGATGAGCCCTTTGTTCCCCGGCCCCCAGCTGTACCTGGGCACCGTCCTGGCTGTCGTGGTCCTCGTCACCGGCTGCTTCTCCTACTACCAGGAGGCCAAGAGCTCCAAGATCATGGAGTCTTTCCGAAACATGGTGCCTCAGGTAGGATTGCTGCGAAGGATCTAGAGGGAGGTGTAGAATGTGGCCAAACACACACTTTTGGAGTCCCCAGAAAATTACGCCCTACAATGTGTGAACTGAGTGAGGGTGGTGATGAGGCTGAGGGGCCCTCAGGTTTTACTCAGACCTTAAGAGCACCCCGAGAAAGACTCAGCATCACCCATGAAGCAGTCTGGTCCAGCATGCGTAATCTGAATGTGATGAGCATAATCTGAAGCCCCAGTGGCGAACATCCTAGTAAAAGCGAGGGAGGTACAAATGAGGTTGGAGAAGCTGGATTCTTCAAATGTCGACAGCCTTAAAGACAAAGAATGGGGGCGCCTGGGCAGCTCAGTCAGTTAAGCGTCTGACTCTTGATTTTGGCTCAGGTCGTGATTTCAGGATCATGAGATCGATCCCTGCCTTGGGCTCCACACTGGGGGTGGAGTCTGCTTGGGATTCTCTCTCTCCCTCTCCCTCTGCACCCTCCTCCCCCACCTCAAGCAAGCTCTTTCTCTCTCTCAAAAAAAAAAAAAAAAAAAGACAAACAGCTGTAAGAATGTTCCAGATTATAGGAGGCTAAAGGGACATGACAACTAAACGCAATTCCTGACTGAGACTGAATCCTGTGCCTCAGGAGGAACTAATGTGGCAGAAGACAAACGGGGTCCCGACAGAGCTGGAATACGGACAGTAGACGATAGTGTGGAGTCGAAGTGACATCTAGTGACATGGACGACCGTGTAGTGGGTAGTAACACACTCATTCTTGGGACGTGTGCACTGACGTGTGCAGGATAGAAGCTCCGGACATACGCCACTTACCCTCAGGTGGTGCAGGCAAAGAAGTGCTCACATACATACATATGTGCAGACAGTGCCCAAAGGACAGAGCAAACGGGGTTCAATGTCCACAGGGGAATCTGGGTAAGGGTGATGCCGGTATTCTTGGTACGATTTTGATGCTTGCCACTTTTTTGACAGTTTAGATTATTTTCTAATAAGAAGTTACGTTTAACATCTGGAAATAATAGGACAGCAGAAGGAGGTTTGTAGGCACAGAGTTGGAAACTTGGAAAGGAACAGGCACCAGCATTTCCCGACAGCACTGCCATGTTCTAGTATCACAGATCTCTTCCCTTCGGTGTCAACATAAATCAATTCCTCCCTTGGGTGAGAGTTCGGGCAAGGGATGATGCTTTGGTAAAATGAAGTAGGAGTTTGGAGACCACTCATTAGCTTTGGCTGCCTAACAAGCCACCCCACACTTAGGGGCTCAAAACAGCAAACACAGCAGCTCCCGCACGTCCATGGTGGGGCTGTTCTGATCGGGGCTGGACTGAGGGGTGCTGCACGGTCTCAGATGACCTCATCCCCGTGTCTGGGGACGGCTGTGACAGCTGCAGCCTTTCTCCTCCGGACCGCTCCTCCTCTGGGAGCCTAGCTCAGGCTTGCTGAGGGGTGGCAGAGGGGTTCCCAGTGACGACAGGACAAGCCCCCACTTTTTAAGTCCCTGCTTACATTATGCTTCTAAGGTCTTATGTACCAAAGCAAACCATGGAGCGAAGCCTAAGTGTAGGGATGGAGAGACAGACCCCCATCTCTTAGAGAGAGGGTCGTCAGAGTCATCTGCAAAGGACAGGGATGGGAAGAATTTGCAATCTGCCAAAGAGACCGTCAAGGGTGATGTGGTGAGTGACCGCGTAAGGAAGGGCATCAGGAGGAAGGAGACTGGGAACAGTTTATGGGGCAGGAGTGGTACGGGGGCGGGGGAGGGGGTGTGCAGAAAGCTTTGGAAATGACCCTGCACTATCTTCCCACAGCAAGCTCTGGTGATTCGAGGTGGAGAGAAGATGCAGATCAACGCGGAGGATGTGGTGGTGGGAGATCTGGTAGAAGTCAAGGGCGGAGACCGAATCCCGGCGGACCTCCGGCTCATCTCCTCACAAGGATGTAAGGTGAGGGGATGCGGGAAGCTCCGGGGGGCACCAAGAACCATCCTAGGGTGGCCTTACACAGTGAGCTGGACTCCGTGAAAGAAATCATGGTCTTGTTATTCAGAACCTCGAGAAGCTGCAGGTGAAAATTTGAGGTTAGAGACAACAGGTGCTGGTGTGTATTTGTTTCTCTCTGCGTGCCAGGAATGAGGACGTTGGAGTCGTCTTTATCAAGGAATCTTTGTTCCCATGCTCACTTTCCATCCCATCCTCCCTCCCCTCCCAGGTGGACAACTCATCCTTGACGGGCGAGTCCGAGCCCCAGGCCCGCTCCCCCGAGTTCACCCACGAGAACCCTCTGGAGACCCGTAACATCTGCTTCTTCTCCACCAACTGCGTGGAGGGTGAGCATCGCATCGTGAGTAACCTAGTTTCAAAAGCAGAGATGGAATAAAGAGCTCGAGAATGCTCCATCTTGGAAACTAGTAGGGAGGTAAGAGCTGGTGAACAGTCTAGGTCATCCATCACTCATGCCCTCTGGTGAAAGGTCAAAGCCACCATTTTCACATTTGCACCATGATGATACTAAGTGTTGCTATCCCCTAGGTTTTGATATGGATTCAATGAGATCATGGGTATACAGCACTTAGCATAAAGCCTAATGCGGTGGAAGTGGCCTGCGATCGTCAGCTCATAGTATTCTGACTGGTGGATGGACTGTGCTCTAGAAGTTGAAAATAGCACGGAAGTGTAGAAAATTACTCAGCCTTGCTAGGTCTGTCTTCGTCTGAGAGGAGCCCCAACTTCTCACTATTCCAGGGAGGTACTGGCATCGGAAAATGGAGTTAACCAGAGCACCCCTCACACTTTGGCTTTGCCCCTAGAATCTAAGGCACCCCTGAACTTAGAGGCAGTTCTGGCCAAGGTGGTAACAACGGACTCGGTCTCATGTCAACCTCCCCCCTTGAGGACGTCTGCAAGGCTCTCTGGAACACACGTGAAAGCCATTACTTGCACTTAAGAATAAATGTTTGGGTATCTAAGAAACAGCTATTTTTTTAATTGAATGCCTTGCACACGCCAAGTGTTACAGATGTGTCTGAGTCTCACGAGACTATGCAACAGACATTAGCTCTATTTTGCACGTGAAGAACTCGGAGAAATGAAAGGCGGTACCCAAGAGCATGAGTCAGTAGGAAAGAGGAGACTCAGCGATCCAGGCGGGGGTCCGTGCCCCAAAGCCTGTGCCCTTTCCACAGACCCTCATCTGGAATAAAGCTTGCCAGTGACCTCTCCGGCCATGAAGTTATTTATCTGAAAAACATTTTAAAGGATTTTAAAAAAATACGTGAAAATAAAATAAAGCTGAAGAAGAATCCAACCAGAAAACAAAATACATACATTTTTTCAAAATTTGATCGGACAGAAAGATGCAGGTTAGCAAGCTTTCTTCAAAAACACTAGATTTCTTTTTTTTTTTTTAATTTTTTTTTTTTTAAAGATTTTATTTATTTATTTATTTCACAGAGGGAGAGAGATCACAAGGAGGCAGAGAGGCAGGCAGAGAGAGAGGGGGGAAGCAGGCTCCCTGCCGAGCAGGGAGCCCGATGCGGGCCTCGATCCCAGGACCCTGAGATCATGACCTGAGCCGAAAGCAGAGGCTTTAAACCACTGAGCCACTCAGGCGCCCAAAAAACACTAGATTTCTATTATTCAATTTTAGGAAACGTTTTGCTCCATTTGTCCTTCCTAAGTTGGTTTTTGGTCAGCAAAGTGTATGCTTCAGATAAGGGGAGGAAAGTGGGTGGTGGGACTCCACCCAGGAAACAAAGGTCCGGCCGGGATGGAGGAGGCCTTAGCCGGAGACCAGAGGGGTGTGAGACGTGGCCAAGGGCGTGCGGCTCGGTTGAAGGAGCCCTTGACTCTTGAACTGAGGAATGTCTGCGCACTTTGCAAACCAGGAACATACCTTTAACCTTTCTCCCAGACCCTCGCCTCGCTAGGGCCGTGGCCCTGAGGGGCTGTGGCTACAGACGTCTGTCTTTGGGTTCTCACGCATCTCCACGGGGCCCGAGCTGTCTCCCTGGCGATGGGCAGGAGTATGGAGGCGTCGGTCTGGCCTGGGGGACGGGAGGCTTGCCCATGGGCTTCACCTTCCCCAGGCTGATGTCACCCCGTCCTGTCTCCAGAGACACAGGATTCGTTACTAGATCCTGCCTCTCTACGCTTTGGGAAACCCATGTAGCAGTAAAAAGGAAGACCTAGACCAAACCCTGGCACAAAATAAATACAGGTAGCGCCATAGTCCCCCCCTGCCCCAAACCCCAAACCCTCTCAGCACCTCTCAGTTACTGTAGGCGTCTTCGCCAAGGCTCTGTGGACGCCTCTGCCGGGCAGCCCTCCAGCGGCAGCCGGTGTGGAGCCCACCTGCAGAGGGCCTGGAACCGGAGCCACTCTTACCCCCCCACCTCCCCCTTCCCCCCTCGTGGCCATCTGGGCCGGATCCCGCTCGCAGGCTCCCTCGGGGGAAGGCCACCCCGGAAACGGAGCGGCCACCCTGCGCCCGGTGTTTGGGGGCGCTGTCGGAGTAGAGCCCCCAACCCAGTGCCACGCGACTCTGTGTCTGTCCCCCTTGAGACCCTAAGTCCACGCAGACGAAGAGAAGAAAGCAGCCTGCACGGGGGTGCGTTCCGGGCTCCTGGAATTGGCGCCACTGCGCGTGGCCGCTTCAGTCCCCTTCTTCTTTCTGAGAGCGAGGCCGCCGAGGGTGGGCGCGGGGAGGCGGCCGCGGGGCTCGCAGCGGCTCCGGCCGGAGCCCGTGGGGCTCACATAAGTGATACGTCCAGAACACGCTGCTTTCCTGGGTGATTCAGACCGTGACGTGGAAGGGTAGGCATTTCAGCCATTGTGTTGAGAAAGCAGGAAAAATGGTTTTGAGCCAAGAACCTTGCTCCAAGCCGCGTGGGTGAGGGGCCGGCGGCCCGCGGGTAGAGGCAAACGTGATGTCCTCGGGGGGTGTTGGCGGAGCCAGGGGCCCCGGCCCGGCTGCTATGGTGTGTGCTCCCCGGCAGGGGTCAGGCTGGCTCCAGCAGGGGGCGCAGGGAGGGGCTCGGCGGAGCGGGCTCCCCGGCCCGCCAGGCTGTCACCGTTAGGGCGGGATCCTTCTTCCTCAGAGGGGGTGATGGGGGGGGCGCTCGGGTCATTTGCAGGACGTGGAGCTGCCTCCCTGCCCTGTCCCCGCGGCAGCCCCGCCCACCCGGCTGTGACCGCCGCGATGCCTCCTGACCTGGCCCCGTGTCCCCTGAGGACCTGAGAACCACTGGTGCAGGGGAGAAGCAGATGCGGGGAGGGACGGACTCGAGCAGAAGGGCCACCCCGATTCCCGGGGATCTGGAAGCCATTCGGCTGCTGAGGACAAAATAAGAAACGCACAGGCAATAGAAGACATTAGATTAAGTGTGATCAAGACCTTCCTGACGGGGAAGGCCGTGAGCCCATCGATCCGAGACCTGTGCAATCTCAGAGATCTTTCGGGCGAGGAGAACCTTCCTTGTGTAAACTGAATGTGAGGAGCACAGAATACAAGGGCCTCTCCGAGGGTCTTACGTGTCTGCCTTGCTTTTGACCACGGGCAGCGCCCCCCGCCTCAGACCTCCCCGTTGCCCCGCAGGAACAGCTCGGGGCGTCGTGATCGCGACGGGAGACTCCACGGTGATGGGCCGCATCGCCTCCCTGACGTCGGGCCTGGGGGTCGGCAAGACGCCCATCGCTGTGGAGATTGAGCACTTCATCCACCTGATCACAGGGGTGGCCGTCTTCCTGGGTGTCACGTTCTTCGGGCTCTCGCTCCTCCTGGGCTACGGCTGGCTGGAGGCTGTCATCTTCCTCATCGGCATCATCGTAGCCAACGTGCCCGAGGGGCTGCTGGCCACCGTGACCGTGAGTAGCCTGGGTGCAAGGGGCCTCTGGGCAGATCCACCGCCCCGGGGGATGAAATCGTTAGTATCTCTTCTGCTGTTGCATCTGTCACGTGCGGAGGACTCCTGCTGTGTGTACACAGGTCAGCCGCTTAGCTTGACGTCCCCCACCCATATCTTCTGGTGCCTTCTCTTTCTTCCCCATGCGTTGCGGTGCAGGAAGCATTTGGATTCTAGGTCACCAGCAGTGAGTTCCAGTCTGGGCTGTACCGGCCAGTGAACTTGGCCAAATCACTGAACGTCTCCAGGCGTCAGTTTAATCAATCATCAGTTTCTAGAGGAAGATTAACTCAGAATTGTAGACTCTTACTGGAAAGGGCTTCACGACCCATAGAAGTCCAACCTTCCCCCCAGCGCTGAGTATCTTGAGTACAATCCGTGGAGTATGATGAGTGTTTCTAGTCCTGGGAAGCCCGCCCCTTTTGGTCTCCACTCATTTGGCCGCTGGGTTGCTCTCGCTGGATTTCATTGTGTTGAGCAGAAATATGACTTCCTGTTTGGTCCCAGTTTTCCCATCTGAAGAGATTCAAAACAAGTCATTTTTCTCTCTTCCACAAACTGTGCGTTTGACGGGAGCCAACATGTCTTCTCAAAGTCTCCAGTGGGAAGTGAAATCATCCCCTTTCCTCTAGCTGCTCTTCACAGGACATGGTCTTCAGAGCCCTGGGCTTACTGACCATGTACCTGTGCAGGGCATGCTCTCGTTTATCCTTCTTAGAGTAGAAATGAGAAGAATACTCAGTGTGTGCTTGGTGAGCACAAAAACCTCAGGACTGGTGATAATATGTAAGTAAATCATAACCCCACAATTAGAATGCTGTATTCATATAACCATAGCCTAAGAACTGATTAGGTTTTTTTTCTTTTTTTCTTTTTTTTAATTTGCCCCAGGGGTCCAGGTCTGTGACTCATCAGGCTTACACCTTTCACAGCACTCACCAAAGCACAAACCCTCCCCAATGTCCATCACCCATCCACCCGATCCCTACCCTCCCACCCCCCAGTAACCCTCAGTTTGTTTCGTGAGATTGAGTCTCTTACAGTTTGTCTCCTTCCTGATCCCATCTAGAACTGATTAGTTGTTAAAAACAACCCAGTCACACACCTGACTTTCACTGAACTAATGGCCCATATAATTAGTGCCAACAACAACGTCCCAGTTTATAAATGATCGCTCAAGTCCTTTCCAATGTTGCAATATTCCTTCAGCTTCACAGTTCTCCCCTGTTTTCTTCCTTTTTTTTAAAGACTTTATTTATTTATTTGACACAGAGAGAGAGAGCACAAGTAGGCAGAGAGGCAGGCAGAGAGAGAGAGGGGGAAGCAGGCTCCCCGCTGAGCAGGGAGCCGGATGCTAGCCTCGATCCCAGGACCCTGAGATCATGACCTGAGCCGAAGGCAGAGGCTTTAACCCACTGAGCCACCGAGGCGCCCTGTTTTCTTCTTTTTTTCTAACTATTGGTACCAGCCCTCTTACACCACAATAAAAGGTTAGCGGTCCCTGGGGAGGCTGGAATTGAGAGAGGGGGGTGGCCTGACCTTGACCCGAAAAGGGCTGCAGAACAGCAAAGATGGAAGGATCCCGGAAAGCCGAGTATTCCAGGGGATAAGGTCATGCGCTAGGTTCCCCTGGTGAAGGAAGATAGGCTTTCTCCGGGCTCTGCCGTGAAGCAGGAGCACAATCACTCCCCTGATTTCATTACCGGGGCCCCAGGTGGAATCTCGAAACGGCTGGAAACAAAAGGGAGAGAAGTACCAAGAATTGCAAGAGCGATGCAAATGATCCGATTTCCAAACTGCAAAGGGGTGTGAGCAGCAGACCTCGTCATCTCTGTTAATTCTCGGCCCTCTTCGTGGCCTTAGGTGTGTCTGACCCTGACAGCCAAGCGCATGGCGCGGAAGAACTGCCTGGTGAAGAATCTGGAGGCGGTGGAGACGCTGGGCTCCACGTCCACCATCTGCTCCGACAAGACGGGCACCCTCACCCAGAACCGCATGACCGTCGCCCACATGTGGTTCGACAAGACCATACACGTGGCCGACACCAGCGAAGAGCAGACGGGTGACTCGAGCAGCGCGGGCGGGCCAGGCGGGCAGGGGCCGGGGGGCCGAGGGAGCGCCCACACACAGGACAGCTGGGTCCGGAGGGTGCACGAGGGTTGTCTCTGTCCCCGAGTGCCGAGGGACAGAGCAGGAGGCCAGTAAGTCACCTGCTTCCAAACCCCCCGCCCCCCGCCGGCCCTGCTCACCAGCCGCTGCTTCTCCGCAGGGGGAACATTCTCCAAGGGCTCGGTGACCTGGTTCATCCTGGCCCGAATCGCCGGCCTCTGCAACCGAGCCAACTTTAAGGCTCACCAGGAGAACCTTCCCATTGCTAAGGTATCAGGCCTGTGCCCCGCCCTGTCCCCTGGAAGTCCCGATCTGATCCGGGCGCTCAGGGACTCCCCCAGGGCCCCCCCATCACACCCCCGCCCCAGGCTGTGCCCCTCGGGCTCACCCTACAAACCCCCGTCCGGCAGCGGGCCACCACAGGGGACGCGTCCGAGTCGGCCCTCCTCAAGTTCATCGAGCGGTCCTACAGCTCCGTGAGGGAGCTGAGAGAGAGGAACCCCAAGGTGGCGGAGATCCCCTTCAATTCCACCAACAAGTACCAGGTGCGCGGCCCGCGAGGGGAGGGCGGGGCGGGGCAGGCTCGTGGTTTGGGGAAATGGGAGCTCGGCCTTCGCCCCGGGCCTCCCCCTGGACGGTGGAATAGACGCGGGGAGACCGGCGTCCCTGTTAAGAGGAAGGCTCAGCTCAAGGGACAGGGACCAGCAGGTAAAGGGAGGAACAGGTGGTACAGGAAGAGGCGTTCGATCCGCAGCAGAGCGCGAGGCTCCATCCTGCGGCGAGAGCCCGTGGGAAGTGTCCAGTGGGTGGCACAGGCTGGTGGGTGACAGTCACGGAAGAGCCTCGCGCAGCCGGCGGAGGTTTCTCTGGGGCTCCTGTGGGGTTTGCTCCTGCAGAGCAAGGCTGGGTTGGCAAGGCACCCCTGGACCCCCTGATTGCGTTCCATGCCTGCGATCCTAGCAGGTGTCATCAGGTGGGTGACCGGTGGGGCTCCAGCCCCTCTGCAAAGCTCTGTCTCTCAGGAGCATTTTGTCCGCCACCCAGGGGGCCTGACGAGGGAAGGAGATTCGGGCTGAGGGGCCGTGGTGGTGGGACACCCACCCGGCGGGGCAGGCACAGCCCCAAAGCCAGCGAGACCCTCCCCCTGAGACCGGCCCACCTTGAAGAGGGAGGGGGTGTGGGGGCAGCAGCGGGGGTGCGGGTGTCACCGCGACCGGAGGGAAGGCTGTGTAGAGTCTTGAGTTGTCAGAACTCAGCTGCCTGTGTTTTCACACGAACACTGGGCGAGGAAGGGTTAAGGAGACAGATGGGGAGTTTCTCCGTCTGGGCCGGCTTTCAGTCCTTGTAATAAGATCGGTCTCCGAAGCCCAAACGGCAAACTTATTTCCACTTTTTTTCTGACGTTCAGTGGCCTCACAACCCAGACAAGAATTCTGTGCTTGGCAGGGCCAGTTTAAAGCCTGGGACTGGAAAGCACATACTTCTTCCTTCATGTGACTTAAAATAAAAGCAAAACATATTCACGACATTGTTGGGACAGCCAACAAAATAGCAGCTTTCCCCCAAACGACGAGGTTCGTGCATTTTCTGAGTATCCCGTGCAAAGCACACGCTCTGCCAGCGGGGGTGCTGCCCTCACGAGTGGGCTCTGGGGGCTCTGGGGACAGCTGGACACCCCCACCACCACCGCCCCGGCTCTGCGAGGCCCTCCCAGCCCTGTCACCTGCAGGCTTCCTCTCTTCCTCGCTCTCAGACTGAAATGAAAGGAGGGGTCTCTGTTCTGATAGTCCCAGATTTCTCCTACCTTTTTATCCGTAATTTTCTATCCTGAGTTTTTTGTGACCAAGTAACTGGCTTATAAGTAGGTCTTGCTGCCTCCTCCAATAATCTCCAGTAAATAGGGAACAAATACGTATTAAGCAGTCAGGAAATCAAGCTTTTTAAACCTCTTAACAGCTTTTTTTTAAGATTTTATTTATTTATTGGACAGAAAGAGAGATCACAAGTAGGCAGAGAGGCCGGCAGAGAGAGAGGGGGAAGCAGGCTCCCTGCTGAGCAGAGAGCCTGATGTGGGGCTCAATCCCAAGACCCTGAGATCATGACCTGAGCCGAAGGTAGCTGCTTAACCCACTGAGCCACCCAGGTGCCCCTCTTAGCAGCTTTCTGCTTAAACAATTTAAGATTTTTCCTCTTAACTGCTTAGGCATATTTTGAATATAACTGAGAATTATAGGAAATATCTGAAGGTTTCTAATGGGACGGTTTTAACAGCACTTTACACACAGGCTTCCCACCTTGGTCATCCTCTGGGGCCGTGTGCTCTGGCCCCCTCTGCCCTGCTCCTTTCAAGATGCTGGTTTGGTGACCAAACAGGCTTCATACCAGGAAGTTCCTGGCTCGGAAGAGGAATCCATCATAGTTCCTGCTCACAGATCAGAGATCAAGGGAAAATGCAAAACCGAAATGCATCTCATTCCTCTCTCCT
>LNAC01000448.1:923092-942864 GCA_002007465.1 Ailurus styani | reverse complement strand
GGGGGGCTGGGGATGCCAGAGACGCTGAGCCGCGGAGAGCCGGGCCCTCAGTGCACCTGTCTCGGGGTGAACAGCTGCACTTACACGTACGCGTCCAGGAGTAAAAGCTAGAAACCAAAAAGAGTCGGTCCGAGAGAGAAACACAGCAGCAGAGCACACGCCCAGAGGTGGGAGCCCCTCCTCGGCCGGGGGAGGCTCGGACTTCATGGGATTCCTCTAGTTCTGAGACGTTCCGTACCCCGCATCCGGGTCAAATTCTAAGACTCACCCGCATCCCCACACGCCAGAGAGGAGCACCTTTCCTGGTCCTGCCTGGTGTTCTGGATCTCGGAGCTGGGGTCTCCAGAGCAGGTTGGAGGGCAGGGGGCGCTGGAGGTATTTTGGGACAGAGCTGGTTTGCCTGGGGGCCGCCGGGCCGAGCCAAGTTCAAGTCACTGGAGTGAGAACCAAGGGATGTAGGAGCTGCTCTGAGCGAGGCCGCTCATCAGCGCGAGCGTTTGGGCGGTCGGTTCGCTGCTCCATCGCAGCCCACCGGCGAGAGCAGCCAATGCCCCGAGCTCGCCCGGCTCCGCAAGCCCGCACCCGCCTGGTGGCCGCTAGTGGAGGAGGGTGCGTCCGAGTCTCTGAGCCTCGGGGTGGCCGTTGGAACGGGGATCACACTGCGGTGTGAAGCGCATCTCCTCTGGGCGTCTGTGGGTCCCTCAGAGCAGGGAGAAGAGACTCTAGCTCGCGCCCGAAGCAGGGAGGCCCGAGGGGGGCCGAAGGGCTGACCGAGCGGGCTGTGGGGGCCCCCGGAGGCAGGCGAGTCCCAGGCCGCTGCCGCCGCAGGAGGGGCCTGTCCGGGCCAGTCGCGTTCCGGGTACAGGCTGGCACCTCGCGCTATCGCGTCTCACCTCTCCCGGACCCGAAGCCGGCAGAACTTGGGCAGACTCAGTGAGAAACCCCAGATAGGCCCCCTCTCCCTGTAGGGGCGTGTAAGACGGACACACGATGCCGTCCTTCCAGGAGGACAAACGTACTGGACACGGCACAGGTTGTCGCACAGGGTGGACCCTCCCGGGGCCGGTTCCAAAGTAGCCTTGGTACAGAGCCGATCGGAGGCAGCAAAGCAAGGAGATGATCTTGGGGCTGGGGCTTCCCACGTACAGCCCCGTCCTTGGGCCCTCGGAATACACGTAATTAAAAAATAAATAAAAGTATCCCATTATATTTGCTGCCCACTGAGGCTCCCGGTGCCGTGAAGGTGTCAGGGCCCCACAGTGAACCTGGCCTCCTGCAAGGATGGCTGACAGGCCACCACGTCTACAGCTGTGCCACCAACCCCAGGCTCCACCTCTCAGATGGCCCCGACATGAGCCGAGAAGGGACGAGGGGACAAGAGGGCGGCTCGCAGGACTGCGTGGGGATAGCAGAGCCGCAGTCGGCACCTGCAAGTTGGAGATGAAATTCCTTCAGTCCCTGATGACTCCACAAACCACGAGATGTCCTTCACCTCAAAGGGAGCCATCCTCGGCAGGTCGCGCGTTCCGGGAGCTCAGTCTGGGGGAGCCCGACTTGGGGCTCTTCCTTCTCCAGCCTGGCCTGGAGGTGGGGCTGCTGGAAACTGCTACGGAACAGCCCCTTTGAGCAGTCAGATGGGGCAGGGGTGGGGCGGGGGGGTCAGATGGCAGCGCACCTGCCCTCCAGGTCCCCGGTCACCACGGAGGAGCCCCGGGGATGCTGGCCAGGCGCCGGCAGCCTAAAGGGCGTCACGTCGGGAACGTCACAAGCTCGCGTGCGGTTCCTGCCCAGACCCTCGCCGGTCACCCCTCGAGGCCACGTTGGTGAGATCCGGACACTCGCCGCCCGTGGTGTGGGCACAGCGGCCTGTCCGGCGTGCCTGGGGGCCATAGGGACTTCCACGTCACCACCGCCCTCCAGGAAGCCGGGCTTGGACTCCCGCGGCTCTCAAATCCCCGCACAGTGAGGCGGGCTCGGGAAAAACTGCTTTACAGGCTTGTTTCCACGCTCTGAAAGCAATAGACGGAACTTTCCAGAACTTTCCAGGACAGTTCAGTCACAGCCTCCATTGGAGCTGGGAAAGCCGGACGCCCTGAGGGCCCTCGGGAGCCTGGGGCCTGGATTCTCGAGAAGCCTCATTCTTTCATTCCTGCATCTGATGGCGGTTTGTGGGCCGAAGGCCACAGGCTAGGCTCTACGCCAGAGCAAACCTTCACAGGAGCCGGGACACGGCCCCGAGCGCTCGGGCCAGTGGACAGACACTCGCCCTCCCCGTGCGGAGCAGGAGGAGGCCTGACAGACAGAAGGAACAGAATGCCAGGACGGCCCGGAGCCAGGCCCCGACCTTGGGGAGCCAGGGGACAGGGCTGGGGCTGGTCCCAGGCATCTGCAAAAGGGCTGGAACCCAGGGGTGACCCCGGAGAAGCGAGAGGGAGAGTGAGGGTCAGAACGCACCTAGAGGGTATTTTGGTAGACAGATGGATTCTTCCAAACGTCACTTTATTACCATTTGGTTTATGCGTAGGTGTTTGTGTTTTGAGCTTAAAGAAGCAGAATAGCTCCTGGAATGATTCAGTGAAATTCTGAATAGAGTAATATACCCAAGTCCCCCGTTTAGGCCTGGGGAGCCTAGAACCCCAAACTGTTCTGTGTGTTATGGTCTGGTGGTCCCGACCCAGTCCCGGGGGGTGAAGCCACGGTAGCTCCGTGGGATGAAGGCAGTGATCTGTTAGGTCCTGGAGAGACAGGCAATGGGTCCAGGACCCCCCCGAAGATGATTCAGCTCCCTTCCCTTCCCCTCCTGACCCAGGTGATCATGGTGACCGGGGACCACCCCATCACAGCCAAGGCCATCGCCAAAGGCGTGGGCATCATCTCAGAAGGCAACGAGACCGCAGAGGACATGGCTGCGCGGCTCCAGGTCCCTCTCAGCCACATCAACACCAGGTGGGGCCCCAAAGAACTCAGATCTGCCATGTTTCCCCTCCACCCTCAGCCACCCCCCCGCCGACCCCACTTGCCACAGTTCCTGGAGGCTCCTGCAGTAGGTAGGATGTGTAGGGTTTATTTACAGCAAAGGAAAACGTGATAGGAAAAGGACCAAGGGATTACATCGGTGAGTTTTCAGAGGAAATGGACAGCAGGGCACAGAGTCAAGGGAGGAGCGGGTGGGAAGCGGAAAGAGGTGCAGTGTGTCCGTCTGGGGACAGTGGGCGGCTGGGGACAAGCGAGGAGCCAGGCTGAAAGCAGAAACAGGAGGTTACGGCGGAGGCTGCACAGAGGTACCAGGACCTCTGGTGAACTCTGAACACGGTGCACTGGCTTTTGAAACCCTTCCCTCAGGGAAGCCAAGGCCATCGTGGTGCACGGGTCCGACCTCAAGGACATGCCGTCGGAGCAGCTCGACGAGATCCTCAAGAACCACACGGAGATCGTGTTCGCGCGGACGTCCCCGCAGCAGAAGCTCATCATCGTGGAGGGCTGCCAGCGGCAGGCGAGGGGGACGGGGGCTCCTTGGGGGGCCCGGGCCAGCCCTGCCCCAAACCCCCTCGGGCTGGCTGGGGGTCTCCGGAGAACAACCTGTCTCGACCCCCGAAACGGGCATCCGTTGGGGCCCCTGAGAGTTTTCACGTCTCAGGAGGAGCAGGAGACAGAGGGCCAAGGATCAGGGGATGATGGGATCCGGGGGACCTCGGGGACTGGTCTCGATCCGACTCGGGGATAATGTCACTCCTGTCCTCCATGCAGGGCGCCATTGTGGCGGTGACCGGGGACGGCGTGAACGACTCCCCCGCGCTGAAGAAGGCTGACATCGGCATCGCCATGGGCATCGCGGGCTCCGACGTGTCCAAGCAGGCCGCCGACATGATCCTGCTGGACGACAACTTTGCCTCCATCGTCACGGGCGTGGAGGAGGGTGAGGGGGCAGGGTGCCCGTCACCTTGGTGACAGTCGGGCGGGAGCTGGTGTCCCTTTGCCCATCATTCCACCCCCGTGATCCTGTACAGATGGGGAATAATCAGTGTAAGACAAAATTCTGTCACTTAGACTTGGCCGTGGTTGGAACGTCGCTCTCAGGAGCCCTTCTGTATGAGGTTGAAGGCAAGGGCAGGTTTGTGAAGGAGACCGGGACTCTGGTCTCGCAGAGTGTCCCCTGTTCCTCCCACACATTCCAGCGGGTCTGCCCCAGGTTCCAAGAGGTAGCCATTCCCGGGGATGACTCCATCCGCCACCATCTCGGGGCCCCTGGGAACCTGTTGCCTGGACGATGCTGACACAGGGAGGTCAGCTGGAGGCTGATCTGGGAACGGTCTGCATGAGTAAGTCAAGCACCCTCTTTCCCGGAGACTTCTGAAGACCACACCCCAGGGCGAGCGGGAGAGCCCCAGAGTCCTGCTCCCTGGGCCCCCTGCTCTCTGCCTGCAGCCAACTTACCGAAACCTATGACAAACCACAAAAGAAGAGTAGTTATACCATTTTTCTGAGACCTCGTAGGATCCCGACACTTCGCTCCGTATCTGGTTCCATTCAATTCCGTACATTTTTGGAGCACCCGCCACGTCCCAGGCTCTGTTCTAGACTCCGGGGTGCAACAATGGGAAATAAAAAGACACAAATCCCTGCCCTCGTGCTCCTTCCTTTCTAGGGGAGCAAGACAGGCAGACAGTAAACTGCACGGCATATTACAAGGAGACAAGTGCAGTGGGGTTGGGCTCACGGTTCTTGAAAGGGTTGTCAGAGAAGCACTCAAGCCATCTTGCAAGGCAGGAGGAATGAGGCTCGGGGAGTGAGAGGGCCAAGGTCACAAGCTGTTGGGGCACAACACGGGATTGGAACCCAAGTCCGGACTCTTTCCACCTCGGCCTTGAACTTCTAGTGGCTTTTTTGTTGGCCTTCTCAGAGATCTCTATGTATCAGCCCGGCCCAGCCCTGTCTCCCTCCCCCAGGACCAGGGGCTATTAGCCCCACCGCATCCCAGAACAAGGAGCACGCAGACCTGGTGTGCTCACAAAGCGTGGCTCTAAGGGAGAGTCCCGTGATTCGGGAGCGATGCTGGGAACGAGGACTGGGTCGAGGTCTCGGACCTCCGGACCCTCCCGTGGGCTGTGACGCTGCTTTGTAGTTTTCTCTGCCCGGGAGCGGGTGTGTGGGTGGTGTCCCCTCTGCGCTTCTCACAGAAGGGGGGCTTCCTCCCCAGGCCGCCTGATCTTCGACAACCTGAAGAAATCCATCGCGTACACCCTGACCAGCAACATCCCCGAGATCACGCCCTTCCTGCTCTTCATCATCCTCAGCATTCCCCTGCCTCTGGGCACCGTGACCATCCTCTGCATCGACCTGGGCACGGACATGGTGAGCCCCAAACTGGGAGCCGGCTCCCAGGGCTGTGGCGAGAGGGACCGGGGAGCAGGAGAAAGCCGTGTCCAGGCGGAGAGACAGAGCTCACGTGAGTTACTCCTGTGTTTCCTCCTGAGTTTTGTGTCCCTTGTCACCCCCACCCTCCATCCTCCAGGTCCCCGCCATCTCCTTGGCTTACGAGTCCCCTGAAAGTGACATCATGAAGAGGGCCCCCCGGAACCCGAAGGCTGACAATCTGGTGAACAATCGCCTCATCGGCATGGCCTATGGACAGATCGGTGCGGCCCGGACGCGTGGGGGGCCGGGGGTGTGGGGAGTGGCTGCCCCCGCCGGGGCCACGGGAGTCGGGGAGATATTTTCATGACAGCAAACTGGGTGCTGGGCCCCGGGAACACAGAGCCACCGATGTCTGATCTGCCCTTGACTTGGGAGTCCAGCCGAGAAGGCAGTGACGTGCATAGACGGAGGGCATCTTTCACAGGGCCGAGAAATGAGCATGTACAGGGTCATGTGAGGGGAGGACAGAGCAGGGGGCTCGGCAGCCAGGAGGACAGTCGGGGAGGCCGGGCTGGGGGGAGCAGGACTCGTGGCCGGTACTGGAAGATCGTAGAGGTACCGTCAGCCCGAGGAGGGGAATCACACACCTGCTTGCGGAAGAGCGAATGAGCAGTTTGGGGGAGCCCGGGCTCCTGAGAAAGGAGCAGGAGGGAATGAGGCTATGGCCACGGGTAGCATGTATCCCGGGCCAGCTTTGAAAGAGACTGGAGAGCCGTTAGAAGTCTGTGCTCTCGAGTCGCCGGTGCAGGGTTCGGGGGAGCAGGTGAGGGACGGACGGCGGAGACCTCCCTGATAGCTAGAGGTGGAAACAGGTGGAAAAGGCAGATTTAGAAGCCAGACCTATGTTCAAATCCCAATATCACCTCTTACTACCTGTAAGACCTTGGATGAGGACTGAATCTTTTCTGTGCTTCAGTTTTCCCACCTCGGAAAGGTAAATAATCGCTTATAATTGTCGTGAGGATCGAGGTCCACAGAGAGGGGGTAAACCACTCGGCAGGTGGCAGGCAAATGCTGGCATCTGCTGCCACCATGGCCAGGCTTGGCGGACACGGGTGCCGACTAAGGGACAGGCAAGGAGCAGTGGGGGCGATGCGAGAGAAGGACAGGACCTGATGAGGGTCCACATGTGAGAGGAAGTGAGGAAGTGGACGCAAAAGAATCCAGCGCTCGCGCAGTGTCCAAGAAAAGGATCATCTCCAGGGTCCTTTACAGTTTTCAGATTATGTGGCTCAAAGATGACTCTGGCTTAGAGCTCCGAGACACATGTCCGGCTTGGAGACAAGACAAGACAAGAGACGAAGGGATCGGGTCACTGATGACAAGCATCTTCAGCCCTGAAAGCTCAGACACACACCAGCCCAGCTAGAAACCGACCCGTCCCATGGTCTGCCTTTTGGGGTCCTTCTCTGAACCAGGTTCCTCTGTCCTGTGACTGTCATTCACAGGGATGATCCAGGCTCTAGCTGGATTCTTCACCTACTTTGTGATCCTGGCCGAGAACGGTTTCAAGCCTATTGACCTGCTGGGTATCCGTGTGAACTGGGAGGACCCGTTCGCCAATGACCTGGAGGACAGCTACGGACAGCAGTGGGTGAGTCGAGCGGGTAACGCCCGAGACAGTGACCCGTAAGGGTGAAGGAGGGACAGGGAAGAGTGAAGAATACAGGCACCAGACAGGCAGAGCTGATGACTTTTCAAATAATGACTTCATTTCTGTTCATTCCTGCTGCCTGCCTGTCACCTGTCCTTACCTTGCTGGATCTTTCAGCTTCCTTGGACCTGAAGGTCTTCCTCGTCATGTCAACTTTTGGGGGCTGCTTTCTGTGTTTCCAGCTTCTAGGCATCATTGCCCCAGAAGTGAGTGCTGGGTCTTCTCTCTGTTTCGTTCCCTCCTTCCATGGGACTTGAATAATATGACTTAAAGTCGAGAACCCATGTGCTCTGTATCTCCCTTTCTCACCTCTCTAAACGTGTTAAGCCTAGAGGATGCTCTGGAGTAGTCATTCCTAAAACCAAGATGAATGAGGTCCCAACTGAAGCCTTCTAGCCAACAAGATGTGTCCAAGCATTTTAGTATGTTTTTTTCCTACCGGTGAACATGCCTGTCCCAATTGGTAAAACAGTGGGTGATGTGACAGCCATCATTGCTAGACTCGCAGGACCGCAGAGGATGTGAAGTCTACAGGAAACACATAATCTGTTATCATCACTCCGTAAACAAGGACACTGAGTCTAGAAAGATTTTGCGGCTTGCGCCAAGTCCCACAGGGCATCCCTAGAAGGGCTTCGAGGGAGCTCCTCTCTGGTTCCTGCCTGGCACCTTCCTCCTCCTCCTCCATGATGCCTCCAAACCAAGCTAACTGCAGGTTTCTCCAAAGTGGGTTAGACTCCTGGTTGTTGGAAAGGTGCCCCTTGTACATACTTGGCTTCCGAGGCTACCAGAGGTCAATGTTCCCAGCCATCAGCATCACGCCAGGGTCCAATGATGCCCAAAGGCATTGCCTTGTCAGCATCTCCTCGATCCTCGACTTCCACCTTGTTAGTTTTATATCTTGATACCATCTCCCTGCTGCTAAGATGCAGCTTATCATATGTTTATTTGCAATAAATTAAAAGTAATTAAAATTAATTTGAAGTAGCACCAAATTACATTAAAGACATCTTGAGGTATTGCAGAATGGGCTGAGAACAATTGCCCAGGGGAATAAAGTTCATAAAGGGAACGTCTATGCCTCTTCCTTTGCTGTAATCTTCAGATAACTGCATATGGAGCCGTGCCCCCCACCCCAACCCAGAAAGGACTCCACAGACTGCTAGAAGCAAGGAGAGCTCCCTACCTTCTAAGTACCTCTCGCCATTAATTCTACTGATCACCACTCATTCATTCATGAAGCATCTTCTCGGTACCAGATAGTCTTCTGGCCCCGGGGGTATGGTAGTGAGCAAATATGGTCCAGTTATTGTTCTTGGGGAGTTGATATTCTAGTTAGAGGCCGGGGTGGGAGGAGAGACTGATAATGACCAGATACGTAACCTACAGGATCAATGGAACTTAAGTCCGAATAGAGTCCAGGAAGTGTTGGAATTGAGACACCAGAGTGGGCAGGATGGAGAGATCAAAGCGGTGGTCAGAGAGGAAGAGATGCTTGAAAGGGAAATCACAGACAAACTAGCTACTGGCAAGGACAGATCTGGGGTGTGACACGGGCGCCAGCAGCCCAGGTGGGGAATGGAGGGCACAGCCCCAGAGAGGGAGACCGTGGCGGGGGAAGGATCATCCACACGGATGTCTGAATCCCCAGAATCCAGGGCAGGAGAGGGAGAGTCGGGGCGTCAGAGCTGAAATCTGCCACGGGCCACAGAGCTCTGGGGTGCTGGTGGCGGATGGTGTGCACGACCCTGGCGGAGGCAGGGATGACCTGATATCCCAAACAGGCCCCCAGGGCTCATCGACTTCCAGCCTTTGTGTTCCAGTCACTCAAGGCTCCATCTTTCCCTCCAAGTACCACGGCCCACGAGGCTTCTTACGTGGTATCTCATCGTCACTCAGTCCTCCGCGTTCTCAAATTCTTTATTCAGTCTACCAGTTAGAACCAGGCTGTGTCCATCTTTGAAACATGGCTCTTTTCTCCGATCTCACGGAGATGTGCCTCTTCCGTGTTCCCACCGCCCTCAGTGACCTCTCGGGACCTACTCTGACGCCGCTGGCCCGCCTACTTCTCTTCCCCAGTAGATTTAGGTTCCTCGTGTGTAAGATACAGATACAAGGAAGAGCCAGTGGGTGAGCGAGGGCTCCTCTCTGGCGCCACCCCCGGGCCTTGCCCTCTCTGCAAGGGATGCCCTCCGCCCCCCCCCTCGGAGCGCTCTCCCGCTCTGCCTTCCTTCTCACACACGCTTCCTGTTCACCCGCGGAACACTTCCCAGCCGGACACCTGCCACCCCCTGAACTCAGCACGGGAGGGCGGCGCCAAGGTCCGTGAGACAGGGGCTTGCCCTTGAGTTGTTCTCAGCCAGTCAGGAAAGCAGCAAAACAACTCACAACCCAACATGGGAAGTGCTGAGACGAGATCGTGGGAAGTGTGGGGGCTTAAGACCTAACTTGGCCTTGGGGCCCAGGACCGGGGGAGAGGGAAGAAGCCCAGGAGGTGGACCCGGACCCCTTCTGACGCGCACCGTCTCTACTCCACCCACCCTCCCCGCAGACCTACGAGCAACGGAAGGTGTTGGAGTTCACGTGCCACACGGCCTTCTTCGTCAGCATCATGGTGGTGCAGTGGGCCGACCTCATCATCTGCAAGACCAGGCGCAACTCAGTCTTCCAGCAGGGCATGAAGTGAGGGCCCCCTGTGCCCACACCGGGGCGCGGGCTCCCCTACCTCTCCCTTCCCTGCTCCAGCACACCCTTCCACATTTCTCCCCAGAAACAAGATCCTAATATTCGGGATCATGGAAGAGACCTTCCTGGCGGCTTTTCTGTCCTACACGCCAGGCATGGACACGGCCCTGCGGATGTACCCACTCAAGTGAGTGAGGGAAGGGATGCAGGCGGGGGCGGGGGGGGTCTCCAGCGGGGGGAGAGCCCGGGAGAGGAAGCCGGGGGTCTGACCGAGGAAGCCGCTAGCTGGGGGCCGCCGGGATGTGCGGGGCCACCCGGTGATGGAAGGAGGAGCGTCTGAGCTCCCACGGACGCATCGTACTTAGGGAGGGACGGGCCGTCCCCCGCGAGACCTGCCAGCTCAGCCGGCTCGCCCGCACTCAGCACGAGGCATCTTTCCGCGGTGCCGGGCGGCGGAGCTGCGCCGGGATTCAGACGGCTTGGAGCGGAAGTAAACATAAAAACAGCCTCACGCATGCTTGGCTGGTCCCGTTGTACTGAGCACACGCGTTCAAGGTGCGTCTGTGAGTGGGCGTCTGGTACCTTGTTCTGCTCGAAAGGGGCCCGTGTTTTTGCATTTCGGTTTGTATTGTTTTTTTACATTAGTGTATCCTTGTTGTGAACGAATTTACAGGGAGGGGCTGCCGGGCGGCTCAGTCTGTTGAAAATCTGACGCTTGGTTTTGGCTCAGCTGATCTCGGGGTCTTGAGATCAAGCCCCCCAGGGCCCCGAGCTCAGCGGGGAGGCTGCTTCCCCTCTCCGCCCCCTCCCCCTCTCCCAGCCCCATTTGCATGAGCACAAGTGCACGCTCTCTCTCTCTCTAAAATAAATTTTAAAATCTTAAAAAAAATGTTTACAGGGAAAAAAGCAAAAGCACCATCATGCCACCCCCTCCCATCACCCCCGCCTGCAGAGGCAGCCTCTTCCTGACCTAGACTGTGTGCTACAAATTCACACAACTCGCTCACCTTTCTGTCCCTTGCAGCGTTTTACACAATGCTTTGTGCACTGTGGGGGCCTAATTAATGTTTAAGAACAGACACTGGCGCTGCCCTTAGCTACCGACAAGCCCGGGTTTGCATCTCAGCTCTGCTGTGTGTTGCTTGGACAGTGTGCAACCCGTCGGAGCCTCAGCCGGACCAGCGCTCTCCATCCGACACACGGGGCAGACCGTGGTGAGAGCTGCGTGCAGAGATGTGCACACGGTGCCCAGCACGGTGGCGTGGCTCACAGCCGGAGCTTTGCTCGTCGGAGCTTGATTCCTGTTGTTGGCAATGTCAACACACAAGTCCGAGCCGGTGCAGCGGGGCGTTAACGGGGCTCCCAAACATGCTGTAGGGACCTGACGACAACACGCGTCACCTACCGTGGAGCTCCTGTTGTTTTTCTCTCTTCATTTCCCCGATCACCTGAGCTCCTTGAGAGCAAAGGCCATCGTCGGGCCATCAGTTTTCGTCCCTCACGACCTACACGGACACGGAGGGACACATGGCGACTGCCGTCGAATGAGTTTGTGGCTGTGTGTGTGGAGCGGTGTGTGTGCGTGTGACAGCCACCACCCGATGTAGGGAAGGCATTAGGGTTCAAAGCCGAGGCCAAGAAGGAATTCTTGAGACGTCTTCTGTGCCCAAGGGTGGTTTTGTTAAAGCACAGGGACAGGACCCGTGGGCAGAGAGTGCTGCTCTGGGGCTGATCGTACACTTTCTTCTTTTTTTTTTAAGATTTTATTTATTTGACACAGAGAGAGAGAATGAGAGAGACAATGCAAGCAGGGGGAGCGGCAGAGGGAGAGGGAGAAGCCGGCTTCCCGCTGAGCAGGGAGCCCAGTGAGGGGCTCGAACCCAGGGCCCTGGGATCATGACCTGAGCTGAAGGCAGACGCTTAATTCACTGAGCCCCCAGGCGCCCCTGATTCTATACTTTTGAGTTGGGAGGGGCTAGGGAAGCACCATCAGTCTCTAGGGAATTCTGGAAGCACAGTTTCCGGAAGGAGACTGCTGAGGGGGGCTATTTCCTATTGTTAGGGAAAGGTCAAAGGTCATTTATTACCCCCCACTAACACCGTCGTCATGAGACCCTTCATCAGCGGGTTGTATCTTTGGAGGATGATTGCCAACGTGTCTCCTGCGGGGGTGGAGATAAAGGACGTTTCCAAAGGAATGTGTACCTGTTAGAGCGGACTTCCAGGGCCCCCAGAGTCGGGCTAAGGTTGCCTTTGGTCCTTAGCAGCATCGACATCCAGGCAGCTGCATCCCTAGGGGAAGGTCACTCTGCCTGTTTCGAGGACTTGTCAGTGGGCTGAAGGCAGTCTGGAAATTCAGTTTCCTTTTGCCTTCATTTCCCACCTCATCCTCCTTCAGTCACTCACTCCTGAGCTCTTGAAATATGGCTAGTGAGACAGAGACTCGGAATTTGTAATTTTATCTAGTTAATGTAGACTTAGAAACTCAAGCAGTGTCAGGTATTATCCTGCTAAGTACAACATCCCTGTTTGGGTTGGACTACATTTTCTTGACCCTTTGAAAATTCGGTGTCTGATGTGCACCGTGCCATTGGAATGAAGTGCTCCCTGGGTCTCAAAGACTTGGGGTAAAAAGAAAAATGTAAACCACCTCCTTAGGAATGTTTACACTGGTTCCATGTTGACACGATGATACTTCGGATATATTGAGTTAAATAAAAACCTATTATTAGAATTAATTGCCCCACTTCTTTTTCCGTATTTTAATGCAGCTACTGGAAAACAGTGAGCCTCAGGGGTGGCTCGGAGTGTACGGCCCTGGTCTAGGCCACCTCCCTGTCCCTGGAGGGAACAAATGTGGTTGTGATTTGACTCCTCCCCACAGTCTCTCTCCCCGGCCTCTTAATGACAGAGGAGGTTCCGGAAGAAAAACATTCCCCATGTGTTTGCAACACGGACAAGTATGTCCATTCCTCAGGGAACCACCCCACAGGTGGAGCTTCGGGGAGCCCTCCTGCTCAGACCACCTCCCCTTTTGGGGGCGCAAGGCCCAGAAGACCTGCAAGACAACGGGGGTCTCCCTGCGGGACTCTGCAGAAGCAGGTCCCCCGAGCGCAGCGTTGCTCACATTCCATTGTCGCTGGCTTCTTGTGTCCCCATCTCCTCCCTTCCCTGCCGGGCTCGGACCTCCCCAGAGCTAGGGCTCACCCCTGCAGGCACCATGAGACCATGAGACCATGAGATGCTGGGTTCTGCACTCTTCTCTGCACCTGCCCCCCTCCGGCCCTTCCATCCTGGCTGACCGACACTTGTCCCCCACAGGCTACCCTGGTGGCTCTGCGCCACTCCCTATAGCGTTCTCATCTTTATCTACGACGAAGTCAGAAAACTCATCATCCGACGTCATCCTGGCGGTGAGGGTCCCCACGCCCTGCTCCAGGGGGTCGCCAGCCTCCTGACTGGCTCTCCCCTCCTGCCTGACTCCTGGGGGGGCTGGGCCCCTCTCTCCCCACCCCTCATCCTCCCTCCCCTCCTGCCTCCCATCCTCAGTGGCCTCCCCGCTGCCTTCCCCAGTTCACTCTGGTCTCCTCTGGTCCACAGGGTGGCTGGAGAGACAGACCTACTACTGAGCTCAGCAGACGAGCATCCCCCGCAGGGGGCGTCCTGGGCCCGGGGGGGGGGGTGTGGTATGAGCTGGGCGCACCTGAGAGAGCACATGTCGGGCACGGACGCTGGCCCGGATTACCAGGGATGAGAGCAACGGGCCGTCCTGCGCTGGATGAGGGCCCTGGGGGGGTGGAGGGCGAGCACGGCCCGGGTCCGGCTGGGGCCCAGTGGGAGACCCGCTGTCCTGCTGAATCCGCAGCCAGTCTAGACAGTAAATGTTTGCAGCGGCCCTCCCCTGGCTGGATGTGTCCATCTGGTTTCTGCAGAGGGCACCACTGTGACGGCGACTCCGAGATCCCCAGGGGAGCCGGGCAGGGCGGTCTTTCAGGGACCGAGCTGAGGCTGGGAGGGGGTCGGAATAAGCATCACCGCCCCTTGAGGGCTGGCCCCCAACTTAAAGTCCGAAGACCCGAGGGACAGAGAGGACAGGACAGGTGGGCCAGGGTCGGAGGCACAGGTGAGGTGAGGGAGAAGCGGAGGAGCCCCAGCCTCGAGGGGGGCCACAGCACCCCTGTCCAGAGCGGCACATGGAGCTTGGTGGTAGGAAAGACCGACGTCACCCATGAAGAACCGAGGTCCAGACAGGACCTGGGAAGCGTCACACAGTGAGCGGCCAATGCATGCGAGGCCCAGCCTTCCTCTGGGGACGGACGTGGTCCCTGCCCTCGGGCACCTTGACCCCATCCCACCCTCTGGATCCTTGACTTGAGGTGAAGCGCCCTGCGCTGTCACACCCAGGCTCTGCCCAGGGGGACAGACATTCCCAAAGGTCTGCTCTCCCAGAGCCTGAGAAGCGAGAGCCCAGGCTCCCTGCCTGGACTCGGGAGGAAGAGGAGGAGCCCTGGCCCATCGGGCCCCACCCCACCCCCCACCTTCAGAGGTGGCTCCTCCCTCCTCACCCCTGTGCTGGCTGGTGATTTGTGAGCCGGTCCACTCTGCCCTGGGGGTCAGGTCATGGTCACACCTCTTTGGGGGCTGAGCCCAAAGCACGCAGGGCGGGGAGAAAGGCTGAGGAAATCTGTTGGAAGTCCTAAACTGTCACCGAAAACAAAGCGTGTGCTGTAAGTGACAGCACAGTGTGCCGGGCCCTGGCTACACTGTCCGGTAGCTCACACAGCAAGGAGACGCTCAGCGCCCACCCTGTTTCACCGACGGGTCCCAGGGTCTGTCTGATTCCAGCTCTTACGCCCTTAACCACTTAAGAGTCCAGTCCCGTAACGAGAGCCGAAAAGACACAACCACGAAACCGAAACCAGAACAGCAGGGTCAGGAGCGGGGCAGGCCCCCGGATGGGTCTGGAGGGTGAGAGGCTGTGGGCTGGCAAAGAGAAGGCCATTGCAAGGTGTAGCCGGCCGGCCCCTGCACCCGGCCCCTCCCGAGGTCTCTCCCACCTGTCGCCCTCCCTCCTCCAACAGCAGGTCCCCTGGGGACAGGGCTATATCGGTCTGGGGTCCTTCCCCTGCTGCTGACTCAGCTGAACCAGGCCTGGAAGATGGAGGGGTCAGGGCGTGGGGGGGAGTGGGGACGGGGAGCGCGGAGGGGCCAGCTCCTCGGGTTTCAGTAGCAGGAGCTTCGGGTGTCTGGTGGGTTAAAAATACAGAGGACCCAGCTCAGGGTCATTTGATACCGGCTGCTGAGGCCTATTAAGTCCAAGGGCCTGAAGACGGGGCCCAGAGGGAAGGGACCGAGTAGAAAGTGGGGAGCAAAGCAGCAGGGGGGTGTGGGGAGCAGGAGGGGAGGGTGCAGCTGCTGGGGTGGACTGGGGGGGACTGGGGCCCCAGGTCACCATGCAGCCCCATCTCACACCCTTGGGGGTGCTGAGGGGCAGGTCGAATGGTCCAGCGTCTCCCCCTCCCCCAGCGTGCAGAAGTGGGAAATCCGCGCCCTCCCTCCTGCGGGCCTTCCATCTGGCCGTGGCCGTGGCCGTGGCCGTAGGGCTGTGGGCAGCTCGGGAGCTCTCCTGGGAGACCAGGAGATGGGGTGCGAGGCCTCTTCGGCTCCAACGGGCCCAGCTCAGGTTAGCTCTGACCACTCTCCCTCCCGGGCAGCTGTCTCTCTCGGACCCCCTCCTGCCACATTCTTGAGATTTTCCGTGGCCTTATTTTCTTCGTGGTGCAAGGCCCACCCCACGGGAGGGGGAAAAGTTACTCCTCTAACACAATTTCATGCCCCTTCCCCGGGTACAAAATAAACCCTCTGTCTCCAAAATCAGAGATAGCTCAGGGTGGGGACGGCGGGCTTGGAGCTAGCCTCTCCCGTGGGCTCCCTCATGTCTCAGTTTACCTGTGCCTGGTAAGAACCCTGGAGGGCCATGAGGAGGGTCCTTCCTTCCTAGGTACCCAGAGCCGAACTCATGCCCAGCCCTCACCCCCAGGATGGGGCGCAGGAAGTTAGAGCCCCTCCCCCCCACTCCACCTGGACTCTCAAGTGCACAGAAGGAATCAACCTCCTGGGCTCTGGTGCAGGCCCGCCTTCAGGTTTCCCCGAGGTCATTTCTCCCCTGGCCTTCCTGCCCGATCCCCTTTGTCAGAATGCACTGGGCGACTCTCCCTCCTCACATCGATCATCCAGCCCCCCCCCCAGCCCTCCCTCCCCGCCGTGCCCTAGAGAATCGAGTCCCCTTTGATCCCGAGTGCCTGCCCAGAACGAGGAGGAGGCACAGCTCAGGACTTTCCCCTTCTCGGCTTGGGCATTTCTGTGGGTGGATGCGGGCCAGCGCCTCTGGCCCCAGCCCCGTCCTTCCCTGTGTCCCGACTTAGGGTGTTGAGTGAAGCACAGGGAAGCGGCTGGGCCCGAGCCAGGTGGCCCGGCTGGCCTGGCTGAGGCTCCATCTTTTATTCAGAGGATGACCTCATCCTTGGTCCTGGTTCTTGAAAGGGAAGTCCAGGGGGGTCTCTTCCTGCAGCCCAGGTGCTTCTTACCACCCACTGCGCCGCAGGATCGAGGACAGAGTCCCAGGTTTTAGGACGAGAGGCAATCTGGCATTTGTGCCCCTTTGGCCCGTCACATGAATTTAATCTCTGACCCAGAATACATCCTCTCCACCCCCCTTTCTCTCCGGAGTACCCTGGCCCTCCCTGGACTCCCCTCCGCCAGCCCAGCTCATTTACCTCCGACTCATCTGGTCCTATTTTTAGCTGAGGCTTTTTCCTTTCTTAATATGGTGAAGAGCTTTCAGGCGGCCGTGGGGACCCTGCTGAGGAGCCCTGGCCGTCGGGGAAGGCGGCGGGGGAGGGGCGCCGGCAGCCTGCGGGGGGCGCTGGAGGAGGAGGCAGGGTCTCGAGAGGCCCTGCTGGAGCTGGCCTGGCCTCAGAAGGTTACCCTCTCTCCTGCCAGTCCCAGAGACATATTTAGATGGGACCAGTGGGGCCCCGCGGTGCCAGCTTCAGGGACAGCTCCGGTTCCCTCCCCGCCCCCTGCTCCTCTCCCTCCTCCTGACCCTTTCACTCTTGGCTCTGCCGGCCGTGTGTCCAGAACCCCGCAGTGTCCTCGGCCCCCTGCTCTGGGCCCTTCCCACCCCACCCCCACTGTGAGCCCCTCACTCAGGGCTCAGGACCCAGGGCCCCGCCCTACCCCAGCTACCCTCTTCTGGACCCGGAGAGCTGACCCTGACCCTGCTCCCTCGACGCGCACCTGCCCGCAGGATGGGGGCCGGGGCAGGGCCCGGGCTGCGGCCCGCACTGCTGTTCCTGCTGGTGCTGGGGACACCCAGGCTGGGGGTACAGGGGGAGGACGGGCTGGAATTTCCTCAGTATGACGGCGTGGACCGTGTGGTCAATGTCAACGCAAAGAACTACAAGAACGTGTTCAAGAAGTACGAAGTGCTGGCCCTGCTCTACCACGAGCCCCCCGACGACGACAAGGCCTCGCAAAGACAGTTTGAGATGGAAGAGCTGATCCTGGAGGTGAGTCGGTGGGGGGGGGGCTCCTCTCCCTGCCACCCCCAGCCCGGCCGCATGCAGACTCGGAGGGGGGCCCGGGGGCGAGGGGCAGCGCAGCAGCAGACTCTCGGCGGGTGGCCTTGACCCCACAAGAGAGTGACTTGGAACCCAAAAGTTCCACCTCGGGTAGGCACGTTTGGGGGGAGGGGCTGCAGGGAGACCCATCCTCCTGCTCTGTGCTCGGTTTGGCCAGGACTGGGGTGTCCTTGGAAGGGGAGCACAAAAAGGAAAAGGGACGCGCTTCGGAGGAGGGGGTTGGAGCTGCACGGCGGCCCATCTACTCTCCTAGCAGAACGCGCCCCTCTCCCCCAGCACAGGGCCTGCACCCCACGCCCACCCAAACGGAATGCATTTGAAATGCTGTGACCTCTCATTTGCCTGGCGTCTCTTTCTCACACCAAAGGCTTAACAGAGACCACCTGGCTCCCACTGGCCTCAGTCCCTCTCTCCCTGATTCTGCATCTGCCCCCACTGGGTCAGGCCGGCTGCCCTGATGGGAAAACTTCGCAGTTGGAGGAGGCTTCGGAATGCCTTCCCCGGCTTCTCTCTGTGGGACGGTTCTCCTTGCCCCCGAGCAAGAGAAAAGGCCTGTGTTTGGGGACGCCTGGGACACGGGGTGCCACACACTCTCCAGCAGCCAGGACGCATTCGTGCTCTGGCCCAAACTTCTGGAGCCCCTTCTCCAGCCCGGCAGGACAGGGAGGCCCCAGCCTGCCCGCGGGAAGGACCACAGGCCCCGGCTTCTCTGTGCCCCCGTGGGGCTAGAACCTGTCATCTGACGAATGCACCGAGTATTTTTATCCTGAGTGCTCAGCATCTCTGCCCATCCACCTGCCAACAGCCTCCCGTCGTCCGGAGAATCCGGCTGGGCCAGGGCTGAGTCCAGCTGGGAGGCTGGAGGAGGCAGGGGCCTAGGGGAGTGACTGTCCACAGCCTGAGTACGAAGGGCTGGGGTACACAGGGCAAGAGGGGCCTCGCTGAGGACAGCCCCGCCCGGGTCCCCTCTCGTGCCTGCTGCAGTCTCTGCCTCTGAAGGTGACAAGTGGTGGCCACGGTGACCTCTACGGTCAGCTTTCTGGTTTCCGCCACTCCTCAAGGACATGACCTGACCCCCCCACACACTCTCCTGCCCCCCAAAATGTTCCCCAGGGGGCAGGGTCCCAGGGACTTCTAGAAGAGCCCCAGGGACTTCTAACATCACCCTGCACTGAGCCTGGCCCTTGATGATGGTGGGCAGGGCTCAGCCCCGAAGCAGGAAGGAACTCCGTCACTCTGAGGTCGGACACCCCAGCCTCCCCTCGGGAACCGGGAAGCATCCCGCGAGGGACATCGGGAGCTCGCTGTGCACGAGCAAACGTGTCCAGGGGCCGAAACCGAACTACAGACCAAGAGGGTGGACTTGCAGGGAAACGGGGCTGCCCTCGAGCCTTGTGCCGCACCGAGGGCAACTCTTCTCTTCGCCACATCCCAAATGACCCCTCTGGGAAGCGTGAGACAGGCGCGGGGTGACTAAGAACCCCAGAGCTGACGCCAACCCTATGCTCTCTCCAGTTAGCGGCCCAAGTCCTCGAAGACAAGGGCGTGGGCTTCGGGCTGGTCGACTCCGAGAAGGACGCAGCTGTAGCCAAGAAACTAGGTAAGGGGGGCGGGGGAGGCCCAGGCCAGGGAATAGCCTAATCTGGCAGCGGGGAGAAACGAGTGGCATCAGGAGGGTTATGGGGGGGGGGTCTGGCTCTTCAAGTCCCAGGAAGAGGCCGGGGGCCTCCTGCATACGTGCCTCCACAGCAGGGCTCGGTGCTGGAGGAGAGGGCCAGGCAGGGAACACGGGGGCTGGGGGGGCCTCTCTGGGCCCCGAGCCTGGGGCCGGCGCGGGCTTCAGCACCAGCCACCAGGGCGCAGCACAGGCCTGACCTGGACTCCGGATGTGGCTGGGGACGGTGGTCAGTAATGAGGTCATCTGGTCAGTAATAGCAGCGGGTGACAGGGCAGGCCCGGGCGCGAGCGCCTCCCAGGGCAGGACCAGGAGGAGGTAAAGGAAAACCCGTGTCTAGTTATGGCCAACAGAGAAAGGGGACATCTTGCTGGAGTCCACATCCCCCCCCCGCCGAGCCCGCCTTCTTCTGGGCCCCCCCCGGGGCCCGCCCAGCCGCCTGGGCTGGACCCGCGGGCACAGTCCCCAGGCTGTAGGGGCCCGAAGCAGGGGAGCGGGTTGGGGAGGGAGAGGCGGAGGACGTGGGGTCCGGGGCACAGGGACGGGCCCTGGAGCTGTGGGCAGCCTGGCCTCCCACCCACGTCTGCTCACTCCCTAGGCCTCACGGAAGAGGACAGCATCTACGTGTTCAAGGGGGACGAGGTCATCGAGTATGACGGCGAGCTGTCCGCGGACACCCTCGTGGAGTTCCTGCTGGATG
>LNAC01000448.1:888283-914363 GCA_002007465.1 Ailurus styani | reverse complement strand
GCGGGGGGGCCGCCGTGCGAGCCCCGATTGATTTCCTACGCCCCGTGTCAGAGCTGACAGGGACACACACACCTACAAGAGACACGCCAGCACACACGGTGACACACACCCATGTGACTCTTACACACATCGTGTCGCCCGCAGCAAATCACAGCCGTCCCCGCACTACGCATCCCCTCCCCCCCTGCCTCCATGTGCCTCCTGCAGGAACATCTGTCCGCGGGACAGCTGACTGTCTGGGCAGGTTCCCCCGGCCCGGGCTCCTGGGGGCCCCGCTCCCCAGCACGGAGGAGGGATGGGAGGAAGCGCTGCTGTCGCGCCGGGACAGGGACACAGGACCGGGAGCCTGGGAGCCTGCCCCCTGCTCTGGAAGCCGGCGCGGCGGGGAGGGGCCCGGGAGCCGGCGGCCTCTCTCGCTGGGTGCACTTGGAGCCTAGGGTGCCGGCCGTGGCTGGTTTCGGCGCCCCAGAGTGGCCAGAGGACGGGGGAGGGGGTGGGAGAAAAAGAATCGAGTATGAGTCAGCCGAGGATGGAGCCCAAGTCCGGGAGAGAGAGAATGAGGGGAATGTGTGCGAGGGTCAGGGACGCCGGGGGACGGGCGGGAGGAAGCGCCCCAGAGACAGCCGGAGGAGTGGGATGAGGGCTGGGGGCTGGGCTCCGCAGGCTCCGGGCGCCGCCGGGGTGAAAGCACCGCAGAGTGAGACCGCGGGAGTTGGGGAAACATGCTGAATACGTGGGTTTTGTTTCTCGATGAGTCTGGCCCCCAGGCTGTCAGACCGATTAGCTTTAATTGCTCTTCCCTTTGTGGCTAAACACTCCGTTGGGGCAATTGCCAGAGATGCCCTAGGCTGCCCGCTGGCCTTTTTGCCCACTTCCTCCCTTCCCTGACACCTGTGCCCATCCTGTGTGCATGGACTGTCATGTATGCAGGGGCCACCGAGGCCCTCCTGCTGGCCCTCCCCTTTCATACAGACCCTCCCGCACCACCGGTCGACTCCGGCCCCTCCCCGCCAAAGCGCTGATCCCTTAACAGCAGGGAAACACACTCCTTCCTAATCAGACAGGGGCCCTGCGTGTGCAGACGGGGACACTGAGTCACAGGCCCCAGAAGCCCTCTGTATTCAAGGTTATCAGCACGTGAGAGAGGCTGAAAGCCCACCGAAGGAAGAGGAGGAAGAGAGACTGGAGGGAGGAGGTGGGAAGGAAATAAACAGGGGGAGGGCAGCCCTCCCTGCCCCGCCTGACCCTGGGCCGGGATCTCCCGATGCCCGCACCTTGGATCCCTCTCTCTCTTAGACCAAGGGCCGAAGGCTTAGCTCCGTCTCTGTGCTCAGGGCCAGCCCATCTTGCTTCTTGGACTGAGCCGAACGTTGAGGCCCAGGTACCCGCCTCCCCTCGTTCCCAGGCTGGCTGAGTCTTAGAGCCCCGGCCTTTGTTACAGAATAAAGACACTCCCTGCCCCCCCACCCAAAGCTGAATGGAAGCTAAGGGAAGAAGTCAGCGGAGTGTGGTATTAAGGGAATAATTAGGGACGAGCCAGAGGACTGCTTGCACTGGGGGCCCAGGTAGATTTTTAAATGGGCACCCTGTGCTCTCCCCACCCACTCCTCTGCGTCTCCCTTCTCCCGATCACCACGAGCATGACCCCTCCTGCCAGGTCCCTGCAGCTGTGTGGGCTGGCCCTCCCCTCTGCCCCAGGTAGCCCAGACAGCCCAGGTAGCCGCAAGCAGCGGGGAGGGAGGAGGGGCTCCTAATCCTCAGGCTTTCTTCCAAGTTGAGGCCAACGCTGGGGCGAGGGGGTGGTCATGAAGTGCTGCCAGGAGCCCAGGGGCCTCCTCCTGCGCAGGTGGCTGTCCCATCGGGCTAGGCTGCTGGGGGGGCGGCCCCCCCCCCGGGGCCTGCTTCTCCGCCCCCCCTTGCCCAGGGACCACAGGCCTGTCTCGCTCCCAGCTCCCACCCCCAGAGACCAGGCTGTGAGACCCCGACCTCCTGCCCCTCTCCCCCAGCATCCTCAGCGGCCTCCACCTTTGTCGGCTCCACCTGGGGCCAGCTGGGAAGGAGAGGGAGGAAGGAAGGAAGGAAGGTGTGAGGAAGCGGTGAGCAGAGCACAGAATGATCCAGGAGGGAAGGGGACTGACTTCCTGGCAGCCTCAGCTCCGGTCCCCGGTTCCTGCCCCGGTATCCTGTCCCAAGAATGGCCTCCGCCCAGGCCGCCTGGTGTCGGCTGGGCCGCCTCGCGCTGCTCCAGCCATCGGGAGACTTTCCTGGCCTGGGAGGGGAGGAGACTTCGCCGTTGGCCCCAGGGAATTCCGAATCTCGGGGAGGGGAGGAGAGGGGGGGGGGAGGCCGAGGGGCCAGGCTCCGCCACAGCCACACCACTCCAGGGACGGTGCTTGGTCAGTGGGACTGGAGAGCCCCGCAAGATTTCCCTCCCTTGCACCCCGAATTCCCCACGGGGCTGGCCTTGCCCCCGCAGCCACACCCAGGCCGCCTTCCCCCTTCCTCCCGGGCCCTGCTCCACCGCTCCAGCCCTCCTCACTCACTCGCTCCCCACGCCCCTCCCACCCGGCGGTGTCATTGTCCCGACCGGTGGGGGGGCGGCCCCCAGAACTGCGGTTGCCATGGTGACCGCTGGGTCCGGGGCCCTCCCCCCAGGGTCTCACTCGCCGCCTCCTTCCCTTTCGCAGCCCCAGCCCTCCTCCGTCCGGCAGGGTCTCCTCACCCTTCCCCTTTTCTCTGGCTGTGAGCCTGTGATTACAGACCTCGCACACGCTCTCGCTGATTCACGCGCGCGTGCACACACAGCCCGGCCTCGCAGCACCGCACGTCCGGCGCTGGCACAGACTCATCCCTGCCCAGAACGCGCGCAGCCCGCACAGCCGCCTCCCCGGCCGGTGCCCACGCCCCGTGCCCACGCAGACCTGGCGCGTCCCCACCCCCGTCCCCCCAGCCCCCGGGGCCTCCCGTGTCCGCTTCACGCTCTTAGAAAGCGCCTGCCCGCCGCCCCCCAGCCTCTGTGGGCGGCTCACTCGCACACTGACCCCTCCCCCACCTCCCCTGGAAGTCTGTGTTTCAGATTCGCAGCCCTAAACCTTAACTCCTTCCAGGGGACACACACACACACTTTCCTTCCCCAGGATCTAGTTACGATCTCTTCCTCCACGGGAAAACACTTGACAGGCTGACCCTAAATGCTGTCCCATTTTCCAGCCCAGGGCTTGGTCCCAGGGTCTCCCCCTGGGGGCACCCTGCTACCCCTTCCTTTTACGCTTTCCCCACCCCCCCATTCATTCCTCATGCCTGGACCCCTTCTCCATCACCCCCCCTTCCCTGTCCCCGGATTATCAGTGGGGTGGGGGGCTGGGCTCCAGAGCCTGCTGCTGTGACCTAGATTTCAAGGCAGAGACGGTTCCTGGTGCTGACAGTCCGAGAGCATTGTTCCTGGCCGAGCCTGGCAGGGCCACCGCTGGGCCCTTCTGTCTGCTTGCACCTGGGTGTGCAAGTGAGCGTGCCTGGGAGTGCCTGCTTCTTGACGGGGTCCTGCTGGCCCTGCTGCCCGGCTCACCAAGGGAGGCTTGTTTGTTCCGGCCCCAGTAGGGGGCTGGGAATGGGGGCTTCTGGGTCCACGCCTCTTCCGATGCCAGGCCTCCCTGCCTCAGTTTCTCCACATCTAGACCAGATGCCCCTGCTCTCCGCTGCGTTCCCAGCCCACTGTTGGGGAGATTTGTGGGCGGCCTCGGTCAAGCGCAGGTCATCCAGCTCCCTGGCCCAGGCCTTGGTCTAGTCACAGAGTTTACATAATTTACTTTTCAAAATGTTTTGCTTTTTTGATTATAAAAGAAGTATTTCTTCGTTGTGGGGGGGAAGCCCCTTTTAAACTTACCACTAGAGCTTCACATTTTAGCCCATCTAGAAGGTTCATTCTAAGGTCTGCCCTTCCTTCTTCCTGCCTTAAACACACTTTCTGCCTAGCGAGTGCAAGGAGGGCCTTGCATGCTCTCTGCCTTCCCACCTGAAGATCTCCATGAGAGAGGGGTGGGCTCCAGGCCCAGGAGACCCAGCCCGGCCCAGCCCCCTGTGGGAGGCCGTCCTGACAGGGATGCCAGCAGGAGGAGCAGCCCCTTTCCTGCCACTCTCCCGGGGCTGCAGCTAAACCCCTTCCCCTGCCACCCAGCCAGCCTGGGAACTGGGCAGGGGGCCAGAGCTGGCCGCTTGGTATTCTTGGGCGCGGGGGCTGCGGGCGCAGCACAAAGGCTAGGAGGGGGGCTGTGTGGAGGCCCGGCGGCAATCAAGGGAGAAACCAGGCTCCGCAAAGGTGGGGGGGAGCCCATCGCTTCCCCCTCCCCGCCCACCCGAGCCCTCAGGACTGAATACCCGGGGGCACGTTGGGGCCAGGGGACCATTAGACCAAGCACCTAGGCATCTGTCCAAAATGAGTCATTAGCGAGGTGGTGGGGAGTTGGGAGTGAGGGTCCCCTTTGCTTCTGGAGAAGAATGGCAGCTAGAACACATGAGCTCCATCCACCCCCCTCCTGCCCCTTCTTCTGAGCTTCTCACTGCCACAGCCAGCCAGCCTCTCCCTGAGGGTTGTTTTGGAGTGTTTTTTCTTTCTTTCCTTTTTTTTTTCTTTTTTGACAGGGGGAGGGGTTGCAGGTGGGTGGGGCGATTCTGGGGGGGCCTTGGAGGCAGCGGGTGAGAAAGCCTGGAGCAGGTTGCTATGGTAACCGCCTCCTCAGTCAGGGGAGCTGTTGCCAGGGTTACTGCTGGGGGGGGAATGAGGAAGAAAGATGGGAGTAAGGAGGTGTGACTTGTCACTCTAGGCTGTAGCCTGGCCCCTAGCTTCTCCGTCTCTTCCTGTCTACTCCCACCACCCTGAGGCCTTTCTCCCCTCCAGCCCAGCCCTCCCCAGCCTCCCCGTTGGCCTCCCCCTCCCCCCCCCCCCCCCCCCCNGGGCCAGTGAGTAAACCCTACGGGCACCTCCGGCTCAGCAGCCTCTCCCTTTGTTCGTGGACCCCAGTCATGGCCGAGTACGGGACCCTCCTCCAGGACCTGACCAACAACATCACCCTTGAGGACCTGGAGCAGCTCAAGTCGGCCTGCAAGGAGGACATCCCCAGCGAGAAGAGTGAGGAGATCACCACAGGCAGCGCCTGGTTCAGCTTCCTGGAGAGCCACAACAAGCTGGACAAAGGTGGGTGGGGCGGGGGGTCCCCAGCCCGGCGGGCTCGGCCCTCCTGAGGCTGCGGGACGGCGGTGCTCCCGGTGCTCCCGGCCTCCGGCGACGCAGGACTCGTACTACTGTTGTGATGGCACACGTGGCAGGGAGCGTCAGGTCACGGAACAGTGAAATGCAAGTTGAAAGCGATGAGAGTGGAACCGCGAGTTCTAACATCTCGTGGCCACTTTGAGAGGCGCTGGGGGGCGAGGGCGGGCTGGGCGCGGGGACTTGGTGTGTGAAGATGGCCCTGAAAGGCGAGTGGATTTCAAAGGCCGGGTCCGGGGGAGGGCACGCCTGGCGGAGGACCAGAGCCCCGCAGGCAGGAGTGCCTGTGTGTCTGGAAGAGGAAGGCAGGGGCCTGCGCTCAGGAGCGGCTGGAGGGGGAAGTTAAGGCTGTGCTGCGGGGGGGCCTTGAGGGCCGGGTCCTGAGTAGGCGGGGTGAGCCCCCTGAGGGCCCTGGGGGGCCACAGACCGGGAGGCACCTGCAGTCGTCAGGGGAGGAGGGACTGGGGGCGTGCACAGTCTCCTTGGCAGCGGCCCAGCCTTGTCGAGAGAGACCCCGAGAGAGACCCCAGCCCTCTGGCCCCACGGGTGCTGGCGGGAAATTCCTCCTGCCCCGACTTGGAGGAAGAGGGGAGGGGGACGGGGTGGGTGTAGGGTATCAGGAAGGCCGATTCATTTTCCTGTTCTCCCTTCCCCACAACGTGGGACCTGCTATTTAGCCTGAATCCCTTATTCTCCCATCCAAGTACTAACCAGGCCCGACCCTGCTTGGCTTCCGAGATCCGACGAGATCGGGCGCATTCAGGGTGGTGTGGCCGGAGACGCGAATCCCTTATTCTCCACCCGTAATCGTGAAACTTCACTGACCAGCCCCCTGCTCTCCCTGGGAACGGTCCTCTGTATCGTAGCTTTCTGGTCCTGCTCAGTGGCTCTTCCTCTCCCCGGGCCGCCCCCTCCAATAACCAATGTGAGCCACTCGACCTTGGCTCCGGAAGCACGGCCTGGCGGGGCGAGGAGGCCGGCCTCTGCAGCCCGGCCCACCCGTCTCCCGCCTTCCTCCAGACAACCTCTCCTACATCGAGCACATCTTCGAGATCTCCCGCCGCCCGGACCTGCTCACCATGGTGGTGGACTACAGAACCCGTGTTCTGAAGATCTCGGAGGAGGATGAGCTGGACACCAAGCTAACCCGTATCCCCAGTGCCAAGAAGTACAAAGGTAGGAGCCCGTGCCTTTACCACGCACCTCTGCCCGCTCCCATTGGTGATCCTTGGAGCGCTCGGATTTGGGGCACAGGGAAGCAGACGTGGCGGGCTTGCCTGCTGTCTCCCACGCCTTCCGTCCCCGGACACATCCCTTTTTGCCCCCCAGACATTATCCGGCAGCCCTCTGAGGAAGAGATCATCAAATTGGCTCCGCCACCGAAGAAAGCCTGAGCGAGGGGGAGGAGAGGAGGAAGGTTGGACCTTCAGTGGACCACTCCCTTCCCCCAGCCTCCAGGGGAGGGGCAAGGGCGACCCCCCCAGTCTACCCACTTACTAACCTGGTCCTAACCCCCTTACTGTGCGCGTGTGTGTGCGTGTGCGCACGCTCTGGCTGTCTGTCTTTATGTCTAGCTCATCTAGTTCCTCCTCCTTGTGAGGGGATGGGGGTCGGGCTGGGGGGGCGCTTCGTTTCCCCACTTTAGGGGGAGGTGGGGGCTGTTTCTATGCAAATAGAAATGGGCACATTCCTCCTACTGCCCTTTCCTCTATGGCTAAAGTGTGGGAGCAGAAAGGACCTGTACTTTCCTACACCGAGGAGCTGAGCTGGCGGTAAAGCATGGGGTGAGGTGGGTGCATCCAGGGAAAAGCAGTGGGAGGGAGGGTGGCCACCCAACCCCTGCCTGGAAGGGGCAAAGAAAAGCCAGAGTTCCGCGTCTGTACCCTGTGCTGGATCGGCTGAGGGGTCTTTTCTAGATGTTCCTCAGGTTGGAGGGCCTGGGCCCCAGCAGGTCCCTTTTTGCTCCCCTCCCATGAGCCTAGGATGGGTATGAGCCAGGGATCTAATGAGAGGACCACAGGATCCTTTCCTGGCCCCCAAGTACAAACTTCATGGAGCACCCAGCACTAGACACTCCTCCCACCCCCCAAAACCCATGCTGGGAGCAGGCCAGGCAAAGAGAGGGGCCCTCTTTGCCACTCCTTTATTCCTATTCAGACTGTTGCACGCATGGACTCCAAACCTAGGGAGGTTGAGGAACGAGCCCCTTGGCTCTTCACTCCAACCCTGCCCCCCGCCCCAGGGTCCCAGCGTGGTTACTACAGGGGACCTTCCCTCTCTGGGGTCTAGAACACCCCCAGCAGGAAAGACAGGAAGGAGTTCATTACAGCCTTTTCCTTTGGACTGACCCCCCAGTTCAGTCCAGGAGGGGACTTGCTAGCCTGTCTCCCTCGATATCCTGGCGTGTTGGGCTTGTGAATGCCTCCTAGCCAAATCGCTAGACCCCAGCCTCTTCCTGTGCCAAGATGCTCTCCCCACCCTGACCGTGCTAACTGTGTGTACATATATATCTACATATATGTATATTAAACCCGCACTGCCGTGTCTGCCCTTTCTCGTGGTGTCTAGCATTAACTTATTGTCTAGGCCAGGGCGGGGGTGGGAGCGGAACACCACAGCGAAGGGAGTGCCAGTCAAGTTGCTACACAGTTTAAATGAGAAAACTTTTTTTTTAACTTGAAATTCACACGCCATCTCAAGAGACTATTTAGAGAAAGTTGAAGTTCAGAGCTTGTAAGATGGGGGAGCAAAGCTTGAGTGGGATGAGGACTGGCTGCTGGAAGAGGGAAGACGCCAGACCGGCGGGAGAGCAGCTCGTGCTCCCCACGGCCCGGCCCCACCGTCCCCTCCGGCCACTGCTGCGGCCCCTGCCTTAACACGCACACCTGGAGCACTCCACAGCTCTGCCTTAAAGGACCTCCCACGTCTGCCCAGCCCCGTCCGCTGCTCCCTCCAGGACAGAGAGACACTTGTAGGATCGGGAGGGGGGGACTGAGCATGAATTGTCCTTCCAGTCGGGATTATGTGACGTGAGAGTGTGTGAGAGAGAGAGCGCGCGCGAGAGAAGGGAGGAATGGGAGCCTTCTCTGAAGAGAGGAGAGCGTGAGATGGGAGAAGGGAGACAGCGTCATTTTCAGCAGAGTCAAGTAATACCTCTGTAAGGCAAAAATCATCTAAAAAGACTAACCTGCCCTCCCACCCCCGTACGGCTGAGATTGTCCCTATCCTGTGCTCCTCTGTCTGCAGTGTGCACGGCCTCGTTCTAACCCTGGAATAAAGGTGATTGACTGTATTGTATCTGATTCTAGAATTTCTGTGAAGGACTCTGGAGCCTTTGGGAAGGGAGGGGAAAATAATACGCCCAAATCCCTCACTGCAGCCATGAACAGAGGCCAGGAAGACAGCCCGAACGGTACCCTTCCGGCCCCCACCCCCCGAGGAGCCCTGAGCTATGCGGCCTCGTCCACGTGCAGTAGTCCCCAACTGGAGCCTGGGCCAGACCAGGCCTCCTCCGGCCCCAGCAGCAAGGACAGGGCCAGGCACCTCTACGGGAAGGAGCAAAACTAGCCCATCGTGAACAGATGGGCCACGCATCACACACAGAACAGCAGACAGAAAGAGGGGAAGGAAAAAAAAAAAGCTTTACTGAGAGAAAATACACAACAAATTCCAGAGCGCGTGGTTTTCAGGCCACGCCATCACCCCAGCAGCCGTGGGAACACAGACCGCTCAGTCACCACACATCCCCTACCTCGGGGCGGAAGTGCAGCAACTCACATCTGGTCTGACGGTTGCTAAGAAAAGGGCCAGGAGGAAGGAGTGTCTGGGAATTCCATCCTTTCACTGTCCCCTTCCTTTCTGGCCTGTCCTAGCAGAATCCGACTGCCCCAGGGCACACAATTCCTGGCTGGGGGGCGCAAAGTGATAGCAGCACAAGCAACAGGGCAAGAATGCAACTTGGCATTTCCTGTCCGTGACCGGAGACGAGACGCGTGTGCACGCGCCAGCCATCCTCCCCCTCCGACGATGTGTCCATCGGCCACACGGGATCAAGAGGCGGACAGGTTATAATGGCCAAGCCGGAGGCCTTTGTCTCCTACACTCTCCCACTAGGAAGGGAGCCGCTGGGCTGAGGTGGTGGCTTGGCAAACGAAGCAGCGGACGCTAAGCGTGACTGCGTCCCCTGTCGCATACGGTAGGAGGGGAGACGGTCTGCAGCGCGGCAGCGCCCTTCCTGAAGTCCGAGTTCAGACAAGTTTTAAAGACGGGCTAGCCTCTGGTGAGGAGAGCCATCCTGGGAACCCCACAGGACAGGAGGAGAGGTAGGAGATCTGAGGCCAAGAACTGAAGGGAATTTCCTGTTTTCCCAACCCCGAGACCCCGGCAGGAGGCAGGGAAGGGCAGAATGGAGGAGCCTTCCATTCTTGAGCCTCCAAAAACCTAAGGGGTTTGCCCCGATCTCCGATGGCCACACACACAGGGTGGGCTGACCCCAGTGTGACCACGACATCACTTCCGCTCTCTCCTTTCAGTCCCTTTATTGCCATCATAAGAGAATATATAGGTATTTAAACTGACAATAATTTTAACATGATACATCCAAGTTTGACTTGCTTTTTAATATATTTATAGATATAAAATTAGGCCTCTAACAGTGACAGGGCAAGGAGATTGCTGCCACCAAACAACTTTTTTTAAAAGTAACAGAAGAGGTAACACATCCTTCCTATTCTTCCTCCACTTCTGCCCCTCCTCCCACTCCGCCCAGCCTCCCCCACCAGACCTAGTTAGGGGTGATGGGATTAAGAGAAGAGCGTGAAGGACACATCATCAAGTGTGAAACACTGTGGGAAGCACAGAGGATGAACGGGTGGGGAGGAAGGTGAAGAGTGTGGGATGGTTAGGGGCTCTAAGGACTTCCCAGAAAAAACAAGATCCAGGGTTTGGGTTGTTCAGGGGGAAAAAACAATGCAACTGTCACAGACTTAAAAAATAAAGAAGAAAAAGGCCAAAAACCTAAACCAAAGAGAGAGTGGCGCCTCCACCACCCCCTCTCCGGCCCATCGGTGCTGAACAGCCAGTCATCCCCACCCCCCCACCCAAGAAACAAGGGAGATTAAAGAAAAGGAAACCCCATCCCCTACCCCAAACCAGTTAACAAAATAGGCTCCCCCCTCCCAAAAAACAAGGCTTTGGGGAGAGGCCATTTCTGCTGAGCCCTGTGCACCTCTCCATGGAGCCATCCCGGGGCCTGGCTCCCACTCTTAGCCACTCCGCAGGTTCGCTCCCCCTCTGGTCTTTCTCCTGGGATGTCTTTCTTTTTTATCTAAAGCAAAAAGTCCAAAGTGCGTGTCTGCTGAATGTAAGGGCCTGGCGCAGGAAAGGGCTGTCCAGGCAGGATCGGGCCGGCAGCCCCAGCCCGCCCTCCTGGCTGCCAGGCCTCAGGACGGCATGCACTGCACCCGGTCGGGGCCCTCCTCCTCGTCCGATGTGTCTGAGGAGCTGGGAGACTCATCGGAGTCCGCGTCCGGGGCCCCAACGCCAGGTTCTCGCCAGCGCTGCAGAACGGGAAAGGCTCTGTTAGTAATGTCCCTGGAACGAGGACAAGCCTGGTAGATCTTAACTCTCATTCCGATGCTCTAGGCCAGGGGTCAGCAGAATTTGTCTTCAAGGGCCAGATAATAACTATCTTAGAGTCACGGGTCGTAACCCTGCTGCGACTGTGCAACTCTGCCGCTGCAGCGTGAAAGCGGCCCAGACAACAGGAATGAGTGGGTATGGCTGTATTCCGATAAAACTTTATTTGCAAAAAACAGGCAGCATGCCAACTGCCAGAGTCTGCTGAGCCCTGCCCTAGGCCTCTTCTGGCGTAAGGAAAAACAGAAAGTCACCCTGACACTTACTTCTTCTCGACTCCTTCCCCACCCTCGTGCCTCGGCCCTCACGGGGACAGCACTCTCGTGCGTGGCCATGGGGAACAAAAGCAGAGCCCAGTCATCTTGCCCGGTGGGTCTTCCAAGGCCACCTCAGGGCTCTGACGGGGACAGGGGACAATGGATCGGACACCCAACCAAAGCCACCTGATCTCTTTTTAGAGTAGCCAGGAAGTGTGCCCTGGACCGTTTTACCCTCGGGAGCTCGCCTCCCACACCCGCTTACCCGGTGGTGGCGTCGCTGTCGCAGGTGGTGCATGAGGAACCAGAGCATGTGACTGTCAAACAGGTCGGTGTGGTGCAAGCTATCTTCATCCCGCTCCCGCTTGTTCTTCTTTATCACCTGGAACCAAACAGGGGGGCGGGGGTGGGGGGACAGGGAATGAACAGGAACCCTGGACCCGATCAGAAGAGACTGGCGCTCTATGCCAGTGAAAACTCCTCTGAGGAACTGTTAAGCTGAAGGGGAGCTAGATTACATCAGGACAGGGTGCGCCGGGTTTAGCCGCTCAGGAGGCTGGGAAGCTCTAAACTAGAATGCTTCTTCCTCCACACACCCCGCCCGCCCCCCACCCCCCGCGAACTAGAGGCACTCTGCAGCTGCCGCGGAACCCCGCAGCTGCCGCGGAACCCCGCACCACGACTACTCCCCGAGCGCCAATCACAGCAACGCGGGGGACGGTGTGAGAGCAGGGCCTTTGACAACTGGGCAGCCGGTTCCTCCTCCCCATGCTCACGAAGACTCAACACGTGGCGTGCACATCTACAGTCAGCTACTCACGTCCTTCAGCCCCGTCAGCTCGGTGGAAGTTTCGGCTGTGGGTGCCCAGATCTTGACATCGTGGTCGAGGCCACTGGTTGCCAGCACAGGCAGGTGAGGGTGGGGCTCGAGGCAGTTCACCTAGTCCAGAGGAAAGGAAAGCACAGACTGAGGGGGGATGGGAACAGGGCTTAAAAACCACTACTCACCTTGAGCCAAACACATTCCTCAATCAGAGCTGAGGCAGCTGCTGGGAAGGCAGGCCCAACCATCATAAACGTGGGTCAAGGGCCCTGGGGGTGGAAGAAACATTGGACACAGACTGCGTATGAGACCAGGCCCATCTCTCGTTTCCTAAGTATAGGTAGGGGTGGCCTCACCCTAGACACAGCCCCAGGGGTGGGCGGGCGACTGGCCAAGCTTACTGCTGGCTTCACAAAAAGGCAGTGAGGTCCAGATGACCTCATCCACTCCGGATTCCACAGCTCCGACTTGCCCAAGGCTGGGGGGCTGGGGTGGGGGGACCTCTCAGAGGCTCTCACCAAATGGCAAATAAGTTTTTAAAAACGAAGCAATCAACAGCTGCCGCTGAACGCCCAGGAGAGTCCAGGGACGGTTACATTCACCTGGTGCCGCGGACTCAAGCTGGAGGAAGGCACGAGCTGGGGAGCGGGGAGGCAGGGGAGGCTCAGGTACACCTGAGAACCCTGCACGCCCCAGGGGTCGGTCAGCACCCTTCTGTCTGCCCCGAACGCCCAACAGGCTCAGCTCAAGGGTGGCACAGTATAGGAAGAGAGCTTCCTGGGGCGCCCACGGTGTCCATATCAGCCACCTCTGGGTACAGTCACTGAGCAGGAGCCATGTTCTCCCGCAGACACGCAGGCTTCTGCCTTAGACGCCTTCCTTCGGTCTGAAGGCACCCATGCCCCCTGCTGTCTGACTTGGAAACATCAGCCTTCCAAAGGCAGGGTGGGGCGGGACAGGGCAGGGCAGGCAGCTCCCAGGGCCACTGGAAGAGCTGGTCCCAGGTCGAGCTGCTAAAGCATTTTTGGGCTTTGAGTCAGATGAGGAACAGATAGGAAAGGCACCCGGAAGGAAGAGGGTGTGGTCCCAACCGCTCCTCACCCGCCCCCCATCCCATCCCATCCCATCCCATCCCATCCCATCCCACCCTGAAGCTGCCCTGTAGGCCAAGAAAACAACCCCTGGCAAAAAGCCTCTTTTATCTTTTACTTCTCTCTGGACCAGCCTCCTGTGCCTGGCCTGCCCGCGCAGAGGGAGCAGCTGAGGGGACACGGGGCCAGCATGGAAAATAAAACTGACCCAGACTTCCAATCTTCTTCATTCTCCCATTTGACAAGTAAATAAAAACGTTCCAGAAAAGACTGAAGCTAAAGCCTGAGCCTAAGAATAAAGCAGAAACCCTTCTTTTCTCCTCCTCCTCTCCTTCCCCATGTCAGCTCACTGCCCGGTTTATACCGGGCTCGCTCAGGCAGTGGGGAAGAGCCTCCGGCATCTGCAGCGCAAGGAGGCACTAGACAGGAAAGCCACGGCCTGAGAATATGATCCAAAGATACGTGACCACTCACACACACAACCCTGAACTCATCCCTCCACCTCCTGACAAGGCTCTGCTACCCCTCTGCTCTGCCCTAAGCTCTGCTTGAGCACTTCAATAAAATCAGAAAGCACAGAGGAGAAAGTCCTTGGCACTTAAGACTGAGGGCAAAGCCAGGGGCAAGAGAAGTAAGAGTCAGGAGCACACAGTCCCTCGACCGGAGCCCGCCGGGGGTGGGGGTGGGGGTCGGGGGGCGACAGAGAGCTCCTGGGCCAGGCCCGTGTGAACCCCAGGACTTACCCTGTCAGTAACATGCCTGAGCAGAGCGAAGAGCTCCAGCCGTAAGAGGACTGGCCTGGGGGACGCAGGGATGGGAAGGGGCAGCGAAGTGCTTTGGGAGACTAAGGACTTTCCTCCCACGGCATCCCCCCACCCCTGTGCCTGAATGGGAACAAATAAAGGACTAGAGTTTGAGATGAAACCAGAGCTGAGAGGAGACCTGGGCAAGGCAGACGGGAATGTCTAAAATCCCTTCCGGTTCTAATATGCTACTTTATGATGAGTTGCTATCCATCTGTTTTTTGTGTTTTTTTTTTTTTAAGATTTTATTTTATTTATTTCACAGAGGGAGAGAGATCACAAGGAGGCAGAGAGGCAGGGAGAGAGAGGGGTAAGCAGGCTCCCCGCCCAGCAGGGAGCCCGATGTGGGCCTCGATCCCAGGACCCCGAGATCATGACCTGAGCCGAAAGCAGAGGCTTTAACCCACTGAGCCCCCCAGGCGCCCGCTATCCATCTGCTTTTGAGGCTGGTGCCTGGTGACCCCCCGCGGGGAAGTCAGGACCAAACCACCCAGGAGCCAAGGGAGGACACACAGATCACGCAGCTCACAAGCCGGGAACCGTGTTTCGGGGTGCGGTCTATCTCGTTCTAGTCTCTCAGTCTCTCACTCTTGTGAGCACTCAATCCAGGCCGGGGGCCCACCCATCCCAAGCAGGTGTCCTCCCCACCTGAGCACCTGGAGGCATCACCAAACCCCGACACTGGCTGAGGTGAAAGCAAGCTGGCCTGCAGAGTGGTCTGGGAGAACGGACAAGCGCTGGCCTGGCGGACGGCATTCAGCCCTCCGTCTCTCTGGAACGGAACATGCGAGACAGTTTATGATCTAGCAAGGATTCGCTGGCCCCTTCTGACTATACGCCTACTGCAGAGTTCTCATGAAGACTCCAGTTGGTTCACTGCAGATGACAGAAGAGGACCCCGGGGAGAGTCGGACATGAAGCAGGCAACAGTGAGACACACCTTCAAGCTCAGGACTCCTCTCCACATACGTTCAGACCGTAGAAGCCTTGGATCTGTACTGGCCCCAGGTCCCAAAAATTTAGACAAAACCAGAAAACAATCTGAAATAACTTCACACCAGGGCAAGAGACACACGAGGAAAGGGAGCCCGACAGCAATGAGCCATTGTAAGTTCTACCAGCGCTCTCGGGGTGAGCCCACGAAGAGATGGCGGGGCTCCCTGCAGCCCCCAGAGCTCAGAAGGAATGAAGCGGGAGAGAAGCCAAGCTATCTGGGCCGCTCCTCAGAGGCCCTTCACCAGCCTGCCTACGGCAATCAGCACAAAGCGGTCTGCCACGCTGCCTCCTTCAGATCTTCTGCAGTCCAAGAACTCCACACTAGGAAGCCACTCAACCCCCTACCTAACTCTGGGTCTCAAAAAAGAAAAATATACATGGTTAGCTAGATGCATCGTAGAAGCTGACCACGCTTCACGCCCCAGCTCACGACCCCCGTGCTTCTTTTGTGCCCAGCCTCTGGGAAGGCAGTCTGGAAGTCAAAGGACAGGCATAGCAGGCTGCTCAGTCATTACTTAAAAATAAATAGATAAAAATTCTAAAAAATTAAAAAATTTTTGCCGTACTTGCTCTGTCCCTATTAGCTCCTTCTGGCTTCTATCCACTGACCCGGGACCTAGTTAAGATGACCACTTAAGCTCGCCTGAAGGGATGCGGCACGAGGCACGGAGGCGTCTCTGGCGCAGGGCAGGATGGAGCGCCCTGAGCTCCAGCACTTGTTAGAAAAGGTGCCCACCTCGAGACCCCTCGTTCAGGCCAAAGGTTCTCCCCGCAGATGCCCTTCTCTCCTCAACAGCCCTATGCCTTCGAGGGGCAGGAAGACAGGATCCCACCCAAACCTCGGCAGCCCCAGACTGCACTGCCATGACCGTACCGCCGGGGGCTCTGAGCCGTGTCATCCCGGTGTCACGGGGCGAGAACGCCGCGGCCCTGCTGGGACCGACCTGCCCGACAGGAGAGCAGGCAGCCGGCAGCCCGGCGCGGCATACTCACCACACCTCCCTTGTCGCCCTCCATGAACTGCACGATCTGGCACGATGACTTCTCCCAGAGGAAGATGTGCCCGCAGTCACTGCCGCTCACCACAAACTCACTCTTGGGGCCGTAGAAATTGACGCCTTTTACTGAAATGATAAAGGAGGGAAGAAACCACCAGAGAGCTGGCATCAGGCCTGTATGTATTCACCTCAGAGGGATGTGAGTTATTCACAAACTCTAAGTCAGCTAAGAGCCAAAGAAGTCCTTTCATTTTCATAAAACAAATCAAGGGACTGTATGTCCCTAAGAGGCCGAGAATCACGCCTGTCCCAGAAGCCCGTCTATCCCCTGCGGAGCTCCCGGGGCTACAGGGCTGCAGTCCGTCGGCAGCGGCCTCGGTCCCGGTGGTCTCGGTGGTCTCCGCCCCGTGGAGCACCTCCGGCCTCCCCAGTGCCTCACTTGTCCCAGGCAGCGTCACCCCGGCCCCGCCCACTCCCAGCAGCCCTGTCCTCCCCCGAGGACCCCCTGGGATCGCCAGTGCTCCCCAGGCCTGTCAGAGGCATCTGGACTGTGCCCACTCCCGAGACTCTGGGGGACATGGCTCCGCTCCCTGAAATGATGGAGAGCAGCCGTGCGTCCCAGCGACTGTGCGGTCCACGGCGGTCACGGACCGCACTCGGCTTCTCTCTGCCTGCGGACTACGTTCCGAGCACCGGTTCTCCCGCTTGCCTCACCAGCTCAGAAGAAAAAGGACAAGTCACTGCTCTCTCCAAGTCAAAATCACAACAGATACGTGTTAGGGGCGATGACGACAACAAAGAGCAGTGACCGTCCCAACTTTTCTGTACGTTAGAGTCACACAGGGAGCTTTTAAAAAACCTCTTATCAAGCTGTACCCATCGCAATTAAATCAGGATGTCTGGGAACCAACGCCGGGCTTTAAAGACGGGCAGGTGAGTCTGCAGTGCCACCAAGCTCAGAGACCGCCCACACGACACGAACAGCCCCTCTTCGCTGCAGCCTGGGGCCATGGCCCTGGCACCCGCCTCCTCCTCGGCCTCACTCTGAAGAACTGTAGTGTCCTCCGCCCTGAGCTAGAAGATCCTCACTCCCCCCAGCGTCCCGGTTCCAGGCAATTCAGTACCCAGACCGAGGAGGGCTCTCCCAGATTCCCTAACAACCCTGTTAGGCCTGAAGTTACCTGAAACCTTTTTTTTTTTTTTTTAAGATTTTATTTATTTATTTGACAGAGAGATCTCTACACAGCGAGAGAAGGAACATAAGCAGGGGGAGTGGAAGAGGGAGAAGCAGACTTCCCACTAAGCAGGGAGCCTGATTCGGGGCTCAATCCCAGGACGCTGGAATCATGACCTGAGCCAAAGGCAGACACTTAACGACTGAGCCCCCCAGGCGCCCCCTGAAGTTACCTGAAATCTTAAGAAAAATACATTCACTCACATCTCCTTTTGCCCAAACGAAGTCCCTTCACTGCAGTGAGAGAGGCTTCAGGCCCTCTGTGCTTGAGCACAGCAGACCCATGGAAGCTCCAGCCCGAGCTGGAGGGGCACCCTCTCACGGCCCTGACAGGCAGCCCTGTCCTATCTGTGCAGCCTGAATGAAACACTGCAGTTCCCTAAGCCACCAGCCAGCCACCAGGAAGACACGCTCACCTGTGGCATTATTCCTGTGGCCCTTGTATCTCTTCACATACTGGGCCCCATCGCTGTGAGAGGAGTTGAAGAGGTAAATGTCTTCGTCATTGTAGCTGGCCAGGAGCTCTGCCAAGAACAAGCACACAGCAGTGAAGGCAAAGGCTGAAACAGAGCTGGGACCAGGAGGTAGGGGCTGGGGTGCTGCTTCTCGCTGGCAGTGCCCCCCCTAACAGCCCGCTATGGCGCCCATCTCACTCAGCTGGAGCAGCAGGCAGGTCAGGCGTCCAGGGCAGACTACAAACACACTGCCAACCCTGGGGGCGGCAGAATGCTCAGGAAGATCACACCCATTAGGGCAAGAATGAGCCAAAGGCCTAAGCACCTGCTCAGGCCAGGAGCCTGGGCTTCAGGCCAGGCACTGCCCAATCTCATCGGCAGCATTCTGCAAGTGGCGCCGGGCCTCTCCAAGGGTCACTTGCGGCAGCCTCCCGCTGTGTGCTCGCCGTCAGCAACTACGCCCAGCTGCTCCGCTCGGAGCCAGAGCACAGCGGTGAGCGCTGGAGGGCACACGCCTCGCAGGCTCAGCAGCTCCCTAGACAGAGGGGGCGCGCCAGCCGAGGAGCTGGGCCCTGCTCACGTACCTGTGCCGTCGTGGCTGTACACAAGACAGGTGATGTTTGCTTTGGACTCACTGTTCACCTGCAATAAGGAGCAGATACTGACTGATGCCCCACCCCCCCAACTTGTTACACCACCTTCAGGAAACAGGTTTTCCTTCAAACTCCCCTCTGTCTTCTCCCACAGAGAGAGAGAGAAAGAGAGAGACAGAGGCAGAGACAGGGGCACAACCAGTGAAATGTGGCCACCTCAGGGGAGAGGGCTTTCTGCTGGTGGTTCTCTGTGTGCGAGCCACGTGGCACACACACTCTCTGTCCTCCAGCCTCACCGTCACGGGGCAAGGCGATGGTCTTCACCTCTACCCTTCGTCAACAAGAAAACCTAGGCTAACAGAGGTGAAGTGACTGCCCAAGGTCGCAAAGCTGGTAAGTGGTGGAGCCAGCCGGGATTCAAATCCGGGGAACTGACTGGAACGTCCAAGCTCCTCCCACCGTGCCAACAATTCTGGGGGCAGCCTTGGGGTTGAGTGAGGAAGCGGGAACCACTGGCCCCCTGTGAATCTTACCAGGTGATGAGGACAGAATTTCTTGAGCACGCCATTGTTCTCGTTCTCATCAATTTTTCTCTGGTCGTAAATCCTATAATGGAAGAAACAATAAAATGTTAAAATTTAACCAGCGGGGCCCCTGGGTAGCTCAGTGGTTAAGCATTTGCCTCCAGCTCAGGTCAGGATGCCCGGATCCAGGGATCGAGTCCCGCATCCGGCTCCCTGCTCAGCGGGGAGCCTGCCTGTCTCTCTCCCGCTCCCTCTGCTCATGCTCGCTCTCTCTCTCTCTCTCTCTCTCTCTCTCTCTCTCTCTCTGTCAAATAAATAAATAAAAATCTTTAAAAAAACCACAAAAACTCACAAATTCACCCCTTGAAGAACTGCAATGCCGTAGCAGGAAGAGCAGTTAGCTGGATGTCAGGACAGATAAAAGGCATCATCCCACCAAGATTCTGGCTCTCACTCTTCCCTGAAGGCCCTCCTCTCCTAGCACTTTCTGGATCCTGACTCTCATCCAGACGCTCCTCAGTTCAAGTGGTAATCCTAAATCACATTAACTGAACTGGCTTCTCTCTCCTCTCAGCTTTTAATCGCTTACTGTTTATTCCCCCCGAAAATTCCCCAGCAGCCTTTATTGCTGCAGAGACCACACTCCTGCAGGTCCAGAGGTCTTCAAGCCGGGCTTGGCCTCTAACTTGGCCTGTTCTCCCTCCTCCCGGTGACGATCACGAACCCCGCCAGGACCTCAAGACTTCTTCTCTCCTGCCTTCAATCCCATCCAACCGCTGTCACCTCTCCTCACTTCTGTGATCCAAACTCCGACCCTTCCTTCCAACACTGAGGACAGATGTCATCAGCCAGCTGTCCTGTCGGGTGCTGGACACACAGGAGAAACAAGCACTGCCGGGGTCCCTGCTCCCGTCTCAGCACCTCCTCTCCACGCCTGCGCTTTTCATCCCTCCGAGGACCAGCTTCAAGGAGGCCACTCCTCGAACTCTTCCTCATGCCTGTCTGCCCATTTCCTAAAAACCCTCCCTCCCTCTCCTGACTTCCCACTATTGCTTTTTTTGTCCTTCCCTCTTAAGAGTGAAATTACTGAAAAAAGCAACCTCCATTCAGTGTTTTCACTTCCTCATCTCCTGTTCCCTGCTCCATCTATTCCACTCTAGCTTTGGCCCTCCACCCGCTACTGAGACTTCCCTGGCTCAGGTCACCAGTGGCCTGACAGCCTCCACCCACAGGCTACTCTTCAGGCCTCTCTCTCTCCTCTTGACATCGTTCACTACACCTTCCCTGAAACTGTCTCCTTCCCTGATGGCCAACCACCCCTTCGCGGGGTTCATGAGCTTGTCCGTCTTTATCTCTTAAATGCAGATATTCCCCAGAGGTTTGGTCTGAGGTTCTTCCCTGAGTCTATATAAGGAAACTATGACCTAGAGGGAGGTTTTGCCTAGATTATTTGTAGTATCCTTCTAACTGACTTCCTTGCTCATGCCGAATTATTCTAAAATGCAACACTTTATGTAAATTCCCTGCTTAAAATCTCTTCAGTGATTCTGCATTTTTCTTCTAGATAAAGTCTAAACTCCGTCTCTTAGGACTCTCCATCTCTTCTCAAAGAACCTACATGTTATACAAGAACAAACAGAAGAACACTAGGCTTCCTGGAACACACTGTGTCACGTGTCACAGCCTGTGTTCCTACCTCTACACGCACCGGCCCCTCTCCCTGTAATACTCGTTTCCCATTCATTCAGAGTATTTCCTCTGTGAGAAAGAACAGCATGGAGAAATGGTTTCTCCCATGTTTAAGGAGTCTGATCTGAGGTCAAATACTAACTCTGCTGCTTAGTAGCTGAGTAGTCCCGGGCATTTACTTAATAATTTCAATCCTTAGTATACCTGTTTCTCCAGAACGCTCCTCAAAGGCGAAGTCTGTCTAGTTAACTGTGTGTCTAGCACATAGGAGATGCTCAATAAACGCTGGATGAATAGATGAGTGAATCAATACATGTTTGCATTCCCCACAATTTCTTACTTAACATCCTGCGTTAAGAGAATTATCTGGAAATGTTTGCTAAGTGAACCCCGAAAAAAGAAAAGACAAATAGGAGACTGCTACTGCCAATTACTCCTCCTCGGCAAACACAGCATCTGATCATCTGATGTTTTCCCTTTAAACAAAGTCTAAATCGACAGCTCTTAAACAGCACTAAGCCATCATAAACTTTCCAAGTCACAAAATTAGTAAAACATATTTAAGTATTCAGTATTTTGGTGCATGGCCATTTAGTGTTCCTCGGTATCTAAGGCTCTCTGCCCTTCCTCTTTATGAGCAAATCCTTACCTTCCTTCTCCTTTCTTCCACAACTATTTAAGAAGAACCTACTGTATTCCAGATAGGATGCTAGACTAGGGGTTGGCAAACTTGATCTGAAAAAGCAAGATAGGAAATATTTTAAGCTGGCAGCCCATCTGGTCCCTGTCCCAACTCCCGAATTCTGCCACTGTAGCATGAAAACAGCCTTGGATAATATGTAAATAAATGGCCATGGCTGGTTTCCAATAAAACTTTATTTCCAATAAAACAGGCAGCATAGGGGCATCTGTGTGGCTCAGTTAAGCACCTGACTTTGGCTCAGGTCACAATCTCAGGGTACTGGGATGGAGCCCAGCATCAGGCTCCCCACTCGGCCGGGAGTCGGCCTGTCCTTGTCCCCTTACCCCTCCCCCAGCTCCTGCTCTTTCTCTCTCAAAACTAAAAACAAAACAGAGTATAGTTTGCCAGCTCCTGTGCTACTCTGCTGATACAAAGATGAATATGAATTTTTCCCCCATTTTCTGAGCATAGGACAGGACCTTCACGTTTAAAAAAAAATTTTTTTAAACGTCAGAGACTTTATCGAGGAGTTTTAGGTTTACAAAAATATCCAGGGGTGGCAGAGGTTTCCCATACACTCTCTGCCCGCACACACACATCAACTCAACCACTATCGACACCACTCACCAGAACGGTTTCTATTTGCTTTTACCAAGGATGAACCTACACGGACACATCGCAATCACCCACATTCCACAGCTCACCTGAGCGTTTGCTCCTGATGTTCTTGATGCTGGTGGACAAATATGTGACATAGACCCATCATTATATCATACAAAGCATTTTCACTGCCCTGAAAATCCTCTGCGCTCTGCCTATTCCTCTTTCCCCTGACCCCACCCCTGACAACCACTAGTATTTTTACTGTGTCCGTAGTCTTTTGCCTTTTCCTCAATGTCACATGATTAGAATCATATAGTATACACCTTTTCAGATTGGCTTTTTTTTTTTTAAAACTTAGTAATTTGCACTTTGTGTTCCTCTATGTCTTTTCATGTCTTGACAGGTCACTTCTTCTCTAGCTCTGAATCCTAGTCCAGCATCTGGATGTACCAGTGTATCCATTCACCTACTCGGGGTCACTGTAGTTGTTTCCAAGTTTTGGCAACGACAAAGAACACTGCTACTCACGTCCGTGTACAGGTGTCTGTGTGCACGCAAGTTCTCAGCTCCACTGGGCAAACACCAAGGAGAATGGTTGCTGGATCACATGGGAATGGCATGTGCACTTGCATGTGAAACTACCAACTTCTTCCAGTGTGGCTGTACCATCCTGCTCTCCCACCAGCAGTAAAGGAGAGTTCCTGTGGCTCCGCGTCCCTGCCAGATCTGGTGTCGTCCGTGTTCTGAAGCAGTATCTTATTGTTTCATATGCATTTTCCTGATGACCCAGGACATGGAACATCCTTCTATGTATTTGTGATCCACATACCTTCTTCAGTGAGGTGTCTACATTAAGGTCTCGGACCCATTTTTTAATTGGGCTGTTTTCTTATCGAGTTTTAAGAGTTCTTCAAGTATTTTAGATAACAGTCTTATATCAGATTTTGTCTTTTGCCAATATTTAATCCCAGCCTGTGATTTGTCTTTTAATTCTCTTGCACAGTGTCTTTCACAGAGCAGAAGTTTTTCATTTTAACGAAGTGTACCTTATCAACTATTTCACAAATCATGTCACTGGTACTGTATCTAAAAAGGCATCACCGCTTTTTGTCCGACATCTGGGCAAGGCTGCAGCTGTGGCTGCTGCTCTCCAAGCCTCCCGATGCTTCCCGAGGGTGACAAGAAGAAGAAAGACGCCGGAAAGCAGCCAAAAGAGACAAAGACCCAGTGAACAAATCTGGGGGCAAGGCCAAAAAGAAGTGGTCCAAAGGTAAAGTCTGGGACAAGCTCAGTACCTGGTCTTGTTTGACAAAGCAACATAAGACTCACTCTATAAGGAAGTTCCCAACTATAAGCTTAGACCTCTGGCTGTTGTCTCAGAGAGACAGAAGATGCGAGATCCTCTGGCCTGGGCAGCCCTTCAGGAGCTCCTTAGTGAAGTACTTATTGAACCGGTTTCAAAGCACAGAGCTCAAGTAACTTACACCAGCAATGCCAAGGGTGGAGATGCCCTAGCTGCTGGTGAAAATGGATGAACAGAGCCCACCAACTGTACATTTTGGAAAATAACAATTTATTAAATCAAAAATAAAATATAAAGGCACCACCATACCTAAGGTCATCCAGGTATACTCCTATGGGATCTTCTAGAAGTTTTATAGTTTGGGGTTTTACTTTTAGGTCTGTGATCCATCTGAGTGAGTTTCTGAGAAGGGTATAAGGTCTTAGACCTTTTTCACATGTGGATGCCCAGCTGTTCTCGCACCATTTGTTGAAGAGATCATCTCTGCCCCATTGTACTGCCTTTACTCCTTTGTCAAAAATAAGTTGACTATATTTACGTGTGTCTATTTAGGGCTCTCTATACTGTTCCACTGATCTATTCGTCTATTCTTCTGCCAATACTACACGGTCTCCATGACTGCAGCTTAACGGGAAGTCTTGAAGTTGGGTAGTATCAGTCCTCTAACTTTGTTCTTCCCCTTCGATACTGTGTTGGCTATTATGGACCTCTTGCCTCTCCATATAAACTTTAAAATCAGTTTATCACTATTCATAAGATAACTTGCTGGGATTTTTATTGGAATTGCACTCAATCAACAGATCAAGTTGAGAAAAAGTGACATCGGGCGCCTGGGTGGCTCAGTGGGTTAAAGCCTCTGCTTTCGGCTCAGGTCATGATCTCAGCGTCCTGGGATCGAGGCCCGCATCGGGCTCTCTGCTCAGCAGAGAGCCTGCTTCCTCCTCTCCCTGCCTCTCTGCCTACTTGTAATCTCTCTCTCTGTGTCAAATAAATAAAATCTTTAAAAAAAAAAAAAAGTGACATCTTCACAATATTGACTCTTCCCACGCCCTTCAAATACAGAGTAGTTTCAACACTGTCTCTACCCCTTATAGCACCTCCACAGGCCTTCACATCCCCATTAGCTTGTTACCTTAAGCCTCTCTTCCCTCCTCACCTCTTCTCCCCACTCCCCAGCCCACCCACCACCTGCCCTTAATCTAGCGTTCTCTCAGTGTTGCTGGTATCAGCCTAAGGACAGAAAAGCAAAGGGACTATTTATTGAGTATTTATGAGCCAGGGCCTATATCAAATCCTTTACCAATAAGTTTACATGTCAACCAACCACCACAGGATTCACTCATCTGATACATTCTCCTTTTCCTCACTCCTGCCAATGTGTAAACCAATCTAAGTAGGATTTAGTAGTAGGCACCCACACCTCCACCACCTCCACTTGCCTACTTTTTCCTTTCTTCCCCCCACCACTTTTTTGGTTATAGGTGAAAAAGCAGGTCTCCCCAGGCTTCCTTCAAATGTTTCTTCACAATACTAAACCAAAATTCAGTATTCATGATGCAAAGACCTTGAGGATGAGTAAGCAATTTTTCCGTATTCCCTTGAGGGAATTCCTTCAGGCTAGGAATGAAAGCTAATGGTGTTATGATATAAAATATTCACCAAAAATATTTTCAAATTTGTACTGGAAGGTGAGCTCCTTAGGTTCTTTCAAAGAAATAATCAGAAAGGGGAAATTCCAAACCATTCAACTGGCTGAAATGAAGAGGTGCCAGAGAAACTGAATGAGCCTAATGTCAGAGAAGGGCTGGGGTGCTTGAAGGGCCATCTACTTGCACAGGGTCAGTGTGCCTCAAAATCTACACACGGCCAACACCTTACATCTGCTAAAAATTTGCAGTGTAAGAAGGGACAGAGGATATTGAGCTGGTAAGAGACAGAAAAATCTAAGTATTACGCCTCGTGCTAAAATGTTAAAACTGATTTCCAGCCTTAGTCTAAACCTGGCAACGTATCAGCTTTGGATTAAGGCATTATCAACTGCAGTTCTAGATAAAGCCAACCGCTCTAGTCTCCTCCAAACATTAAGGACCTAGTGGTTGGATTATCTACAGATACAGACTTTTCAAGCAATCCAGAGCTCTAAGCAGGAAATCCTAAGGAATTTCAGTAAATGCTTTATTCGGAGGAGGCAGCACCTGACAACTACAACCCTTTTCGATCAACAACTTCTTACTGAAAAAAAATTTAAAAAACTACTCCTACATATTTGCTATTGGTGAATAAAGGATAGGAATTTGGAAAGCAAGGAAAACAAAATAGGGAGGCACAAAGTTGTCTAGTTCTCTTGTGGTAGGATTCTTGAACAAGGGAAGGTCATCTTTCGTGTATTTCTAAAAACTTACTCTATTCCCATGATACTTATCGGTGAAATTAATTTCAGAATCCAGTTATAAAAAACATGTGCTCTTATTTTAAAAGGAAGATAATGCTTTTCATCCCCCATCAGGAAAGCAAAAAATCATTCATTTTTCTAGTGATCCTCTCTCTCCTCCTTTTCAAACTGATGATCCCTGAGCAAAGGGGGATGGTATAACCACAGAAACAGAGCTCAAATAGGCCAACTGGGCAGGGAGGGGATACAGTTTGCGACTAAGGGCCAGAAGGAAACTACATGATACACATGGGGACTGAACCTCTGAACTCTTGTTTTCCTTAGGATACGCCTCAACAGCCAGTGTTACAACAAACATTCACTGTAACAAAGATACCACTACGGAGGAAGAAAACTGGTTCATGACAGCGGGAGTCAAAAACCCAGAGTTCACACAGTACTCCCACTCAAATCATTTCTGTATCTGAAACCAGCATTCAAAATTTTTAGTACACGTTAAGTTTTATATGAGAAATAGTGGAAAATATTTACTAATACATCAGTTGCTAGTAAACCCAGATTTATGTCTCAGATGCTACATGGGGACCTTGTCAATTCATCAAACTTCTTTCAAACGTGACACTCTCAGGTGCCTGGATGGCTCGGTCAGTTAACCATCTGCCTTCGGCTCAGGTCATGATCCCAGGGTCCTGAGATGGAGCCCAGCATCAGGCTCCTTGTTCAGCAGGAAGTCTGCT